>JAWQUT010000184.1:1260166-1345045 GCA_033807755.1 Ellobium chinense | reverse complement strand
TATTTGGGATATATTAGCCTTTGGAGCTACCCTCTGAACCCAAAGTTTTAGCTTTCACCCAGACATATATCAGATTGAAGCTCATTATGTGGCCCAACTTTTAAGACTGACCTAACCCCAGCAAGCCCATTGAAATTTTGAGCTTGGTTGCTATTTGTAAACACACCCTACCTTTTTCACTGGTCAAGGCCGAACACCTCCTCTTCCGCCTGAGCACACCCTTGACCTGACAGTCCCAGCCCAGGGCTAAATAGTGCCTGGCAAAATAAACTAAAATGGACACAGTTTGCCATCAAATCAAAATTTCCCCCCTGAAGCCCTTATTACTAGAAGCAGGGCATGCCAAAAGAAGGAAAGAGGGAGGTCAAATATACCCCCTAAGTCGTAGGACCACAAAGTGAAAGTAGAATTACAGGTCTGTAACCTGAAATACATTACACCCATAGGTACTGAGTTATGCCCCTTGCTGTGTGATGGCTTGCGATGTAGAGGTGTGCGGGTGCAAAATGTCATTTTTTGGACGCTGTTTAATTGTTGAGGAAAACACAGGAAGTTCAAACATGTGGTTGCAGTATATAGATGGAGGAATTTATCAACTTTACAATGTCGCAGAGAATCGTTTGGACATTGGTGCTACACTACTAATGGTAAACGAGGAAATATTTGTATAAAATGCAAAGATCCTCAAAGCGTAAACCTACAAATATTTCATCACTGGTAAACTTTCAGACTCCTTTCTCCAGATCTAGATTCTAGCATTTTAATCAGGCTGAGTGACACTTACAGTCTGTAAAACTGAAACTTTAGAATATACTTTGTCAGACAGAACAATACACCCACTATAATGTCCAATAAAATCTAAAAGAAATTATATCGGCGCTGCTAAAAATTACGTTGCCTAAGACCTCATAAAGTATTCCGAACTCGTTCACCATCTGGAACTGTGAATATTCAGATGCTTGACAGTGGTGCAGGTATAGAAGCTACAGTAAGGGCGAACAGGGCGTCAAGGCATAAATTTAAAAAACCACAAGCTATTTACGCTCAGACTAGACACATTAGACTAACGTAAAAGCGAAGATCCAAACAAAGCAAATGAAGTACTATAACTATAATAGATAGTCCAGTTCTAAGCACACTCGGAAAAAAATAAAAGGAGTGAAAGGCATTAAATCGTCTGCGATGATGCTGCGGTTCGGGAAAGTCTCCACAGGGTATCCACCACTGACCACGAGTTGAAGGTAGGGAGGTACCTCAAAAACAAGATTGAAGATGGCTGGCATGATTGGCTGGAGGAGATGTGATGGCCATGGTTCTCATTATCATACTCTTTGCTTGGCAAAATTTTATTAGGTGCACAGGATCTGGCTTAGAAACATGACAAGACAGAAAAGACGCCACGTGATAGAACATAAATCACCGAGTTAGTGCTTCATGTCGAATGATTCCAAGAATCATCAAAGTGATCCTGTTCTTTCAGCATACCAGAGGTAATGGCTGTAGTACTTAGAGCATTTGCAATAGTTTGCAGACAGCGACTTTAAGATGCATTCAACAAGATTAAACCTTAAACTTTTTTGTCGCAGTTGCAGATCTGACAGATTACTGACCAGGCAGGGAAACATGTTTGGCTTTTCACAAAGATTGGATCATCGCTTTGAAGATCAGCTTGTGATATGTATTTGGATTCAGAAAAACTGAAATTAGCAAGAGCTGCCGAAATCGTCCACCTAGACATACTTAAATCAGAAGACACATTTGGAACAGTCTCTTCTGCAGTTTGCCAAGAGAAATCTGTACCAGTGTCGTTGGCTGCACTTCTCGATATGATACTTGATGTAGCAAATCAGGATGAAATGCCTAGAAAACTGTTTTATGGTCTGACGTGGAAGCTATTATCAAACTAAATATGTTGAAATTTAAACATTAAAATAAAGTATCTATCTCTCCTCTGATCGTAGAGGTTAAAAGTTGCTTGCCAAAAGAAAAACAATATTATTTCTTTCTTTGACAATGAGAGAAAGAAAATGAAATGGAAACGTTTTACTTCCATAGCAATAGTTTGCTGTATAAACCTTGTATGCTAATCTAGCTAACTTATTTTCGACATCGTTGTTTCATTTCGAAGAACTAATTCACCTAGTTGATCTTCGGGGTGCAAAAGCTTAATTCCGTTACCGAGGATTACTTTGCAAGTTGCAGAGCATAAACATAAAAAGTTCAGTTACACTTAAGTCGGATTTAAAACCAAGTTTGCATTAATTTTGGAACTGTGAAATTATAATGTCCATTCCATAATTTTTTTGTGTGGCTGTCGATATGCTCATTTCAATGACCATTCTATTGTCAGCTTTGCGAACAAAATAAAGCTGCTTAACTTAAATGTTTGATAAGCTGCACTACTGTTTTGCTTTAAGTAACAATTGACTTAGCACTAAATAAGGAGAAGAAAATCGTGGGTCGCGGGACGAAAGAGAGTGAGACAGACAGAGAGAGACAGAGGAGGAGAGAGAGAGAAGAAATGTGAAAGACAGAAACTTTAGGATTAGTTTACAAAATCAGGAGAGAATGCAAACTACCTCGCAGGTGAGTTCATTCTCCACAGTTTTTTTACTGTTTTCCTAACGCATATTCATCTAATTAGAAGTCTGCAACCTTAAAAGGTACCGTATTTTTGTCCTCACAATAATTTGCTGACTGGGATCCATTTCCAGAATTCCTTACAGACAGGTCAAGATATCAGTATTTCATGCCCTTAACTAAAAGTGCAGAATCAAAAGCCTTAGCAGCTATACTAACTACATTCTGCCCTAAACTTTACATATGAGAACGTTGAATCTGTAGACAGTGTATAGGCTTTCAGATTATCGGCCAGGAAAACGGTCTAATCCAATCGTGTTGCCAATGCATGTAAATTGCTCATATTTGAGAAAGTAGGAATGTGTGTTTGAAAATTTCTAAACCATTTCGGATTCCTTAAATTGCATTAGGGAAATACGATAATGTATTGGAAATCTCATTTACAGATGACATGGACATTCCGCCCGCGGAAACAGTAGATTATTGACACCTACTGGTTTTTCTTCTTTTCTTCAATGAATGAAATTTGTTGTTCTATTAATTCTAGTGTGGTTTGGGATTTTTTTTTCTTATCAACATTCAAGTACTCAAGCCCCATCTTTTAAAGGGAAGAAAAAAAGGAGGGAAGGGGGTTCAACGCCAATAAATTTTCATACATTTCCTTTAAAAATAATTACCTCGCTTTCTGATTGGTCCCCAGTATTTCTTAAGGCTGATTTTGACCTTGTGCAAATGCACAGACCTAACACAATTCATTTTTTAAATCTTTTTAAGGCACAAATTGTATCTGAATCTTTAAAATTCGATGCTTTACCTAGATCACAGCTCTTTTACATATTTCTACAACCTTGCATTGGTTGGCGGAGCCCCTCCCAAAATTAGGGATTAACAGGATCTTGCACAAGCAGTGATTTGACCTATCAGTTGGTACCTGGAACCTGTAGAATAATTTGCTCACAGGAGGGTAAGTAAAAACTCTCACAGGGAAGGAAGTTATGGTGGGACCCTAAATTTTAGGCATATTCGGATGGGATGTTCTGTGGTGAGTAAAATGCTTATGCGGATTTATTTTAAGCAAAAAAATAGATGTTCAAATGTGATTTTCTCAAAACTTCATTCTCAGTCACCAAAGACCTATTTACATTTTTATTTCTCGATCAACTGGAATGAAATTTTGCATGCAATTTCTTGGAATACTCTCGAAGGCTTCCTATTTCGAATTATTAGCGATGCAAAAATTTAAGTTCGAAAAAATATGTATCTGCTACAAACAATTTTTCTGTTATTCATAACCGACCAATATAATATGCAAGAGATGAACTGACGACGGCATTAAGTTGTTCATAACAGATGCATGTTGATTTGTTAGGATATTGTATTATTATAGCATCCATTCCTCATTCTCCGTTTCCTTGCTCTAGGCATTGTGAGAAGAAATATCAAGTTCTGGAACAGACTTTCTTGATCTCATTGATGTTGTGATTAATGTTCTCAATAACTGCTGTTGTGAACGACGACTTTCTCTATGACAAAGGATACGCCAACTTGTGTTCATTAGAGTGACCGCTTGTTTAATCTTTCAACAATGTAATTCAGATAATGATAGATCAATATGTTCAACTGTTGACCGTACACAAGAGTTCTACAGAGAATAGAGTACTTATTAGGTGTGGATTTCCTATGTTGGAAAATAACAAAAATATAAAGTGATAAAGAGGGGACAGCGTTTTTATGTGATGAGCATCAGAATCTTTTTGAAAGTGAATCTTCCCTTTCCTTGCCCTTCCTCTGAACAGTGCCAGTTGTATTTAGTTGAGAATGTTAGGTTTTCATGTTGATGGTTGTTGAGCTAACAGTGCTTCGTTTTCATCCTATCTTGTAAGTTTTCTGTAAAAAGCATTTACCCGTTCATCAGAAAGTCACAGCTTCATCTGAGAGCAGTTTACTTTCCCCTTGTCTTTTTTGTTTGTTTGTTTCTAAAACAAGGGCAATGTTGTCGTGGAAAGTGAATCAAACGTATCTCTTGAATGAAAAGACTGTACCGCTTTGCATGCTTGAAACGGTAGTTTCTCTGCCCATGCCCTGGACTCATGTGGGCAGAATAAGAATATGCACACTACAGCCAAAGACTTCTTTACCACGATTATCTCGCGGAAAGAGACGTACCAATCAGATGAATGGAGCAGCTATAGCAGCCCTTTGGCACGTGCCTCTTAAAACAAAGACTTGACTGGCAGTGCACACTGACCCGTCTGTAGATCATAAATTCTCCTCTAATTCGGTGAGTTACAGAGGAAAGAATTAGCACTGATTTGTTATTCTTGCACGGGATCATTCCTATGCCTCTCTTCACGGACTTTGTAAACCCGCGGCACTCTAAACAAGTTTATGGACATGGGTATTTATCAGCTGACATGAGAGATCTATATTTCTAGATGGTGAAGGAACAAAGAAGTAACCATCTGTATGGCGCCAGACCTAGTTTTTGGAAATCATTGGTTCAAAGATGTTTGTTCTTAAAGTTATCATTGGCCCCGAAATTGACAGCTCCATTATTATTTGGCTTAAGAACCTAAGAATACACCTGTGTATAGCCACACAGTCACGGGCTAGGATAAGGAAAACTGTGAAAATCAACTGAATAGAATAGCCAATCTTATTTTCTTAATCTTGTTCATTTTGTAATATTTTTGGTGATTGTTGCCCGGTTGTCACCTTGCGAATCTACACGCACTACAAAGCTCACATTTTGCTCCCCAAAACTGACGTGATGGGTCTGTTGTCTGTCCGTGGACTCCTTATTTCTCCAGTGACGCATTTGCCATTGGTTTTTCTAAATCTTGTTCATGTTGCACTTGTAATGTTTGTGTGGTTATTACTCTCTGCAACCCTGCAACTTTAAAATCTACATGCATTATAGCGCACACACCATCCTAAACCCATAATTCAAGACTAACCTTACCTTAAATCCAATAGTGCTCCTCGGTAGGAACCCCCTACCCTTCCGATGATATTTGTCACTGTGTTTTGCTTAAATCAGTTTTATTTTCTGATATTTTGGTGGTTGTTATCTGCTGTAACCCTTCAATTTCAGATTTTACAAGCATTTATAGTGTCTTTTCAAGACAAGTACTATAGTTAGCCTGTTCGCAGACCTAACTACTCCTCCCGAGTGGCATTTACCGTAGTGATTTTTCAAAACATTGTTTATGTTGTAATGGTTTAGTTTCTTTTACCCCGCGGTACCCTATAATTTCAGAAGCTATAAACATTACAGTTCGTTGACCCTCTATGCTCCACAGTTTAGTAGGTCACCTAAATGAAAGTCCAAAAATAATATAAAAATAGGAATGATGATACATAGCATTTATAAGCGTCTATCCCTATACATACAGACTCTAAGCGCCTTACCTAGAGAAGTAAATAAAAATTGTATAATATTCAGCCCACATACCCACAAGTATACTGCACACTGCACTTATAAGTTATATACTACAATACAGTTCTATTATTGCACACACAAAAAAAAGATTTAGTTTCACATGTCACGGTCAATCAAAGTATTGTTTGAACAAATGTTGGGAAGTTTCTTACTTACTGAAATTATTTGCTTTGCGAACAATTTTTAGACCATAGAAATGGTCATGTGAACGTAAAAGCCCTTTCTCCAGTCTTTTTCATGTTTGCTTTTGGAACGTGGAGACAACAAGCACTTTCATATCGTAATGATATAGTGGGCTTGTGCTCAGCCACTAGGTGCGATAGCATGTAAGCAAAATACCATTTATTATAACAGAAATTTTATTATAATCAGATCTGGCTCTGGCTGGTAACCAGTGAAGGAATCTTAAGAGAGGCTTACTGGGCTCTCGCTTACGCTTCTTAACCCGTAAAAGGGCGGTGGGGTAAAATCACACTAAAGAGTGGTCGGGTCTCTAGAGACCCAGTGACTTCGAAAGAGAAAATAGTGGTCGGGTCTTCAGAGACCCGTACCTTTTTGGCTAATATTAAACAATGTTTGATTGTACTTCAGACAATAATACTTTCAACATGAGCAAAATTGAAACAAAGAGGTATATTTGAATTGATTTGAATGGCTTTTATCCAATAAATGGGTGTGAATCATAACAAGTGACAAAAAGTTTGTAACTCAAAACGCTTAAAAACAGCATAGAGTAGAACATCTCACAGAAAAGCAAGAAAGTTAACAGCTCCTGCAAACAAGATCAGAATGTGTTTTGCATATGTTTTTCCCACATTTTGAGCAAGTAGATTTGTACTTGTTGTCATTGCTTGATGGAAAATCGTGGCATCGCCTTCGTTTTCCATCACTCAGCCTGGGGGTTTTCACTGGTGGTTCACCATCACTGAGCAAGGCTGAAGAGGAAATGGTGTCTCTGACGGTTTTGAGATTGGTCGTTTGGGCTCTTCTCTCAGCATTTTCCTGGATCAGAGCCTCACCAACAGCTCTGAGAAAGAGTTTTGGACTGTGTTTTTGTTTTGGGCCGACCAGTTTGGGTGCATGGACATCCAGATGACAAAAGCTGCAAGCATGCTGATGTCAACAAGGTTCATGAAAAAAACGACAGGCCACCTTCTGCTCTTCCGCTGGCACATGTAATGGTGAACCATCCAATTAAGGGTATCTACCCCTCCCTTTGTTTCATTGTAGCTTAGAACTATTTCAGGTTTGTTGTTCTCTTCTGCCACGACATCATTGGTGGAGTGCTGAGTTGACAACAATACAACACTCTTCTTGGCAGTGCCACGAAATGACACCATGGAAGTGTTGTCGTGAAATCCAAAAGTGGATGTGCCTTGATGTTGACGCTTGGGAAGGAATTCTTTGGGTATGAAGCGTTTGTTTGGATAAACAGTCCCAACAATTGTCATATTGTGTGCCAAGAGCATCTGGCCCAAGTCGAAAGAGGTGAAATGGCTGTCTGTAGTAACGTTGTGCCCACTTCCAAAGTACTTCCTTGTCACGTCAATAACCGTCTGAGAACCCAATCCTATATTCCCAGTACGGGGAGCATCTTCTTTTCCAAGATACGGCTTTGCAGCCACTGGATAGAAGGTCTGACTGTCCACACAAAAATAAATTTTCATAACATACTTGTCTGGCTTCAGAGGCATATACATCTTGAATGGGCATCTACCTCTGAAGCCCACAAGTTGCTCATCAACAGTCAAGAATGGACCTGGCGTATAGTAGCGGCTCCAGCTTGCATTGATTGTTTCAAATATCTCTCTGATAGGAGCTAATTTGTCATTTTTCCTCCTCTCTGCTCTATCTGATTTGTCATCAAAGCGCAAGTATGTCATTAGAAATTGAAAACGATCTCTTCCCATGGCATTTTGAATCAAGGCACATCCATACTTTGGACTCCACATATCATCAAGTGGAATTTTGTTCATTTTCAGTGTCCCAGCAATCAACCAAATTCCTATCAATGCACTGATTTCAACAGAATCTGTGTCCTTCCATTCTGCTATTCCACCCGTTTTTCTGTAATGTTCTTTTGCATAAGTGTTTGTGAATTTCACAATGTCATTTACTGATTTAGGATCTTGTCTGATAGAAAAAGCTGAGCCGACTGAACAGGCTCTGACAGGACTTTCACTCCTGAGGGAAATATTAGAAAATAAAAAGGGGACAATGCAAAAAGTTGAACTGATTATGAACAGTTCAATTAACAAATTTTAAACAATATTTTGCTGACTTACTATGCACAAGTTATACTCGGGTCTCTACAGACCCGACCACTATTTTGGGGGGTCGGGTTCAGAAACACGTCGCCGACTTTTACCTGTTTGCACAAATTCTGTGAAATTTGGCATTCATATTGAGGACAAAAAGTTAGGAAAAGTCAAGAAATTTCAGAAACCTCGAGTTTACGGTTGAAGAGTTATAGGGTATGAAATGTTGGTCCGGGTCTCTAGAGACCCGACCACCCTTTAACGGGTTTAAAGATCAAACGAGCTGCATTATTTTGGAATTTTTATAATCTACTTAGTCAGTCCTTTGTGAAACCAGCTAGGAGAGAATTGCAATAATCCAAACGAGACAATAATGATGATATCACTAATCTTTGTTGTGGCGTTTTGAGTAAAATATTGTCTAGTTCCACTTATTCTTTTCAGTTCAAAGTCTGCATTCTTAATCAGATTGTTAACCTGATAAGACACAAATAGTGTGTTGTCAAAAATTGAAGTAATTCCGAGTTCCTTGCGTTTTTGTCCAATCATACCTCATGATTACCTATAGAAATTTACATTTTTCAATTTGGAATCTGTTGAAATAAGCATAACTTGTTTTGTTGTCATTCATCTTGTTAACTGTCATTCATATAGTCCTTGTTCTGTCTGTGGACCCACTTTCTCCTCATAATGGGCATTTGCCATTGTGGTTTTCTTTTTCTTAAATCCTGTTTATGCTGTAAAATTCTACACCTGTTACCCCGCTGGAATCTTGCAATTTCAGAACTTAGGGGCGTTCTGTACGCATATCCCATGGTCCCCACCACATTGTCCGTACTTTAAATCCAACAGTAATGTATGTCTCCTCTCAAAGAATAGCAACCAAATTTGGTGAGAAGTCAAGCAATATTAATTAAGGGGGCTATCTATCCACAGCAAGCAATTATCACAGTTTCTATAGCTGAGACAAAACTCTGAAATTTTCCAAAATTTAAGTTTTCCTTAAACTTCTGGAGTAGGAAGGGGATGAGCCGGTAATTATCAAAAACGGTGACGCTATTTCTTTGTTCGCATCAGAGCTTCCCCATGCGCTTTAACGAGTTTTATGAACAAGATTACACTGGACAACCTTGCTCGGTTACGATGTAACTTTCTCAAGTCAGATAAAAGGATGCTTGATCGGCGTGCCAGCTCAAGAATATCAGCGATACTGGTATCAAATGTTAGTATTTTAAGCCAAGGATTTTGTATTTATTTTCAGATTCTTGATAAGAGTACAAATAAGAGTGTTTTCACAAATTTTTCATATAATTTTATTGACAGTTAACTCTGCCAAATGGATGAAAGCATTTATTATATGTCAGCTATTAGCTTGTCAGAGTAAATTGTCAATTTTAAAGGTAAACTGAATAATATGGGTAAAATACATATCGTTTGATACTAATATTGCCTTTTTTTTTATATTGTACGGCTGGCACACCGACGAGGCATCTTCTGACCAAAAAAAATTGACGTTCATCGAACAAAGTGGTCTTGTTGAAAACGGCTATCAATGACACATTAATGGTGCTTTTATACTATTTTTATCCTTTATTCCCTACTACTGTCTACAAACTACAATACTTTGGATAAAATATATCCTTTGAGCTATTTCAATATTTCGTTGTTGTTGTTGTTGTTGTTGTTGTTGTTGTTGTTGTTGTTGTTGTTGTTTGCATGTTTCAGTTGAGGACAAAGTGATAAGTGCTCGCTAACCAGTAAACGAACATGGTTCGCATAATATAGCCTACTTGATGATGTCTAGGTCTGTACCAAATTTAATTGTTTATCTTTGGGAGGAGATATTACTACTGGAAGTAAGGACATTCCCTGCAGATTGCAGAAGCCTATGGATTATCAGAATCAAATAAGCAGGTTATATCTTGTATGTTTTATGCAGTAATCGCATGACCTGAAACTCCACCTCAAAAGTGGTGAAATTCAAACCTGACCATGTAAATGTAAAAAAAAATCATTGTAGTGGGCGGTGGTTCGTAATGGCTTAAGCAGATTTCATTTGTGGTCTGCAAAAGAAGGTCAGATTTTTAACTCCCTTTTCATCTAAATCAAAACTGTGAAAATTCTAAATGAAGAACCACCACTGTAAACAGTATATAATTTGAGTAAAATGGTGGCATCAGACATATATAGACTAGCCTTGGCCGTCGCTGAACGTTCCTGTATTTTGAGAAGAAAAATTTACCAAGTGGTTCAAAGAGACTTTAATAACTAGGCTCCTGCAACCTACATGGTGAGTTTCAGAGGCTATATGCACTTTTACACTGTAACTTTGTAACGCTTGTAAATTCTGAAACAGCAGGGTTACAGCGGTGTAGCAGCCCCCATGTGACAAAATAATGTCCTCCCGGAAAGGGGAGTGAGGTTTGCAGACAGACAGAACTACAGTATACTGAACATAGTCATCATTTATGATGTGAGATTTGGAGAGAATATGCATTGTACTGTTTATAGATTCTGCAGGGTTACAGCGCGGTAACAACCATCAAACCATTACAAAATAAACAAGGGTTAAGAAAAACAAAATGACATAAACCCCGGGGAGGGTTGTTTTGTTGGGGTTTTTTTTTTTTTTTTTTGGGGGGGGGNTGGAGGGGGGGGGAGAAGGCGCGGACAGACCAAGGATTATACTGGACGTAAAATAAACCCGCTTTTTAAATTATGAGGCTTAGAAGTAATAGAAGGTGAATACACTGTGATGCTTGTAGATTTACTGTAAAGGGAGGGGTTGCGGAGGGACCAGGGAGGATCTTGAATTTAAAGCAAGATTACGTCTTAAATTGTGGGTCTTAGAAGGTGTATGCAATATAATGCTTGCAGGTTGAAGTTGCAGGATACAGCGGGGTAACAACCACCAAAAGCGTTACAAAATGAATAAGGTTTAAGAAAAGTAACATAGCATACCCACCCTTCCCATCCCCGAAAGGGATAAGGGGATCCGCGGATGTAGAGTATGGCCACTTCTTAGATGGATGAGTTTAGAATGTGTATGCACTTTAATATTTGTAGATTCTGAATTGCAGAGTCACAGCTGAGTAACAACTACCAAAACATTGCAGTGTAAAAACGGTTTAAGAAAAACACAATGGCAAAAACCTCCTGGAGGGATAGACGGGTCGGCGGACAGACCAAGGACTACACTGGACTGAAAGTAGGGCCACATATTAAATGGCAGGGGTCTTGGAGATGTAAACACTATTAATGCGTGTAGATTCTGAAGTTGCAAGACTAAGCTGGGTAACAACCACCTAAACATTACCTACTGAATGAGGTTTAAGAAAAACACAGTGATAATTCATTCCTGTACCAAGAAGAGGCGAGGAACACCGCGGCGATGTACCAAGAGGGATGACACAGAGAGGAAGGATTTTCGGTCAAAGGATAAGGATAGTTACATGGAAGTAGTAGCAGGAGAATAAGAAATGCAGGAGGGAGATGAAATAATAATAGTGGATGAAGACGATACACTTAGAGATGATGAAGAGACGTAGACGGAGTAAAAGAGGGAGAGCTTGAAGAAAGAGAGAGACGAAGAGATGGGAAAAGGATGGAGAGACTGGAGAGAAAGACGAGGAGACGGAAGAGAGAGAGAGAGATGGAAAGAGTGAAGGGAGAGATGGAGAGACTGAAGAGAAAGATGAAGAGGAAGAGATTGTAGCAGGAGGGAAAAGGGCGGTATAAAGAAATAGACTGTTAAGGCAAAGTTAGAAAACCAGCTGACAGAAAAAAAAAAAACAAACAAAAGTATGAAATGGAATGTGGAGAGAAGGGCAAAGGGAAAGACGATGAAAATAAAAAAAGAGACAAGAATGAGTCAGAAATAGGAAAAAATACGGTAAGGTGAAATACTCAGACTTAGAAAAGGGTGAGGAGAAAGAGGTTCAAAATAGCAGAAATTAGAAAGGAATGAAACAAATGTGGAAATGAAGGATGAAAATGTGAAAGAAGATGAAGCAAAAGAGGAAAGACGTGGAAAATTGACTGAGACGTAGACAAAAGTCAGTTACACAAAACAGTAGGTCCAAGGAGAAGGAAATGGTTAGGGAGGAACGGGAGAGAAGCAATCCCCTAAGAGGATTAGGAAAAGAGGGGAATGTAGGAAGTAAGAGAAGCAGATTGTAGCGAGCAAGTTTCAATCAGTATTGGCGTGTAGTGAAGAGGCACTGAATACGATAGCTTCTCCTTAGAAACGCCACTGACCTTGCTACTTGAATTCACAAACCAAGTCCGCTGTGCAGGAAACAGAATACTTCTTTATTGGTAACAAGGTGTAACCAGCAAATAATTCACAATTCACAGACCATAACAGCCAACTCTCTCAACTCTCTCACTCTCGTGCCTTTTATAATAATTTCACTAGAAATTCTGGAATAAATGACGTCATCATCATATGATGCGCCCAAACAAACATGCTAGTCTAGAAGGTACGAACAGCAACTTCTAGACTAATTAGAATTAAAACATGTTGATCGCGGCCCCACTCGAACCCTCGGGAAGGCTAATACTGCGTTCATTCAAAGCATCCTACCTGAACCTTCGGGAAGGCTAATACTGCGTTTACTCAAAGCACTATACGGTTGAGCTGACCTTGACACTAGATAGTCTCCACGCACTGCCGCCCTAGTTAAAAGAGATTAAAAAAAACCAATTATTTCTAATTTTATTTCCTTTGTTTTGAGCAATTAAGTGGAAATAGGTGGGTTCTGACCCTAACTGACCACTGTCCACTAAAAAAGCTAGTTCCACCCTTCCGAGCGTGGTAAACTTTTATGTCCAGTTACGAGAGATATTGCTCTGTCAGAAAATGCAAAAAACTTTAGAATCCTTCAATTTGTGGGTGGCGCCCCAATTCATTTCATCTGTCCCGGACTTCCATATTTTTTTGTTTATGAAATCCGCGCTGCGGGGATCTATTTTGGGTTGTGTCCCCTTGATAGCACCGCTGCTTCCGTAAGTATGGAAACATTTGCAGGCCATTTTATTTGAAAAGAAATTGGTCATCTAAATGGTCAATTTTGACCTCTTTGCACCCTTCCGATTTTGGTAAACTTTTGTGTTGTAGGTCACACAATATTGTTCTTCAGTCCTAAGAAAAAAAATCGTAGAATCCTCCAATTTGTGGGTCCAGAGGTATGTGTCCCGGACTATAAGGTCAGCCGCTACTAACTGCAACATTCTCGAATCATGAAGAACCGGAGCCGTGGTCCAGGACCATATAGCAAAGGAAGGGGGAGGGGGGCACTAGCCCAAACAAACAACAAGCATCACAAATGCTACACAGATGGGACAGATGACAGAATATAATGACTCGATTTATCAGCACAGACTGGTCATTGAGCATTAAAATAACTTTACCTATACAATCCTGTGCATTAAATAAAGGGCTCCCAAAGCAACAATCAAGATTAGAAACGGAGAAGAAAACCTGAAGGACTGACTGAACATCAAGACTAAAACAGCACGACATATTGTAGAGCGTACAATTTTTGTGGAAAGTCAAATCGCAGCTTTTAAAAGATATTTTAGGAGTTCAGGGTACTCTCTTTGAAGATATTCTCTTTGGAAATGTTGGATGGAAGCAAGCAAATACTCGAACTGAAAGAAACAATTAGCCCGAATAACACCTAGGACTCATGAGACACACCTTAGGACACTTGCTTTGCATACAGATTTACATCAAACAAGTAAGATGGTCACTGAGATCTGGGTGTTTTCCAGTTGTGGTCGGCACTTGGCCACCCCGCCTCGTACCGGGCTCGCCGAAGCCTTTTTTGACGTCAGAGGGTGCGGGATGGCGGAGCGGGTTGGGTGGAGTTGTAGATGGAGCTAGCCTCCTTAGGGCAGATAGGCCCCTTGACAACCCCGTTGCCAGACGAGGTAACAACCACCACTAGTGTTCAACACATCGGGAGAACACTAGAAGCAGTACAGTACAGGCAAGCTAAGAAGGTGAGGCATTCATCTTTTACATAACAGATAACGCACTGATTAAAAACTGCAGGTCTACACCTGCAGTCTGACTAAAACAGTGCTGTCATACAAAGGCCTCCTCACAGTATTTGATGTATGTGTTAGGATAAGAATATAAGAGTGATTGGTCACATAGGCTTGCAACGTCTGTTAAGAAGCATTTCTTTGTATTTTTGAGTTTAAGCCCGGATGGCTGTATGCCACCCTCTTGCCGTTTTCAGAATCCAAGATGGCCGCCAATATATTGGACATACCGTATAATCAAAATATATACTTTACCATAATTTATGTTCTAAGCAGAGTAGAATGATGATATTGGTGTCTGTTAATATGTTTTCAAGGGTGACAAATCTGTTTGCAAAGTCATTTTGCTACTTGGAGGCCATCTTGATGATGTGATCAAATGATGGCAGCCGAATCACCAGCGGGAAAATAATCGAAAATTATTACGAAAGCTCATATTTGTTCATTCTCTTCCTCGTCATCTTGAATGCCCGCATCAGCAGAGTCAATAGAAAAATCAACATCTTCATTTTTTTCAATGATCTCTTACATAAAAAGGGTTTGAGCAAGCAGAACTACCACCACAGATGCAGAACACAGTGCATGGAAAATGCCCCATGCAACCACAGCGTGCTGATACACGGTCATATTTGATCACCTTGAGGATGTGTTCTGGAGTATAACGTACTTCAACTTGCATGTTTTGCAGAAGTACGATTTTATTTATGTCGTCTATAGAGTTTCCACCCATACTCTGCTGCACCGAAGGTGGTGCATCTCCACTCAGGGCACTGTCCCACTGAGCGATCTGATAGTTTACTCTGCGGACAAACACTCAGCTTTGATGGTAAAGAACGTAATTTGATGACACTGATGTTGCAGACAATCAAGATGATGAAAAAATGGACAAGAAAAAATATATACGTTTTAGTGATACACGGTTTCGGAACTGCTGTGGATTTTCCAGTTTTCTGTGCCCACTATTGCTGGTGACACTCTGTCATCGTAGAGGATGGTGTTTTGCAACTGTAGCATGCAGCCATGAAAGGTGATTGCTTGACCACTTCGATAATATAATATACGCCGTCGGTTGGCCGAGCAGATCCAATATGTGGCCGTTTTTTGCCAAGACAATTGCTGTTGTTTTGGCAATTCCATAAGTAACTGCAAGGAATTGCAACCAGTTAGGGCATGGAGTGCTAAAATTGAAGGTACAAGATTAGCATCTTTTTGGAGAGTTCTCTATGTCACTGCAAGAGAAACCTTCTGATTGGCGACTACATCGTCTTTAGGATTCGTGTGTAGAGTTTACGAATGGATGACACAATTATAATATGGTCACTAAGTAAGGGAATGAATGAAATGACACAGTTTTTAGACAGAATACTGACAAACGTGTATTGAAGGACAAAACCAGACTGAACGGAGGTAAATCAGAAAACGCAGAGCAAAACATAAAATTTTTCCTCGTGCGCACGAAGAAAGAATGTTTCCTCTTGCGCACGAAATAAGCTGTGCTTAGCTAGCGCACTGTTACCACGGATGTAGGCGCTACATTACCCCCTCCCCAGCGGGCTATATTACTCGGCGAATGTCAAAGAAATCCTGGTGGTAGGCGAAAGGTTCGACCAGAGTGAGTCTTGGTTTCTGGATAATTTGTAACGGGGTTTGACAACTGACCTTTTGGATCTGTGTCATGTGAAGATGGCTGTGTGAAAGGCAGTGTAGGATCGGTGAATGGCTTAGATTTTTCGATAGTAGTGAAGAGTAAAGGCTAATTAAAAAAACAATAAGACGTAGGCCTGAGACTCATGAAGTTTTTATTGCGTTTTGATGTATGCTCTTCAACTGACGTAGTCTCGACGTCACATAGTAACAAAGCTAGGAATCAGGAACGTAAAAAACTGAGCATAACAAAATGAGAGGAAAAGGAATAAATTGCAACAAACCGCCATATTAAATCCAGAGAAGAAAAAGAACAATGGTAACGAACCGCTATATGGTGAAAGCTTATCAAATTCCAGTGGAACCACAAGACATTCCTAAAACAGTCATAACGACGCCATTTGACCTCTTTGAATTTGTGAGAACTAGCTTTAGTCTCCCTAACGCCGGACAACCCATGCAACTCTTTATCAATGAAGTAACCCGGAATCTCGACTTCGTTTTTCCGTATATCGATGACATTCTTATCGCTTCTGCTTCACCACTGCAACACGAAGCGCACCTTCGCCAACTTTTTAGCCGTTTAATGGAATACGGCGTCGTTGTCAACAGACAAATGTGAGTTCGGCGTGAGAGAACTGAATTTTCTTTGACACAGAGTCAACAAGGACGGCATATCACCCCTTCCTGAGAAGGTCAAGGCAATTCAGGATTTACCTTTACCCACTACACAACGCAGACTCCACGAGTTTACTGGGATGATCAACTTTTACCATCGTTTCATCCCTAATTGTGCACAGATCATGCAACCACTGAACAATCTATTTTCACACAACAAGAAGTGCGACCTGCTTGTTGATTGGACTAAAACATCTAAACAAGCATTTCTTGATTTATAAACGGCACTGGCTCAGGCCACACAACTTGCACATCCTCAAGATAATGCAGTCACGAACATCATGGTTGATGCATTTAACACTTGCATTTCTGGAGTTCTTCAGCAATATATTGACGGTGCTTGGAAACCACTGGCATTCTTTTCCCCTAAACTCCGACTAGCAGAAACCCGTTACAGCACCTTCGGACGTGAACTTCTGGCTGTCTATCTCACTATAAAGCATTTCCGATCCTTTTTGGAAGGAAGAGAATTCCACGATCACAAAGCTCTCATTTACAGTGTGAAATCTAACTCTGGCAACTACTCACCACGTGAAATACGCCATTTGGACTTCATATGCCAGTTCACAACAGACATTCGTCACGTCAACGGATGCGACAACCCAGTGGCCGATGCACTTTCACGCATACATTCAGCCTCATTCCTAGCATCGATTTTGAAGAGATGGCTACAGCACAAAGAGAAGACTCAACACTTACCAAAATACCATCATCGCTGCATGTTGAAGCTCTCCCTCTTCCTTATTCAGATGCTCAGATTGTGCGACACTTCACACGGAAAAACTCGATCCATTGTTCCCGTGGATTTTCGCCGGAAGGTATTCGATTCCACTCATTCGCTTTCACATCCGGGATTGCGTGGAACCAAACGTCATATTAAATCGAGATTCGTATGGCCCAACATAAATCATGATATCAAGGAGTGGACGCGAACCTGTCCACAGTGCCAGCAATGCAAAATTGCTCGGCACACGGTTTCTCCTACATCGACATTTCCGGTTCCCTCTTCTCGTTTTGAACATGTTCACATAGACTTGGTCGGGCTTTTGCCTGCCTCACAAGGGTTTTCTTTCATTCTTACATGTATTGACCGTTTCACTCGCTGGCCTGAAGCAATACCTATCAAAGACACTACAGCTACCACGGTTGCTCAAGCTTTCATTTCCGGATGGGTCGCTCGTTTTGGCGTCCCTTCAACTATCACAACAAACCGCGATCGTCAGTTCGAATCACAGTTGTGGACTGAACTCACTGAACTGTTAGGTATCAGACGTTCCCGCACGACACGTTTTCATCTATGTGCTAATGGGATGGTTGAACGATTCCATCGCCAGTTAAAGGCAGTGTTACGGACCCACGAACCCTCTCTCTACTGGTGTGAGCATCTTCCTCTCGTCCTGTTCGGCATCCGTACAACATTGAAAGATGACCTTGGTTGTTCCACGGCCGAGATGGTATATGGCACGACACTGCACTTATCAGGAGATTTCGTGACTGCTTGTGAAACAAGCTCGTCACCGATGATATCTGATGACTAATAACGCTAGTCGGTTAAAAAACCACATGAAAGGACTCCGGGCCACACCTCCCCGCATCACACTTAAACGCGTATATGTCTCTACGTCCCTGTCTACTTGTACCCACGTTTGGCTACGTAATGACAAAACACATCTAGGTTTGCAGAAGTCATACAGCGGACCTCACACGGTTGTTAATCGTAATATGTACCAAGTATTTTACTGTTGACCTTAATGGTCGACAAGATCATGTAGCAATCGATCGTCTGAAACCAACATTTCCCTAGAGAGGGAGTAATATAGCGGTTCGTTACCATTTGCTCTTTTTCTTCTCTGGATTTAATATGGCGGTTTGTTGCGATTTGTTCCTTTTCCTCTCATTTTGTTATGCTCAGTTTTTTAAGTTCCTGATTCCTAGCTTTGTTACTATGTGACGTCGAGACTACGTCAGTTGAGGAGCATACATCAAAAACACAATAAAAACTTAATGAGTCTCGGGCCTACCTCTTATTGTTTTTCTGAACGGCCTTTCATGTCCAGAGTTAAGTACTTGTTACTTGTGTTGATGATTCGAACAGGACCATCATAAGGACGCTGAAGCGGGTGCCGGTGGGAGTCGATTCGGACATATATACACACGTAACCTATTGATGACAGGTTTGAAGGTACATATATATGCGGGCTGTTGTCCGTGAAACTTTGGCGGTGGGGGATTTACAGAGCGCATGGCGTTTTGCAATTGTTTGACGAACCGAGTCTGGTTCATATATCCTGGCATCCAGTGGTTGGAAAATTCACCGGAAAGGCGAAGAGTTGAACCATATATACAAGCTCAGCCGCTGAACAACCAGGATAGCAAAGAAGACCGAATTCCAAGCAAAACAAGTGGCAACTCTGCGAACCAGTTGGGCCCTGTAGTGCAAGATTTTAGTGCAGATTTGAGCTGACGGTGGAAACGTTCAACCATTCCAGTCGCCTGGGGATGTTAGGCTGTGGTTGTGTGTGTTTCAATACCTAAAATCTTGTTTAGCTCGGTCCCGAGGTTGGAGATGAATTGTCCGCCACGATCTGAGGTAATATCCTCTGGGATTCCAAATCTGGAGATCCAGTGGTGAATAAGAGCTTCAGCACATGTAGCAGCATGGGCGTCTGGTAGAGCTATGGCCTCGGGCAATAATGGTGAAAAGATATGTCATACCATGATTAGTTGGTAGAGGTCCCACGGCAAGCTGATAGAGGTCAGACGACTAGCTGATAGAGGTCCCACGACTAGCTGGTAGAGGTCCCACGACCAGCTGGTAGGACCGTCCCACAATTAGGTGGTAGCTGGTAGAGGTCCTGGGTGGTAGCTGGTAGAGGTCTTAGCTGGTAGAGGTCCTAGATGGTAGCTGGTAGAGGTCCTAGAGGGTCGACGTGAAGGCTTCTGAATCTGGCATTTGGCAGTGGACGTGCAACTAATGGTGCTTTTTTGTGCCTATTGATTTTTGGGGCCTGGCAGGAATGACATTCGTTACACCACCACCGTATGTCCCGTTTCATGTTCCGCCATACTAAACGTTGGCTGATGTCTTGTTGAGTTGGATGGGGACCTGCGTGAGGCATTCCCTGGATCTGATCAAAAACAGGGCTGGTCCAGGAATTTGGTAGCACTGGTCTTTGGACACCAGTGAAGGTGTCACAAAGGAGAGAGGATGGACCAAACTGGATGACTCATAGACGAAAACCAGTGGAAGCTGAGCGATAGGCTTCCATCTTGCCAGATTGAACTTGATAATGTGCAAGTTGAGATCACCCAAGGAGAACATGGAGTGTTCTTGTGAAATGGAATTAGTAATGGAACGTGAAAGAGCATCAGCTACCACGTTGAACTTTCCCTATATGTACTGAATGTCAGAGGTGAACTCAGCAATGTAGGAGAGGTGTCTTGTCTGCCTAGGGGAACCGTCAAATTGTCTAGTCAAAGTTGATGTCAATAGTTTGTGATCTGTATATAGCGTAAAGTGCTGTCATTCTAAAGAGTGTTTGAAATGCTTAACTGCACTGTATGCTGCAAAGAGCTCGCCGTCAAAAGCGCTGTACTTTTTTTCAGCATCTGAAAGTTTCCTAAAGAAGAGAGCAAGGGGAACCCAGGACTGGCCTTGTCGCTGTTCGTTGAGCCCCAATGATAGTGCTGGATGTGCTGACTGTGAGGCTTGTGGGAGAGTTAGTTTGAGGATGTTGTAACAGGACTGCCTTGTTGAGAGCTTGCTTGGTTCTATGGAATGCCAACTGGCAGTCGCTGGGCCAATTGATGGTTTGTCCTTTGCCATCAGCCTGAGTATGAAGTGGTGCTATTATGAAGTGGTGCTATAATGTGTCGGCGATATGCGGGTTGAAGCGATGGTAGTAATTTATCATCCCAAGAAACCTTCGGGGGTCGGTGCGGTTGGTCGGTGCGACACAGTCACGGAGTGCTGTACTCTATCAGGAGAGGGCGTATCCCTTGAGGAGTGTCACGGTGTCCTAGGAAATCCAATTCCGTCGCGCTGAAGACACACTTGCTTTTGTTTATGACCAAACCGTTGGTTGATAAATGTTCGGAAAGTTGGAGATGTTCGAGATGTTGCTCGTCAGCATGGCTGGCGACTAGGATGTCGTCAATATACACAAATGTGAACAGAATATCTTGCAACATTCCATCCATGAGACGCTGGAAAGCTTGGGCAGCGTTCTTCAGCCCAAAAGGCATGCGTAAAAACTCTTAGTCCGAATGGTATAGTTGCTGTTTTAGCGATAGACGATGATGCTATTGGAATCTGGTGGTAACATCTCACTAAATCGATCTTCGAGAAAATCGTGCAACCAGCAAGACGACTGTTGAAATCGTTTTTGTATGTGAGGCAAAGGATATTTATCGTCTTTCGTGTAGTATTAAGATGTCAATAGTCTCCACACTGCAGCCATTTACCATTTGACTTGGGGACGACATGAAGAGATGAAGACCAAGGTGAGCTAGATTGACGAATGAAGCCCATCTGTTCCATTGCCAAGAATTCAGCTTTGGCAGCTGCTAGTTTTTCCAGGTTCAAGCGCCGAGCACGGGCATGAACTGGTGGTCCATTTGTGATGATGTGATGTTCAACTACGAGTTTGTTGACAGTAGAGTCAAAATGTGGGTTGAGAAGGTCTGGGAATTGTTGAAGAAGATCAGAGTAAACATTATGTTGACAAAGAGAAAGTCCAGCTACGAAATGAGAAGGGGTGTCTGTGCTTTTCAGAAAAGTCGAAGAGTTGTCAAAGGACAAAAGATGTCGGCCTTTGAGATGAATGATACGCGAGTGGGCAACCAAAAAAAAAAAAACAAACAACACCGAGGATTGGTTGTGTAACATCAGCCAGGTAGAATTCATGTTTGAAAGATTTGTTTGGATTGAATTGAAGAGCAGTGTTACGGTTGCCCCAATTTTTAATTGAGATTCCGTTGGCCGCAGATAAAGAAATAGAAGGACTGTTGTCAAACAGTCATTGACTACCACTTCAAAAAGGAAGGCCTCACAAGATGTTAAAAAGGAAAAACACAGATAGCAGAAAATAATTGAAATAAGAAAGGCCTGCGTTCATCAGCCTTATGAATTCTCAGCTTAAAAGACTGAACAAAATAAAAAAGTCATTTCACATTTTTGACTATAAAGGGCAACTCCTAAAGCCGCGCCTCTTCTACTGTACTAATTACTAGTGTAGTATCATATCAAAAGAAAGGCGACTGCACCCTGACTGAGCCCCAAACGCAGTTCAGCTTGGCTAGCCCAGTAGTAGTCACTTCGAAAATTTGACTATACAGGGTAACTCGTGGGCAGCTCCTCTTCTACTGTATTATACGCAAAAAATTATCACTCGAACCCAGACTGAGCCCCAAAGGCATCCCCGAATAGTGTTAAAATTCCCATGCCTATAGGCAAAAATCAAAATGCCTACGGAAGACAAACGAGGTCAGACGACTGACTCTCTTTTCCCATTGGCCGAAGTTAAATGAAGTCGCCTGTGTTAGCTAGCTAAAGTTTGCATCATCCCGGTGCCAGGGTTGCCAGACTTGGCTCTTTTGGAGCCAAATAGCAGATATTTCTCTTTTTAAAACGCTCTTAGGTCTCAAATAACTGATTTGCTCTTTGACATTTTTTTTGTTCAAACAATCAGGTTAAAATTGACTAATTTTTAGAATAAAAAATACTTCTATTTCTCTCAAAATAGTATCTTAAATGATCAGGCGTCTGTTATAATTTCCCGATGAACACGGATAAAAAAAAATGATCCCATTTGACACTCAGTTCCTATAATGTCGCTCTGGTGTATGTAAAAAAAAAAATGATAACTATAATACCCACGTATATCCAATACACAAGCAGTTTGTAGAAAAAATTCTTTGAGGTAAAATCCTGATTCCTGTAGGCCCATTCCGAACATGGTTTGGCTCATTTTTGGCGCGTTTGCACGCGATTGGGCTTCGGCTCGCAAGAAAGTCTGACAACCTTGCTCGGTGCGTCTAACATAGGTCTAGATTAGATCTTAGTCTAGAGTTAGACCCTAGATAATTTAAGACCGTGTGTTTTGGCAAGATGAACTCAGTGGACCTCCTAACAAACATGAATGTTGTTTTGAAAGCAGCCAATGTTGCCTGCAAGCTCTCTTCTAGAATCTCATTAAAAAAAAAAAAACTAGACAAGCTCAACTATGAACCAGACACGAACATGAAATACGATTTTCCTAGCGATAGAAGTAAAGCTGATCATTAAAACTATTCCTTCAACGACATCGCATATTTATCCACATAAAAGACGTGTCAGTTTTATCTACAATGAAGTTACATAAAGTGAATACAATTAATACAGTGCTGTTATGGTTGAGTTAGTTGTTTTTGTCTCTGTTGTGGTTGTTATCACGATATTTTACTGAGGTTATCATGCGCACGTGGTATAGATGGTGCAGCAAATATGAGCCCTATAATACCTTGTTTGTCTCCCGCACTTTTACCCAACGAAAATGTAGGATGACCAAAAGGCAACAGTGCGATGATTTGCGTGGCCAATGTGCAGATTTGCCTACCTGGTTTCGACCCCTGCGCTACGCCCCTGGCCTCAACTCTGGCAAACCAGACCTCTGGGGATCAATCCAAACTTCTGGAAGTTTCAGGGACACAGCACTGACTCCCTGCGTTTGAGTCGCCTGCATCTGAGACATCTGTGTTTAAGTAAGGTTGTCAGGATGAATTTGGTTGAATCTGATGACGCCATGTTCACTGTTGGGGTCACCAATGTAGAGTTTACGAATTCATGACACAAAATATGGTCATTAAGTAAGAGAATGAATAAAATGACAAAGTCTTTAGATAGACTATTGACACACGTGTATTGAAAGAGAAAACCAGAGTGAACGGAAATAATTTTTTAAAAACGCATAGCAAAAGTAAGTGTTTCATCATGCGCACGAAGTAGGCTGTGCTTAGCTAGCGCACCGTTACCACGGATGTAGGCGACACACGTGCTTCTCACTCTAGAGGAAGAAGAGCAGAAAAGTGTCAACCATACAAACTCGTGATTCTGAAACTTCTATGCAATTTGGATGGCTCCTTGAGTAATGATGATGTCTACCTTGTCATGTGACGAGATAAGATCCAGTTGCGTACGCTTGCTTGCTATATAGACACTTGTGTGAGCACTGACTTGGCCCCTATAATCACCAACATGATCTTGTTACGGTTACGATTTGTAAGAATTCTTTGTCAATTAAGTTAGGATCTGCTCGCATATGAGTGTTCAGTTGTGCATTATTGCTGTGGGTCTAGAAAACTGTTTCTTGAGCTGGCAAGGCAGTCGAGATATCGGTCGAACACAGCTAGACATCAGCATCAGATAACCGCAGAGAGAGCCACAGCTTGAAGCCTGACATGAAAGTGTCAACGGTTCCGCGAGCTGATCAAGTCAATTGTCCAGATACACGCGGACACATCCATGACTACAGCTGGTGGGCTTGTGGTTATATGGGTATTTCCACCTAGATAGCTGAGATACTTTTCTTCAGTTTTGGTTTTACCGTAGCAACCCACATCTGGTCATCAGCATGAAACATTGATGGTGGATAAGGCGTCAGTTCTGTGACGAGTACATCTTGAAAGTTGAGGTCCCGTTGACTTTCTAACGGACCTATCACATGAGCGCGATCGCTTCTTGATCAATAACAGCATGTTTCCTCTTTCTGGCAAAAGTAACTACTTCTTTTGAGGGTGCTTTGTAAAAGCCCATGAAAAAAAAGAGTAATTTTGGATTTAATTGGATCATATTTTTTAAATTACTCCATTATATGGCCCCCAAATAGTAAAATAGCTTTCAAATCAGATTTCAAACCTGAGCCTATGGCATTCTGAATGAACAGATTACACTTGGGGTGTATTTTTCAATACATTCCAATTTAAACTTTTAATAAAATATTACAGTTCACGTTACCATATGATCGGATAATGCAGTCAGCAGTGTCAGAAATTTTAATGTTAAAGAGGACTAAATCACATGATTAAATCACCAATAAATAACTCGTTGTTAAAACGTATAGAGTTTACTCCATTTGAAAAAAAGGCATTGCGTCTACGAAATCCCCAAGAAGTAGGTTTCCATAAGAGCAAATCCAAATATTTCTGGGAAATGCAGTTTGTTTTTTTTTTAGCCACTGGTAGATGACGTATACCCATTATACAAAGTTCACTTCACTTGCACATGTTTGCGCAGGGATTTACATTACTTACAACATACAGTATATGACCATCATTGAATTTTGCAATTATAAGTTTGAGGCCTTTGTTGTTTCAAAGAATCCCCACCCCCACCCCCCACCCCAAAAAGTGCATCTAAGGTGGATCGAAAATTCAAATATTAATAGCTACAGAATCCTGAGCGCTATGATATAGATATAATATAAAGCGTAGTATATTTCAAACAAGTAATTACAAACAGGTCTGTCTTGTGTGCAATATTACACCTCGCATTGCACGATGCGTTTTTTCCATTTCAAGAATGTTTGCGTCAATGAAAGCGTCGTGTCAGCATGTCATATTCTACAAGGTTGTAAACAATCTTTTTTTCCACCATTTCGTTTCGGCGGGGTTTTTTATATTAATATATGAAGATAACTTTCTTATTTCAAATTCTACCAATGTCAAAGAATAGTTTCTAGTTAAGGCAAACTGAAAGAGGCGGCTACGCAAACTTTGACAAAGACCAGTCAAAGCAAACCAGTAATATTAATATTCCAAAACAATGAAAACCGTATATTGCTGAACCGACAATAACGGCTTAAACATTGTGCTACACATTTTGGGAGGACTGATGGACCTATTCTCCCTAATTAGATCGACAGGTTTACCTATTTTAGTGGTAACTGGTAAAGGAAAGACGCAGTATGATAAAAACATTCACATCACGTAGGAATTAACCTTTCTTCGCAATACGGAAGATTAATGGATTAAGAAGTAGGCATATTAACCTACGCCATGGCGCCATCTTGAAGGAGCGGAGACACCAAAAAAAAAATGTAGTAGTAGTAGTAGTTGTACGAGTAGGAATAAGATAATGAGTAGGAGTATACCTTTTTGTTGTTGTTGCAAAATAAGGGCACAACAGCAGTCACTGTGATGGTGGACTTCCATTTGTTATTGTTACTGCGGTATAGCAGTGGCTTTTGGTGTGATTGTATCAACAGTGGTTGTAGTGGAAGAAGTAGTAGTTGTTGTTACTGTAGTTGTTATTGAAGCAACAACACCAATAGTAATATTGAAGGTGTTGTAGTTGTTGTTGCTATCGTTATTTGTTGTATTTTGTGCAGCAGCAATAATTGTAGTACCATGTGTCGCAAAAAACACGATACCCACCAAAAACGAAATCCCACAATTTTTTTATGAAAATGTGCAATGAAACGCAATCGTAGAAAGTATGAATAAAATGTATTGAAAATTGTTGTCTCTGTGACGTTTTCCAAAAAAAAGACTTCAAGTTCAAAAAAAAATTTCTGAAACGTCTGAAAATCAGCACAAAACCCCCACAGAAAAAAATTCGAGTGGATTCAGATCTGGGCTGTGGGGGGGGGACCATTCCACTGGTNCACTGGTGTTCGTCGGCTGATCAGTCTGTCATCGAATTTTCCTTGCAGCCATTGAAGGGTTCTTTGAGCGTGGTCCCATCCTGTTGAAACCACTGCCTGTGTCTCTGAAATGCTCTCCTTTGGCCCCCATAGTCAAAAGTGGAGTGGATTCAGATGTAGATTTTATTTCAAAATGACATAAACTGCGTAATCTGGTGCGCATTTTAATGAAATTTTGACAAATGGTAGATCTTTGGACGTATTTTTTAGTGTACAAAATTTCAAGTCATTTTTTTCTTGATGTTTGTACGAGATATTAAGGATTTGGTGGGTATCGTTGTTTTTTATTTTGCGACACGCTGTAGAAAGTCACTATTTGCAGGGTTTTCTCCGTTCCAACAATTGTCAAACGAGGCTCTGAGTGGCTAGACTAGACCAGGAATAATAAGGCCAGTTAGATCTAGCTCTGTATTATCTGTTCGAATTATTTTTATATGTATATCTATACTACCCACTTCCTTTCCCACTCCCTTTCATAACAACAACACCCTGCCAAGTCATGGTACCACTCTCCTCCCTTTAGATTTACAATATATTTCAAACTTTATCTGTCCCCCCTCCCCCTCCTCCTCCTACAGTCAGCTCACCTCACCCTCTTCCCTGCTCCTAATAAAGCACTGTAGCCAAATCTAAGTTTAACTCCATCAATATAACTTATATTGCACCTAGTCTATTTTAACCACCTCTTTCTTCCTCTTCCTGCCCCCACCCCCCCTCCACCCGGATATACCTCCCGATTCCTAAACTGCCAGCTCAACATTTGCTTTTTGTCACTGAGGTTATTAACGCTGAAGTTTAGTTCTATTTTAGCAAAATTTTCTTACAAATTTATTGACCGGGGCGGCATAGCAAATAGACCAGAATTCGTGACTGGGTTTAAGTAATCATATGAATTTTGCAAATGAATATTGAGGTGAATTGGTATAGAAATGTAGCAGCGAAGTGGAATACAATGATCACGTCTATTATTCAGGTACTTGGCATAAGGGTAAGCAATTTTAAATAGTCCCATTAAAATCAGAACATTGGCAATGGGGATAGAGGATAGGGTTTGAAATTGAAATTCAAAGGCTTAGAGAGATGCAAGTAAATTTGTAGATTCAGAATAGGTCGGATTTTGCCACTCTTGTGGGCACTCTTTGCCATACTGCTGTGTGATTGTTGTGTGGTGGAAAGGTTATGCTGTTAATGTTTGAGTATGAGAAGGCCTAAAACCCTGGGTGGGTTCTGAGATCATTGGCCTCACTTCAAGGAGCTGAGCTACAGATTTAAAACTTTACGTTAGTGACAGCTGTGCATCTACACACTAAGCCAGTAAAATTTCAAGAACATTTTCGATAGCAAGATTTACGAAACATGATCCATTGAAAGAACTATTTTACGTTAGCGGCTTATTTCAAGATGGTACGGTCTCCTGTGCTTCCTATCATAAAATTTATCTTTTTACAAAAGAAAAGACTATAACAAACTCATAATTGATATGATTAAAAAACTCATGACATTTTGTAGGAGCAACATCTCGATTATTTGTGCACCAGCCGACCTAAAATTTTGCGTACGGCTTCCATTTGGTCTGAACATGAAGGTCTTTCATTTGGCAATGTCTGTGCCTTAAAAGGTCGGTAAGTATTATTTTGGTAATCCCGTAAATGTCCTTTGTCGCGTGGATACGGTCCCAGTTCGATGTTTTTAATGACATATGTCACTGGTTTTTTTTCCGGTTCACCGTGAAGGTTTACTTCTGGTCCCCGAAATCAAAACGAAAGTAAGCTTAGACAACGTTTACGTCAGATATCGGATCTTGAATATAATCTACGTGAAAAAAAAAAGTTTGGCTTTTTTTTTTTCTAAGTCTAACCGATATGTTCATAGACGATGACTTCTTGAGCACAGTAATTACTCTAAGAGGAGCAGTGTTAATGTTGTTGATGTAGTTTGATTGTTTTGTATGCTTCATACGATAACCCCAGCGGTATCTTATTATGAAAAAAAATAAATCAACAGAATGACACTTGGGAGTCACGACCTAGGTGTGGCCCAGCCCCTTTAGAGTGTCAAGAAGTTAAAGGGCCAAAACACTTATTAGACGGTGGTATTTTCTACTGAAGATCCTCTGTTGCCTCGCTCTCCGAGTAAGAGAATTTTCCTATTTACGCTATATATACCTTATCTTTGTGCACCAACCAACCCAAAATTTTGCATACACCTGAAGGTGTTTCTTTTGATAATTTCTTCGCCTTAAACGGTCCGCAAGTATTATTTTGATAATTACGTAAATTTTCTTTGTTTTGTGAATACGGTCAGGGACCAGTGTTTTTAAATGGACCATACGTCATTGGTTTTTGCGGTTCGCCCCTGAAATGTTTACTTCCGGTCCCCGAAGTTGAAACCCAGCATTTGTATCAGATGCCGGTGCACCGTAATCAGATTACCCCCCTCAATCATTATCCCGCGGTAATCTGATACCGGTATCAAGCTACCCACCACCCCGGTATGAGATAACCCCCCTCCCTTTTTTCTATTTATAACATTTATTTATTGCCTGAATACAAATTCAAAACAGCAACAGCACTAGCAACACCAACAACATCAACAGCAACAAGATGAGATAATTTTTTGAGTCACTACAAAGTATCCGTTTTGGTAGCGTTTCCATCATACAAGACCTCCCCCCCTTTTTTCCCCCCTTTTTTTTTACATCATACAAGACCTGTCTCTTATACACATCTTGCGNCCCCCGTTTTTCCCCCTTTCTTTTTTTGTTTTATATTATCATACTGGTATTTTCAAGAATCATAGCCTTTTAGAGAATGTGTAGTCTGATGATACTGCGAGTAAATAGTTAGAAGAGCATAATACAGGTACTGTGTGGCTGAAGCCTGCATTGTGGCTGTGCTGTAACTGTAAGCTGCAAGCTCGGTATGAAATCATTACACGGGAACAACACCTTTATCAAGAGTCAGAGATAAAACTATAATGGTTTCTTATGACATGGTTTTAACAAATTACGGAATAATTTTTACTGAATCTGATATTATCTAAATCGAGCTGGTTTTGTCTAGTTTAGCTCTCGACCATGCCAGCCGTCTTTATCTGATCGCAACTAATATCACTGACATGAATCTGGATTTGGCAAGTATTATTGATTACTTCCGAAATTTACAATATGTGGAGTAACTACAACTTTCCAGGAAATTGAACCTGTGAACTTCAATTTTCAAAAGCTTAACAAATTAGGTAATAATTTATGTAGAATTTGATGATCTCTAGATTTAGGTGGTTTGCCCACTGGTATTGTCTGATAATTATCATTGTTAAAAATCTGGATTAGGCAGTATGTCACAAATGATAATTACTACAAAGTAGTCGATATGGGAACGTGACCCCTCTGAAACGATTACAATACTATTGTTTAAGCTGAACATATAAACGAATATTTAACTTATTATGCCAGATTTATAAAGCAATGTTGACGGGTTCTTGCAAAGACACTTTAACACTTAGAGTACGCAGCTGATCTTCTCAACATGATGTGGTCTTTCACTCCTGGTTATAATAGTATTTAATGCCACTTCTCATATCTGATGTGGATCTGACGTGGTTCAGTTTGATTAGCGATAATCCGTGGGCCTACTTAGCTCTTCGCTTTCGCGGGTTCCAACTTCTTGGAAAGTTGCCGTTACTCCAAAACCAATGTCAAATTTCAGAACTTAACAATAATACTTGCCTAATCTACATTTATGCCAGCGATTTTAGTCGTGATCAGACAAAGACGGCTGGCATGATCATGCGCTACACTGGGCGAACTATCTAGATATAGACATAATCAGACTCGACATAAAGCATTACGTAATTTGTTCAGCTTTTGACGTTCACAGATTCAACTTCCTAAAAAGTTGTCGGTACTCCATACCACTGTGAAATTTCAGAACTAATCAATAATACTCTGCCATATCATAAAGTGGCCAATATATTTTCGATAAAATTTTAGTTTTAGTTATATTCATATTAAACATATTCAGTATTATTAGTTTGAATCCTTTTGTGTCTTATGTTGAATGCAAGTTATCAAGCGCTGGAATAGTGGGAGAAATTTTAGTAAAATATGTACAATCTGGCAACAAAGTGTCCACACTAGTGTTGCTTTTTTTTTTCAAAGAAAATAAAAGGTAAAGTAATACCAAATTAATAGTAGCAATGCCAGTCGTGCCCCAATTGTCCTGACGAAAATCGGCTTAGAAAACATAATGGAACCCCCCCCCCTCATCAAATGGGCCGAAAGTACAATACATCTATACCTTCTCTTCCACTCCACACCCCACCCATTTCCCGAGACACCAATTTAAAGATGGCAACATCATACAATTGAACAAAAGCGCACATACACACAGCCCAAAATTGAAAAAAAATAAATAAAAAAGCGGACATAAAATGCGGCTACATTGATTATTTAACAAAACTGAAATGCACGTCACCTTCATCACCCCACTCCCAGCTACACACACCCATTATTATATCTACATATTGTGACAGGGACTGCGAAAAGGACGAGTCTAGTGGCCAAAAATTTCGTTGAAACTTTAGGCTTACTCTATCGACTGCTTCGAGTGAATATCAGCTATCTTTACAAAGAAATAAGGTACAGATAGCTGATATTCACTCCATTGACTGCTTGGAGCGAATATCAGCTAGATCTAGATGAAGAAATAGAGAAGAGAAAGCTGATATATAATTAGAACCAACAATAACATAATCCTCAACTCTACCGATTTGAGAAGCAAAAAAAATATGTCAATCCTGTCTTTTTAGCACATGTGGGTGCGTGCAAAGGAAAGGTGTATAAAATAAGTAACTATATAAACACAAATAACAACTTTTTATAGGGGGGTAATATCATACCAGGGGGGGTAGCTTGATACCGGTCTCAGATTACCTCCCCGGTAATCTTATACCGGTATCAAATTACCGGGGGGTAACTTCATACCGGGGGTAATTCTATTCCTTTACACCGGGTCGAGAATATGTACGGAGCAGAGTCGATCTGAGCAGAATCAACAGAATGAACATGACTTTAGCCGTGTGAACCACGGAGTGCGAATACTGGTGCTTTCCGATCATGAAAGATGCAAGTCCTAGACTTGGCTGACTTGGCTGTGCCAACAGCCAAATAACGCTTCCTCCCATACACATCGTGAGGGTTAATTTCACTGATTTCGTCATGTGTAATCACAAACCTACCATTACTGGTTCTTTTTTTCTTTTACAAATTGGTGGGCAGCGCTGTTCCTGACTATTTCAGAAATATGTAGAAAATGGATTTTCCCGTATCCAAATTACCTGTTCCAGTTTTAAAACTGAGGTATATGCTCATGACGTCACTACTATTGTGGTGTCTGCAGTCAAACTGGTGTTTTCAGGCCAAATTCTTCAAATGTAGAGGGTTTTTAGAGAGGCTGGGGTTGAGAAAAATCATTAATTTTAAGCGGTTTTTTTAAATTATTTTCAGCTTAACCAATATGTTTACACACAATGACGTATGTCAGCACAATAATTACAAAAATGAGGTGCAGTGTTAATGATGTAGATGAAGTTTGGTAGTTTCCTTTGCACGATAACACCGCAAATTTGGCGGGTGCTTTGACTGTATTATAAAAAAAACTTGTGAAATTTTGTAGGAGCCGTATTTCGACTATTTGTGCACCAACCAACCCAAAATTTTGCATACACCTACCTTTTGGTCTGGAGGTGTTTCTTTTGATAATTTTTTCGCCTTAAACGGTCCGTAAGTATTCTTTTAATAATTTCGTAAATTTTCTTTCTTTCGTGATTACTGCCCCAGTTCGGTGTTTTTAAATGGACCATACGTCATTGGTTTATGCGGTTCGTCCCTAAAATGTTTACTTTCGGTCCCCAAAATTGAAACCGAGCATTTGTATCACTATCAGATGCCAGGTCGAGAATATGTACGCAGCAGAGTCGATCGCCAGAGTGAACATATTCATCGTTACGAAAAGGAGCAGAATCAATAGAATGAACATGACTTTGGCAGTATGAACTACCAGTACGAATACTGGTGCTTTCCGATAGAAAGATGCAAGTCCTAGAATTGGTACCAACCAACAGCCAAGAAACGCATCCTCTCATGCACATCGTGGGTCTCCACTGATTTCATCATAATTATGTGCAAGTCACAAACCGACTATAACTGGTCCTTTTTTTTTTAAGTGGTGCGTAGCGATGTTCCTGACTGTCTCCGAAATACGTAGAAAATCGATTTTCCCATATCCAAATTACCTGTTCCAGGTTTTAAATGGACGTTATACTCATTGCGTCACTACTATTGTGGTGTCTGCAGCCAAATTTGTGTTTTGAGGCCAAATTCCTCAAATATGGCGGGGTTTTTTTTTATAATTACGTAAATTTTCTTTATTGTTTCGTGAATACGGTCCCACTTCGGTGTTTTTAAATGGATCATACGCCATTCGTTTTTGCGGTTAGCCCCTGAAATGTTTACTTCCGGTCCCCGAGCATTGGTATCAGATGTCGGGTCGAGAATGTGTACGTAGCAGAGTCGATCACCAGAGTCATCGGTACGAACAAGAGCAGAATCAATAGAATGAACATGACTTTGGCCGTGTGAACCACCAGTGCGAATACTGGTGCTTTCCGATAGAAAGATGTCAGTCTTAGTCTAGACTTTGCTATGCCAACAGCCAAATAACGCTTCCTCCCACGCACATCGTGAGGGTTAATCTCTCCACTGATTTCATCCTGTGTAAGTCACAAACCAACCATAACTGGTCCTTTTTTTCACAAATTGGTGGGCAGCGCTGTTCCTGATTGTCTCAGAAATATGTAGAAATTGGATTTTCCCGATTCCTAATTACCTGTTCCATTTTTTGAACTCACGTTTATACTCATGACGTCACTACTAGTGTGGTGTCTGCAGCCGAATTGGTGTTTTGAGGCCATATTCTTCAAATATGGCAGGTTTTTAGAGAGGCTGGCGTTGAGAAAAATCATTACTTTTTAGGGTTTTTTTCTCTTTTTCTTGTTTTTCAGCTTATCCGATATGTTTACACACAATGAAGTGTTTGAGCACAATAAGTACAAAAAGGGGAGCGGTCTTAATGTTGTAGATGTTGTTTGGTCTTTTGCTTCGCACGATAACGCCGCAAGTTTGCGGATGGTGTCACTAGTTATTTTTTTTTAAAAAAAGCTTTTCTGTGTACGCAGCCGTGTGAGTATTTCTCAACCAATTTCGCTCAAATTTGCTGGGTGAATCACAAATTCTGTGCAAATGGTCCTTTTTGGTCAGTGATGGTTCATCTTCTGCCTCCGAATTTATACAAAATGGATTTTTCCACATCCCAATGACCGGCTTCATTTTTTAACTCTGACATACAAATGCGCATGACGTCACTTCTTTTTGCGTAGCCTATTGTGGTGTCTGCAGCCAACTTAGCGTCTTGAGGCCAATTCCTCGAAATGGCGAGTTTAAGGAGACTGGCGCCAATAAAAGTAGTTTGGCGTGTTATGTATTTTCTCAGTTTAATCAATATGTTTACCAACAAGGACGTATTTGAGCATAATAAATAATAAAAGAGAAGCAGTGCAAATGCTGCAGTAGCTTCACACAATAAACCCGCAAATTTGCGGATGCTTTGACTAGTACTCATAAAAAAGCATAACTACTGTTATGCTTTTTTTAATGCTTGCTCTTTATTTACAACCATTATACACTCATGCCCATAATTCAAATGTTGCCATTAAAACATTTGTAATCTTCTAAGACCTGGACGATCATGTAATGAGATAATTCTATTATACGTTATGATAGTAAGGAGAATTATGCATAAAATTTTTAAATTACAAACCTTTGAGACCAAAAATAGAACACGAGGCGATTTGAGCAAAATCATCTATTTTGCAGGACAATGCAAATCACAAAACATCTTCCAAGCACTTAAGAATCTGAGCATTGAAATCTTATCCCAATCAATTTTGTTCCATCGGACTTCTCTCTAGATCACAAAGAGACATCGTTTCGACAGTCATGATTAAATCATTACAGAAGCACTGCAGAAGATGAATTCGAAAATTAGAATGCTCAAGAGCAGCGCGGCCGAACAATTAGGGCGTTGTTCCAAATCTAAAGGTCGTGGATTCGATTCCTGACTACAGTCATGTTGTGTTTCATTCACATTTTCCTCAGTCTACCCGACTGTAAAATAGGTACCTGGCTATGAATGGTGCACGATATTGTGAGAATACTAATGATCAGCACCTGTAAATGTCAATGGCACTGTATGCTCTCCGGGGAGCTGAGAGGGCCCTAGAATGATCAAGCCTGCTGGGGTAATAATAGTGTGAAGACACGTGAGCCTGGATACGAATTTTATATACAGCATTATTATTATTGTTGTTGTTATTACAGTTACAGTCGAGCACTGAAAACTCGAATTTCTCCGGGATCGAAAAAAAGTGTTTGAGATTTCCTAGGGGCAATATTTTTACAATTTACAGAATGGAATAGAGGGACTGGTAAGGGGAGATAACCATGACGACACTAATCTGCTCTGATCTTAACATAATAAGAATTGCCTCCCTTCTCCGACGTTCTCGATTTTCTCTCTGTTCTTAATGAACGTTGAGCACGTTGACTTCGGAATGCCGTATAGTTTGCAAATGTCTCCCTTACCTAAAATCTTCTTGCCCACTTCTGCCAATATCTCACGCTTTGTTGAAGTGTGACACGCGCGAGTTTTCTTCTCTCTGCCATTACTAAGCGGTGCCCACCGCGGTGGAGTAAATCGGTGCGTAGTCCTGTTGTGTTCGACGTTATGCGAGGAAAAGAAAGAAATTTGGAGCGGCACTAGGATTTACTTAGCCTGTTGCCCTGCCATGTCACTGTGCGCGTATCGCGTCATGTATGACGTTATTTATTGCATTACGGACAGCCTAGTCCACCACCCGCCAGGTCGCTCTGCATGCTCAATCACTACACCACTTACACCTCCTCCCGCTGATTTCAATAAAGCCACAAAAAGCATTGCCTAGATCCCTTGTCCATTACTACGGCAATCCCGCACACCTTTCCCTCCAACAGCTTGAGGCCCAGACAAAGAAGGGCTTTATTGGTCATTTCGCCGCTTTGAGAAAAGGTAGATGATGATGATGATGATGAAATCGTCCGAGAAATGTGTGTTGAGAGTTCGAGAAAATCCTGTCAATAATACAAAGAAAACAGAGGCATTTAAAAGGGGCCGATAATGACGTTCGACTTCCTTGAATTCCAGATTAGTGTGTTCGAGTTTTCTGTGCTGGACTGTATTATTATTATAAGATCACAGAATAAACTCATTGCTGCTACACAGAAGAGAAAGTAGTCTATGTGTTTGATAAGGTTTAATGAGGGTTGTAAAATTTACATAGATAACGATGGAAAAAAAAAAACATCGCCATCTTCATGCGAATAGCGAACGAACCAGCATTTTGTGTAATTAAGCTAGCCAACGACACAGCGGAGATCAATCGGCCGTTGCCTAGGTAATGTGGGATAATTCAAAGCACAGCATTGTCTGTTGTACCAACATCAACATGAAAGAGCTCTTGTCGGATTAAATCATTTTTGTTCCGAGTAAATCATTACGCCTGTTATTGTTTTTAGGTTCTCTCCTAGAGAAAGTTGACGTCACATTTTCGAACATACAAAAAAAAAAACGCAGTGATTTTTTTTTCTTTTATTCGGGGGCGGGAAGCCAAATGACATTTATTTCTTCATTCACAGAATTTTCCGCATTTCCATGCTGTCTTCAGGAGCAAATTGTTCAGTAAGCATATGATTTCTGGTATCATCTACATGACATTTAAATTGGTCCATTTCTTTTAATATTGATCATTATCCGTATCTGTCCACAGACTATATGCGGGCTGCAATCCAGTCGCGGTATTCCGAGACCCTCACGTACACACTCGGATAGTCACCTGGGGAAGACATTATACATTGTGGTATTAAATGACTTACAAAATAATTTAGTACCCGCTACACTCACGGAGGGTCCCTCTTTTGTCGTAATGCATCAAAACTGGAGATGCCTGAGTTAAGTTATTCGTGTATTCCTTTCCCGGAGGTTGTAACGCAAATAATATGTCGCGCTTTTCAGGCTTCTGCACTGGAATCGGAATCGGGATCGATTAATTCCAAAAATAAGTCTGTGTGTTCCCGAACGGAACTGGTTCGAAATCCATTTCTGTGTAAGAAACTGAAAGTGTAATTGCGTGCGAACATTTAGACAGGAATTGAGAAAAAAGTTTTTCTTTGTTAATTTAAGATTTGTTTTTGAAACTAAATTTACTTAGCCGTCTTCCAATCCTGGCTTTCCACTGAACTAATCTCGCAACCGGAGCAAACTTGCCAAAACGTAGACTACAGGTAGACAGTCACTCATCCGTCCGCTGTCTTTCGCCCATAAAAGAAATTTGCTTTTTTATTTAGTATTCACCACATTTAGCCTGGGAGTAGTTCTGTACAATGTACTTATTACTGTTCCACATATCTCGAAGATAGTCGCCCGACAATACGTAACTCGTTGCCCGAATCTGGCTTTTCAGTTTTATCGTCTTGAAGTTACGCGAATTCGGCTCGTTTGCTACGGCACAAATTGTCGCCAAGCACAAATTTTCGCCGACGACAATACGGCACAACCCAATGTTTACTGCACAAATTGTAGTCACTTGTCACCTTGATGATGTCCCCTTCACCCCTTCCCCCATCAACTTCCTCGTTACTGGTCGGCGCCAGATTATTACGCCCCATCAACTAGCTCCTTTTCATCTCAATTTTATTTCAAGCAAAAACACAGTTGAAAAATGATCGCTGGTGACCAATGCGATTGCAGGTTGCGCCTATTTCGATTGTTTGCATAATCATGACGTGACGATGTTTACGCTGCAAACAATGGAGGATCAGTGGTACCGTTATGTGGACACCACGATCTTCATGACCGTTTAGTTTTGCAATACGTCAGACGTGGGAGCTTGTGTCCGATATCGGCTTGCTTTGATTTTTTTGTTCTCCCCGAAAATCCAATTCGGGCGTCAAGCAAGCGCGTCACCCACACAGACACACGCACACGAAAGTAACGGAAAAAGTAACGGGTAATTTTAATATTGTTGAACAAAAAATCGGTAACGAGTACTTTTTCGTTACTTTAGATGAAGCCTGTAACATGTAAGTAATTGTTACTCGAAAACTGTTACGAGTACTCGTAACGGCGTTACTTTTTACTCGTTACAACAACCCTGATATTGTGTATAACATACCTGCATCTGTATCTACATGCTATATGCTTGTATGAATATTCTTATCTATACTTTTACTTTTCTGTTTATATAAGTGGATGCAACGGATATAATATCTGTGTATTTATGTGTATTATATTATGTATGTATAAAATTTATATCTTTGTAAATATATATATGTATGTGTGTACCCTTAGCTTATGTAAGTATACATACAGTGTGTGTGTGTGTGTGTGTGTGTGTCTGTGTGTGTGTGTGTGTGTGTGTNTGTGTGTGTGTGTGTGTGTGTGTGTGTGTGTGTGTGTGTGTGTGTGTGTGTGTGTGTGTGTGCACATGTGTGAATGTGTGTGTGTCTGTGTTCTGTGTGTGTGTACAGGGGGTTTCGGGAGAGAGATGCATTGCCTTTACCTGGCGTCCCAGTTGTTGTGAGTTCATTTCTGTAATTCTAGTTTCTGTTCCTTATCATACTGTTTGTTTAGATTTGGTCTCGTTTGCCTATGTGTAATGCCGTGTGTTTGCGTGATCTTTCCTTATTCATTATTTTATGTTCCCTGAAGAAGTACACTGCTCTGAAAATTTGGAACTTTTATTAAATTTTTCATGCCTCCATCTTGAGTTTTTTTTTTTATTTTGAAAATGATGATGGTGATGATGATGATGGTAGTAATCAAGCTTATAAAGGACTTGAGGAGGAAGAATCATATCAAAAATACGTGTTTTTAGTGGTGCTTCAATATTCGTAAAAAAATAAAATTAGGAATTATGATACATACCAGAGGTGGTAAATAAGTTTTTTTGTCTGACCATTAAGGGACGTTTTAGAACAGTCATACCTGAGAGTTATCTTGGTTTTTATGTATCACCATCCTTGATACACAAAAATTCCATCAAATGTCCTTAACGATAGTCGTCAGTTCTCTACTTTATCATCAAATTGAAAACTGCCTCTTAAAGTGTTTTTTCAGTTTTGGGAATAGTGAGACGTAAAAAAAAGTTCGAAGGTCCCAGCTTGTGTCGGAGCAATATTCTCCTGCAGCATCAGAGGCTCTCAGGGAAAGAAGAGATACATTGCAGTAGAGAAGCCTAATTTTTTTTTTATCGAACTTTGCTTCTTTAGTGTGAAATCTTTCTTCAGGTTTCTCACTTCGTTATTTGTCAGCTGTCCAAGTCTGTCCTGAATGATGCTTTCTTCGTGTTTGCCAGACCTGGCCGGACTAACAGCAAGAAGAGCGGGCAGTGTCCATAGAGATGCTTAAGACTTTTATATGAGAAGCTGTGTGAATACTTAATAAGCCTCTGCTTTCTTGTTCCTGAAAGCCTTTTCAGCCCTAAATGAATAGGAACTGGTGTTTCTATGATTATGATATGATTATGATTTGTAAAATCCTTGCCGGATCCAGAATTCCAATTTTTGACTATCATCAGTTGTGATATTGTATTATGCAGAATGGGAACGGCATCCGCTGAAGCTGTACCTGAGAATAGTGGGGACATTTTTTTTTTTTTGAGCACACCCTCAAAGGAACCTGAGAACGACTATTGTGTGAAAAACATCTCTCTGCAGACAGTCTTTGCAACTTACGCCAGCAAGAAAGCTTAAGCATCGTAGTCAACGTCCCTCTGATAGCTCCATCAACATATTGCTTGAAGGTTAGTGATTTCCTCAACCCTGAAGGTTAAGGCTAGTTGTAAGTTAGAAGTAGTTCTATGCCCGTTCCCTTCAGCATTCAGACGTGACTACGATTCCTGCTCAAGTTGGACAGATGAAACATTGGAGCTGTGATTGATCGCGCTCAAAACTTTCCTCATAGGACACAAGCTCTGCAAAGACAAATATTGCCATTCCTTTCTTCATGTCTACATTGGCTAGCTTCAACTTTTGATGCTTGCCTGTGTTCTTTTTGTAGACCTATTGGGAACCTTCAGCAATCATATCGCCAGCCACTAGGTTTTTCAGTAAGATGTGGTATCTGAGGATAGTGGCACAATGTCTGAATTTATAGTCTAATCCAAGGGTCGATGCATCGTGAATACCATTTCTGCTCGCTTTAGCTTCACATAAAAGATATGTATTTGTCTTTAATGATTTTGTTCACTCGTTCTCCTGGTCTTGATGACAGACTTGATCTTGAATACTGGCAGGCTGATCTTCAGAAAACTGGAGTTTATGTTTTCTCTTTTCGTCTATTCTGTTGCACTGCTTGACTGCTTGGTTGGTTGATTGGTTGGTTGGTTGGTTGGTTGGTTGGTTGGTTGGATGGTAGATGAATATGATTGACTGATTTATGGTTGGTTGGTTGGTTGGTTGGTTGGTTGGTTGGTTGGTTGGTTGGTTGGTTGGTTGGAAGATCAATATGATTGACTTATTAATGAACTGAGTTATTGAATGATTGATTGATTGATTGAACGATCGATAGATCATCTGCCTGTTTGATAGATTGATTGATTGACTGACTGATCTAATGACTGACTGACTGACTGATCCATCCATCCATCCATCCATCCATCCTTCCGTACATTGACTCATTGTGATCGATCGATTTGATTTTTAATTTGATTAATAGCTTGATTTTGATCGACCGATGTATTGATTTGGATCCAGAGTTCTATTTTGATGGACTGTTTTTTTTTAATAGATTGATTTATTTTGAGTGATTGATTGATTTTGATCAATTGATCGATCTGATTGATCGATGGATTTTGATTGCTTGATCCTTTTTTCAAAAAATCGACAATCGATCAAAATCGATCATTCTATCAAATTCGAATAATTATCAAAATCGATCAATTGACCAAAATCGATAATTCCTACAAGACACTCTCCGTGTTCCAACCCTCGTTAATGTATTATGGTCGAATATTGCCATAAATCACTTTAATAGGAAGAAGGATGCATGCTTTCCATTATTGTGCCTGTTAATGAGAATCAGCTTTAATCATTGGATCGAAATCGATCAAAATCGATCAATCGATTAAAATCGTTGCTCGATCAAACTCTCTCATTCGATCAAAATCGATCCAATTAGATCACTATTATTCACGAGATATAATCAATCGATCGATTAAAATCAATAAATCAGTCCAAATCGATCAATCGATAACAATAACCAATCCATCAAATCAATTAAGCGATCACAATAAATCATTGTATGGATGAATAATTACACACTTAACCATTTCAACATTTAGCAAGCTGTTTACACAAAAAAGCAAACCTTGAACCATATGAATCCCCCACATGGACCTGAAGTTCCCAGTTAGTGAACGAAAGACAGTAATCATGTATATTAGTGCAGCGTAAGGATATCAGATTCGGGAAAACTGTTATTCAACTACGATCGCATGGGGTTTGAATACAAAAACGAAAAGTAGTAAATGTTTCCACAGACCATTATATACCAACGGTATTGTAATCAACTTTCACAGTCACTAGCTAGTGATTAGAATAAAAGCCACCTGTTGCTGAAATGGGGATAACGTTGTCAACAAAGCCTCTCATTCTGAGATCAGTCATAACATGTGAGGCAAGAGTGCATTATTAAAAAAGCGACTCACAAGACGTATATTTATATATATATCTCATATCTAAGTCTATGGAAGAAGAAGGACGAGTGCCGATGGAACCACGAATGGTTAACGGCTTCGCAGATTGCGCTGACATTCTGATACAGTGTTAGTCTCCCTCCTTTCCTCATTCCTTCCTTCCGTCCCTCCCACCTCGATTTCTTTCTTTGTTTCTTTCTCTCTTTCTTTCTTTCTTTCTTTCTTTCTTTCTTTCTTTCTTTCTTTTTCTTTCTTTCTTTCTTATTCTCTCTTTCTCTCTCTCTCTCTCTCTCTCTTTCTTGCTTTCTTTCCCTCTTCTTCTCTTTCTTGCGCTCTCTGAGATAATTTCAAAATCGAAAATGTTCACCAAAATGCCATTTTACTCAGTTAATTTCGTCTAATATCTGTGTTGTGCAATAACAAGGCAACCTAGACCATAAAACTTTAGATTTCCAACAACTTACCGCTACAGCCGGCAGCGCCCCAAGACGTGATACCAGCAAGAATGTCCTTCTTTTGTCCACACATCATCGGACCGCCGCTATCGCCCAAACATGAGCTCGGACGCTCAGCTGATGGAGCTGTGAAGCGATAAATAGTTGAATTTCGAAAAGCGATGGAAAGGAAGAAGATTTGTGATAAATGTTTTCATACATTCCTCATAAATGGGTCATTTTTAAGCCCGTATACTCGACCACTTTTAATTTTGTGAGAGCAACGATATTTTCATATCAAAAAGCTGCGTTATTTTTATAGACAGTCCCTATAGTCTGAAAAAGAAAACTGCAAGAAAATCTTACAAGCAGTTACTTCTTAAGTTAAATCTTACTAGAGCTGACGCTTGAAAATCGACTCTGAAAATTTTAGTTTTCCTAACCACGATTCATTCTCACTGGTTTTTTCATTAAACTTTGAAATTCAGGTAAAAGTACATGTGGGGAGTATATATTTTAATTGCAATAGGCAATAAAATATGTGCTAGGACATTCTGAAAAATGCACATTCTTCACGGTACATCGCTGCCCATCATTTTTTTTTTTTGTTAAGTGAGGACCAGTTATGGTTGGTTTGTGACTTACACATTATGATGGAATCAGTGGAGAAATTAACCCCCACGATGTGCATGGGAGGACGCATGTCTTGGCTGTTGATACAGCCAAGTCTAGGGCTTGCATCTTTCTGTCGGAAAGCACCAGTATTCGCACTGAGGTTCACATAGCCAAAATGTTTTCTATTGATTCTGCTCCCCGTAACGATGAATATGTTCACTCTGGCCATCGATATTGCTACGTACACATTCTCGACCCGGCATCTGATACAAATGCTCGGTTTCAACTTTGGGGACGGGAAGTAAACATTTCATTTCAGGGGCGAACCGCAAAAACCAATGGTCCATCTAAAGAAACACATTCAGACCAAAAGGAAGGAATGCAAAATTTTGGGCTGGGTGCACAAATAGTCTCGATATAAAGCTCCTACAAAATTTCACGAATTTTTTTTTTATAATATAAGAAGATAATGTTTATATTTTCAGGTTTCATACTGTATAGTCTAACTGTATTTTTGAGAAACTTTATTAACGTTGTTTTTTTTCGGAAATGTTATGAAGAAAACTTACCACAAACACAGAGACGTTGTAAGGAAATATTCCCTGTCAGGCAAATACGTTTAGAAGCCCTTACAAAATTTGGCAATTTGGAATAATCCATTCAGTAGGGAGAAAGATATTTTTACAAACCTAATATGCCTAATATTTCTTCATGACAAATCCCCAGTTTTCCACATATGTAAGTCCGGCATGTAGCTACAGGCAAGATAGTAGTACCAAGCTAGGGTCAATGCTGAACACGCTGGTGATGTTGGAATTGGCAGTTCGAGGGAAATCAGGGTTCACTCATGAAAGAAAACATAGTGATGGCGTTACCTTCCGAGGTGGCTGAAGTGGAAATTGATCTTGATCTTCGCCTACTGATTCGGACGCTTGTTGTCATTGAGCTAATAGGAAGTAGTTCATCAATATTTAGATACAGGATGTCTCCTTATTCACCTGCACCGTTTGAACCATCCCTTATGATGCATTACGGTAAACAAAAGTCGGATGTCTGTAGAGGGCGATGCGAGAAGCAAGCCCATGAATGGGCATGTCCAGTATGTCCTTGGCTGAGGATGGTTTCTTTGAAAAATCCCATGCCTTCAGGCTAAATAAAGAATTTGTCAGCATCCATTGTGACAAATTCACTGCAAATATCCAGGAGCTGCAATTATCTTTGAAGGCTATCGCGATCCAAAAAGCTAAATGAATTCGTCCATGAAAAAAAAAAAAGTACATCCGATTTTTTTTTCAGCTAGTAAGTTCTCTCTTTCTAGAAAGGGACCGTGGTGACTAAATTACCAGATGAAATTCATGCAAAAAAAATTAAATTCTCAATCTCTAATCGAAGAGTTAAGGCATTCCTGTTCCCAAAAGGTTAACCGCATTCAAGATAGAGAATGTTTGAGTCTTTTTTTGTCTTACACCTTTCTTTCTCATAAGCTCCAGTGCGCGACATGCTGGGCGCAGTTCAATGGCGTTGAACATCCGCATCATAGAGAGAAATCATATAAATTATTGCTGTTTTCATTGTATTCGAAACAGTGTTGCTCTCAGTGATTTTTTACGTCTATACTGTTGTCCCGTCACTCGTCAGACACCCAAAAGGCAGAGCTACCAATAACAAGTCTTTTGTGAAATTTTTATTGTACTCTACGGCTACTTCGTACCATTCTTGGTGTCATAAATTTGAGCTTAATTTTTTTAGATTTACCTCCGGACCCAATATCGCCTTACTTTTTATAGCGACTTCCGGACTAACAGCAGGTGTCTTTGACATACTAGACGTGGTAATAACTGAAACAGTAGTCCAGATGAATCCAGATTTGAATCCATAGCTCAACAGTTCAGATTTGGAAGTTCATTTTCGAAAACACCAGCTTACGCCCATGGTGAGAAGTCGAGAGAAAGTGCTATTTTAGGAGAAGATAGAGTGCGATTATTTTTAAGAAAGTTCAGAAAACAAAAGTGGTACCATAGGTTTTGCCACAATATGAAATACTTTCATGATCCATAGCAAAAGAACTACCAAATGAAAGAATGGCAAGGGGAATGACAAAATGAATCTCTATAAGTGTATAAACATTGCTTCCAATGCTGAAAGGTTATCTTGCTGCTCCTGAAGACATCAATTATGGCAAAAATCTGCCATGTCTCTCCTATATATATTTGCCAGTGTCATTGCTTCTCGGATCAGACAGTTGTTCCAAATGCAGAGGCCCAGCTTCACCGGTGCTTCACCAGAGCCAGAAGTTGCGAATAAGGATTATTAGAAAGGGTGCACACTCAACGTCGGTTTTGTCTTTTCAGGTGCACAAGGTTTTCTTTTCGTTTTGGTTGTGCTTAATTTCATTTGTTCTTCTTTTTCAAATTCTATTTTAAAAAAAGCTTTTGTTTTCTAATAAAACGTTTGGTTTTTTTTTCTTTTAGCTTCACATTTTATTTTGTTTTCATCGCGAGTCACATGTGAGACACTCACCAGTATGTTCTGTAGTTCATTCACAAATTCATGCACACAATCTCCTGTACATTTCTTGGAAATTGATGTACTATGGTGACATGGATTATCGGCAGTCTAACGACAGAACGACCAAATGCCAACTTTATGAATGAAAAATGAACTGGAAACATAAGTAAAACAATAATTTGTCAATCTTACCTTCGAAATATAATAGATTCTCGTGTCAATATCCATTTCCACGGAAACACAGCTCAGAATGCGCGTTACCACAGTGTTCCGCCATTTTGAAAGTGTCATGTATTTTCGGCAGCGAGGTTCCGCTTTGGGGTGGGTGTGGCAGGGTGCATTCAGACAACTATAACTTGCAACAAACGTGGAGACAGGTTTAACTGAAGAACTCACAACTTGTGCTTGAAAACTTTGTGCACCTGGAAGCTATGAAAGTTATAAATTCCAACGCTGAACTTGAAAACTTGCAAAACATGGAAAACAAGAAGGCTGCCATGTGGACTATTCCTCCATTGCTGGCTGGTTATGGCAAGGACAGATGTACGTATCACCCAGCCTGACAATTTTAAATTTCATTTCACAATAATGAGGGAGACTGCACCCTGCAGGGCTTGCAGAGAAAAATGCCCACAAACACAGCACACATCTTCTTCAGACTCAGAGGCTCCACTATCACTGCACTGATTGCTCTCAGAAGGGGGCTGGCACAGACCAGAAGGACCTGGCTGCTGTGAGACAACAGTATCAGGGACTACCTTCTTTTTCTTGAGTGTTGCATTCACTGGTTTCTGTGAGCCCAATGTTCTTTTTCTGGAAAGAGCTTTCCTTGTCTTGGGTGCTTCTTTCATTTCTGATGTTGGTTCTGAAACTGCCTTACTTGACCCATTCTTTTTCTTCCCAGAGACCTGTTGGGAAACGTGAAGTTTGACTTGCGAGCCAATATCATTTTCAGTTATTGCCTGGCCAGCGACAATGTTGCTGATGCATCTCCTTTTCTTCCTTGGTGGATTCTTCATCTGGGGTAAGCTACTGGCGATAAAATCAGAATCATTCACGGCCTGTGTATTTGGAATGTTATTTGAGGATCCAACATCAGGAACATCTCTAACTGCCAGGTCATCCCCATTGCCTGCTTGTGCTGGTTCTGATGCGGCATTCAGGACTTGTTCATTCTCTACTGGCTTTGCTGCTTCACCATCTCTCGCCACATCCCCAACCTTTCCTTGTATCGCTCTAATGTAATCACCTGGTGTTAGAGAAGATGCATCAATTATGCTGGGGTTAAATGGGTAAATTCCAGTCTTCTTAAAGGCTGAGTGTAGATTTGTAGGGGACAATGCTTGGACATAGGCCTTGCATGCCACTCTGCAAAGGGTCTTCTTGTTAAGGGTCATCCCGCTCTCCCTCATGAATGAATGGGCCAAGCTGCTGAAAATCTTGGCAAAGGGTCCGAAGCAGGCAACATCCATGGGTTNNNCCCCCTCGGTTTTCTTGGCTGATTATATGAATTTATGCTGAAATTGTCTGTTTTTGATCGCATTATTTTGTCTTTACGCAATAAAATTAGACCTATCTTGTTGCATACCGTTGGAAAGAAATTTTCTCCTCTACAAGGTCAAACTCTCATCGGCTGGCCAATGAAAATGTCGGAACGACGGCATCTCCCGAAAGCGAAAAATAAATTATGTCTGGCCTTATTTACATCGCTGAAAATAGCTAGGTCACGGCCTAGTTTTCAATCGGAACAAGTCATGCTGATGTTTCATTCACTGGTTTGTTTCCGGCAAGCGTGACCTAGTTATTTGATTGGATTTCTTCGGTTCGGGTGGCCTCATTTTTATTTGTACGTAAACAGCAGCATGCAGGTTAGCACGTGAATACCTGACAGGAAGGAGGTGGCCAAGACATTAGCAGCCTAATTTTTCTTTGTGATCCTGAATTGTTGTGATTATCATAATGCCGACAAGAAAAAGAGGCTGAGGAAGGTGGCCCAGCCTTTCAGCCGGCCTGGCATGTATTGATGTAAGTACAGTTTTCCGGACGTATTTTGTGTGTGAAATTTTCAAACTCATTTTTCTCAAAACTATACTTTTCAACACATAATTCGAAACTACATCATAATTTACGAACCAATCTTTGCGAAATTTGGTATATGAGCAGTTTATTATAGGTGTACAAAAAAAAGTGACTGAGAGACATGTGGACTTTTTTTTTTATTTTTTCAGGAAAAATGTTGGCGAAGGCCAAAAAAATGGGAGAAAATTGATATATATACCAATTTTGAAAATTCATAAAATATTTTTTTGTCATTTTATCAAAAATAATTCTCTGTTACTTTGTAGACAAGGTGTATCAGACTGCATGTGTGGAATTTCAGTTGGATTGCATTTAATCTGGAGGAGGAGTTTCCTTTTGAAGTTGACCGTTTTCTAAGTAGAAAATTCAAGATGGCGGCCGTTTCCATACCAGCCATAATAAATTGTAAAAAAAAATTGACTGTTTTCCACTAATTTGAACCTGCTGAGTCCAAAAATCAAGGTTAAAATCATGTGGCACCAAGCATTTAGAAAAAGGCCCCCAGGTGGCGCCCCCTCCCCTTAAAGGCTGACTGTAGATTTGTAGGTGACAATGCTTGGACATAGGCCTTGCATGCCACTCTGCAAAGGGTCTTCTTGTTAAGGGTCATCCCGCTCTCCTTCATGAATGAATGGGCCAAGCTGCTGAAAATCTTGGCAAAGGGTCCGAAGCAGGCAACATTCATGGGTTGTAAAATGTGGCTGGTATGGTGTGGGAGAACGAACAAGACCAGACCACGCGATTTTCCATTCCCCAGTCTATAAGGGCAGGTGAGACATGTGATCTGTGACCATCGTATAGTAGAAGGATGTGCTGGTCTCCATCTTCTCTCACACTACTCACAGCTTGAGGTAGAAAGTGATCGCTGAGGTAATTTTGAAAAATCAAAGAATTCACCCACCCACTCTCACGCACTGCAAAATCCGTTCCAGGTGTACTACCCTCAATCAATCCTCGATGTGTTTTGCAAGCCGCTGCTCCTCCTCGAGAGAAAAAAGAGGTAGCGCTCCATATTTCGTAGCTTCAGCATCTACTCTCCCACTTGCTCTGTCCTGGAGAGTGGACTCGGAATGCTATAAAGTTGTGCAGCTTTATTCATGCTGATCTTATCATTTAAGACCGCATCATATGCGGCAGTCATTTTGGTAGGTGAGTAAGATCTGTATGTTGAAGGTCGGGATCCAGTGGTGATACCCTGCAAGTGTGTATTGGTGTATTGGTGAGTGTCAACATCTTGAAAGTATACAGAGGATTTTATGATGCTTGCTTTTGTTTACATTTTCTTGCATACATTTCAGCTGATATTTTTTTTACATCATAACTGTTCATCTTGTCAATATAAGCCTAGTTTCTTTGCACAGTGTTTATACTGATGTTAATGGTAGTGGTGACAAGTGGTGACAAGTATGGGATAATTGTCTATTGTGAGTTGGCTGCTGCTACTGGTGTCCATGATGACAATGAGAGGATGATAATGATGCATTTAGTTTATTCAGACACAGTGATGATAATTGTAGTGGTGATGATGATGGTGACATTAAAATTTTTTATGTTTATAAATACAAAGATGGAAGATTAATTTTATTTAAAATTTTATTAAACCACATTAAAAAAAACAATGGAAACAGACATAGTGATGAGGGAGAAAGCCTATGCTATCACACCCTAGATGATATCATGCGTTATCGGGAATTCCCGATACGATGTCATGGTGACGAGAGAGCCCCTAGCAGACGATACGGGTAAGAACCAACAGACTTAAGACTATTAAATTCTCTAAAATGGTCTGTTTAATCAAAAAAGTTTTAACTAAAAGCTTATGAAAATGGCTACCTAAATTTGCAGTTCTTGAAACCCATACCAAGTTCAGTTTGATACGCAACGTCGTTGATGTTCAGAGTCTGGAAACACTAACGGATACGAAACTTGTGCCGTCCGACTGCCAACGACGACCCAAGGGAAGTAATTCATGAAAGATACGCATTGACGAAAATGGGTGACTGCCAATAATACATGTCGCGTCCATATGTAAGTTTTGGCATGCAGTCTTAGATTTAGACTAAGATTTTGTCATCGAAAAGTCCACAGGTAACATGGATTTCGGAAAAACCGAGAATTTCCTATCAGGAACATAAGAAAATAAAATTATAGTGTGGCGAGAGGAAATAAGAAAAAGTCTGTTTCGTTGTCAAACAAAACGACCTTTTACTTAGCAAAAACACAGAGCACACACCGGGAGGAAGTTCCCAAAACCACATGGAGCTGTAAAGAACACTGGAGTGCGTATCACGTGATTTTGGCCATGCGAGGTTGAAGACAATAGACGCCATCTTGGGTAGGGATGAGTGCAGCGGCGAATGAAGGCGGAGAGAGGGATTTTCAATTTTGTTTTTCACCAGACTACGTCGTAACCATGGTACAGACCTGCTGTGAACTGCAACAACAGATGTACCAAGGAAACTTTACAAAGAACCTAGCACCACCACAGTACGATACTAAAACTGCTGTTTATTTATTACTATTGTAATTGTTTATTTATTCTTTAATTTCCTAACACTGTATTTTATTTACCACTTGTAATCGCCACCACAAAACGAAAGCCTAGCTAGAGATAGAGATAGAGAGATAGAGAGAGAGAGAAAGAGAGAGAGCGCTAGATAAGGGTAGGCCTACTAATTCTATAGGCAGCAAAGCAGCCGCCCGCTCGTACCTTGCACAGTGTTGCCACTCGTAGAGATTTTCCCCTACTGGTTTTTCGTAGGGGGTAGGGGAACCCTACGGGGAAAACTGTCAAATGTAGGGGAAAGAGATCATAAGATTGGACACAACATTGCAAAGAATAAAATGATGGCCAATCATACACTTCGCGCGTAGGGGAATGTAGGGAAAAATTAGCCTCGTTGTAGGGGAAAACCATCAGTCCAGAGTGGCAACACTGACCTTGCCCTAAGTCGTCCGCTATGTTAGTTGCGCGCCGGCGGTGTACGCGAAAAGGGGTGTACCACTCCAGTGTTCCCTATAGCTCCATGCAAAACCAAGCGTCAAACCAACTGATCTGCGGTGCAGTGTCAGTGCGTTCACCAAATTGGTGCGAAATTATGTGCAGGTTCGGTGTGCAGCAATGCGTGACTGCCACACACAGTGCGTTCACCAACTTGATGCGAAATAATGTGCAGGTTCGGGTGTGCAGCAATGCGTGACTGCCACAATAGTATGTCGCAACTATTAATGCGTCACGGTGATTCACGATTCATGATTCTCTCAGGTATTTCCTTCGTGCAGCAACCAGATGCGGTTTCTCACAAATAATTTTCCAGCCGCCATCATATTTTGGAAAAGTGAAACCAGCACCTCTAATCTTTCAGAGAGGTCGCATTCTTACTGGAGCCAAATTTTCAGGGACAAGGAAAATAGTGCAGAGAGCAAGATCCGGGGAGTAAGGAGGAAGGGGCAAAATTTGGATTTTATAGGCATAAGGAAATCCTGAGTTTTAACTGCTTTATGGGCTGGGATGTTGTCGTGAAGGAATTTTAGGGCTCTCATACCGGACTTTGGTCGCTGCGTCTTGTAGTGTTAAATCTCTACTGGCAAAACGGTTTGGTTGTAAAAGTAACGGTGGTGATGTAAGATATCCGAGTCACCAAGTCCTTTGAGTCAGCTCAGTTCATATCTTGTCATGTTTGTAATTAGGCAGTAGGCTGATTTCTCAGGACATACTCATAGTAACTGCGTTAACATTCTACATTACTCAGTTAATATCTCGACTATTTTAGCATTATGTTTCGCTGTCACATTCTAATATTACTCGGCGATTATACTGTTCTATAAATGCTATTCCCTTGCAGCATAATCATGGCAGTAATCGATCCAGCGAACATTTATTTTAGATAGATCTAAACGTACCAACCTGCTGCCTCGAAGACGCAGATGTGCTTGTCTGTGATGCTTGGAACTCCCCAGTAGTACTGACAATCTTCCTTACTGATCTTTGTGATATTTGCCTCTTGCAGCGTGATAGCACCTTCGCCACTTTTTGTCTGACCCCAACCCGAGATTACACAAGAAGTGCCAGCAAAGGATGCACCTGGTTCTGCCATTGTTGCTGTCTTTAAAGAAGTAAGAATGTGATAATAAATGTTGTGGAAAACACTATAGAAACTAGAAACTAGTCTTTGGTGACAAGAATTAATCTTCCCAAAGACTGATGGTGAACTTTAGGTCGCCAGTCCCTTGAACAGGTATTTTTTTTATTAAATAAATGCGTAACCCTGATCTTTGACAAATAGTCGGTAAAGAACCCTCTTAAAGGAAGACAATGCACATTAAAAATAATTCTCGGTTTTCCAATATTTTTTCTGAAAATTATCCATGATGACCACTGTCCATTTTGCGAAAAAAAGCATCGTTCTGTTCCTGTACGCGAATGAAATAAGACGCAAATAGGAGAGCTAGACCTACCGGGTCTGGCCCATGTGTCCAGAATGATTCCCCTGGCTTGTTGAAAAAACGATGATGTCACCTGTTCCAGCAGCTACAGATACCTTTATAGGTCAATGTATTATTCTCTAAATTAAGGTTCTGGTCATCCAAATTCAAATGTATTGATAGTGTAAGCCAGATAAAGTATTCTGCATTTTTATTGCTTCAGCATGATTTTGTTTGACATAACTGTTCACAGAGGAATTAAAACATTCATACCATCACCCGTCCCCAGAGCACTGGCTTCACAGCTTGGCCATGTGGCTAGAACGTATTTCATGTAAGCTTATTGGAGCCTGTTTAAGGAGTCTGCAACAAATTTGTCATTTATATTACATTATTGATCCAAAAACATGAATGGAAAGAATATAAATTTCAACTTAACCAATAGTCATCTATGAGTGACTTAAATGACCATATCTGCATAAGAAGTGCAAGAGCAAGGAAACAAAACATGTCCAAATCACAAAACAACGACCAAATCATGGGAGCAACAACTAAAAATACAAATTTCAGTAAAGTCTGAGCGAGCAATACTAGTTGGCTTGCCGAGTCCAAATATTTCAAGGCAAATGTGAATGCAGGTATGTGTACAATATTGTGCAGTTCGGTTAGGTAGAAGCAAGGTGTTTGCTACAAAAATTAGGTCAACTGGCACCTTCTGATTGGGCATGCTTTCGTTGTCTCACCAGCTGAGACGAAAAGAAATGACAAAAAATACGTGTAATTCGATATTTATAAAAAGCAAAATTGGAGATTCATGGATATAAAAAGTTCGAAGGTCCCAGATCTAGAGTTTGCGGCTAACTCCTTTGGCAGACGGCTTGATGCTTTTTTTTCTTTACTGTAAAGACTTTCTTCACGCTTCAGTCCAAGTCTGACCTGGTTAATGCTTTCTGGGTTCTGAGGAAAATGGGACATAAACCCTTAGCTATACCATAAGTAACATAAGGTGGGAACGGAGCACTTAGTAACAGAAGTGGGGAGTGAGTAAGCAGATGCTCGCACAAAGGGGAAAGTGCTCAAATGCAGAGAGAAACTGGAAGAAGAAAAGAAATGCGGTTGTAATCGACCCGCGATCTCTGCGTCGGCACCCATCAACTTGCCGTCAATTTGGAATCAGCTAGACATACATGACCAATCTTTCAAATGCAACTTACTACAAAGCAAATTGGTGCGTCATTGAGCAAAATAGTTGGAATAACAGTTTTTGGTAAATTTTTCCTCTGTGCATGGTCATGTGCAAAGTAGATTTTTTTTTCTCTAGTACCATTGTGTTACCATTGTGCCCCATCTGTCACTAATTTTTTGTCACATCAGCTACTCAGAAAGACGGCCCTAGTGTGCTAAATAATATTGTTGTTCGATAAAATTGCATTGTCTAGATACATTATTTGTGTGTATAAAAATATATTTTTCTATTAACAGTGGTTGAATTTCAGAAATTTCGCTGCATTGGATTACCATGTAAAAACGAATGTACTTTTTCTTTCCCATCTAATTACCAATCCTATTAGATCCAAATTTATCTCTTGTTAGTTTCGTCAGTTAGCCATTACTTTTTACGATTAAATACGACAAATTTTTAAATTAAAGTATATTTACGATTGATTTTTGAAAAGTAGTTTAAATGTCCTGTCAAATCTGTAAATAAATTGTGAAACGGTTTGAAATAAAAACCGTATACGCGGGATAAAAAATGTGGCCTGCTTTTTTTTTTTTCCATAATACTGAAAAAAAAAACGCCCGATTTACAATGGTTTGAGGAAAATGCAGCGAGAAAGGGTGGAGATAGTAGGCTCTGAAATGACATGAGTTCAGCTTTTTGATAAAATTTTGCACTTTTATTTCCAAATTACAAAGTTCCGCACACATTTTAAGGCTTTTTAATTCTTGTGGTGCAAAAATATTTGTAGAATATTGCCCACATATATTTTAGTTATTCACTGGAAAAATAAAGTAGGTCCCATTCTCCGATTATTTGTGCCCGACACTATCGAGTGGCTATTAAAGAAGCAACACGAAGCGGTGTTCGAAGTGACATGACATTGCAGTGATTGCACTCTGAAATGACATGAACATGTTCCGCTTTTTGATAAAATTTTGCACTTTTATTTCCAACTTACAAAGTTCCGCACACATTTTAAGCCTGACCAGCGCCCTATATACATGTTCAACAATTGCTAAATGTGTATTTAGATCGCCGCTTGCTTCTCTCGATGGGGGAAAACGAGTTTATAATCTGTGTAGAATCAGTAAAAAGATGGAACTGCGTCTTTGAGATAAATGAAAGAAATGTTCTACACCATGCTATTAAGAAAAAATAACTAATTTATTAATGGTTTATAATCGGTTTTGTGCCGTCTGCCAAGTTGGATGTTTTGAGCCGATGCCAGGGACAATTCTATGCGATGACAGACGTTTTGTTACCACCGCCTACTTGCTCTCAAATCTTTTTTCAGAGATTTACGCGTTTAGTTACAACAGAAACACTAATCACCGAAATTATATCGTAGTTCATTATTGCCATTACTCAGCTAGAGTGATTTGATTCTAAAAAATGACAACTGTGAGTAGATCTAGACTCTCCACAAACCCATCTTTGTAATCATTGCTCTGCTAATAAAACGTCTGGGGTTAGAAAGTTCAGTCCATGGTTAAATGACAATTTTGTTTAGTCTATATTTTTTTTTCTATATTAACTTCTTAACGCATTAGAATGTTGCCACCATCGACATTTAGATATGTCTGGCAGAACTGTCGCTAATATTTTTTGGTTTATAAAAAATGTTCGCTATTTTAACTTTTGGATCCTTGGACCCCTAAAAGGTACACTGAGAAGTTTATCGAAATGTTGCCGTTATCAGTGTTCCAATTCTACGCAAAGCCCTAGAAACTACACTTCACAATTCTACGCTTACGTCTAGCAAGGGGTTAATTTGTTTGTTTATAAAATCTTTTGGCTTTTTCAACTTTCAGATCCCTCATAAACACCTGGAAGCTACAATTTACAATGCGTACCGACAACTCTGGGTAGATCTAGAGCATTTCGAGATTTATCAATGTTCCAGTTGTACACAGAGCCCTAGAAGCCACAATTAATATTCTATGACCACTTACTTCAAGACGGGCAAAATTAAAATTTGTTTGGTTAATAAAAACTATTAATTCATAGATTCTTCGTAAACCCCCAGAACCTACACTTTACAATTATTCAAGGCTCCGTACCGAAAATTAGGCAGATGTTCCGTGACTGTGAATTTCCAGACTTTTAAAAATGTTCCGGTTATCGATAAATGTTCCAAACCTACGCAAGGTCATAGAAACCACATTTCACAGTTCATTACCGCTAACGACGTCTGGCAAGACTGAGGTTTTGGTTCGTAAAAATTGTTCAAATTCTTCGGGACACCTAACTGTACAATATCAGCAGAGGCCTATGGCCTCTGGGTAGATGTAAGCTGCTAATTGCATTTCGGAGTTTATTGAAATGTTGTTATTATCAATGTTTATATCTTATGCAGAGCCCTTAAGGGTACAGCAGTACCGTTCATCCTCACTCACAGCGTCTGCCAAGAATAGGGATAATTGTGGTTTATAAAAAAAAAATGTTGGTTTTCTTTTTTTTTATACAAAAAAGCAAGAAACAACATTAATTCAAGGCAATCGAGGACTATCGAAATGTTGCCGTTATCAATCCTACAGAGAGCCTTAGAAACCACACTTTCTAATATGACTCCACGCTTATGACATGTCTGGCAAGACATTTGTAATATAAACTGTTGGCTTACCAACTTTATGCTTTGTAAACCCCCAGAAGCCAGTTAACAGTATCACTTATCAGTTAAAGATAACCCTGGATGAATAACATTTTGAGGTTTATCGTTATCAATTGTCATATTCTACGCACAGCCCACACTTAGCAGTCTTTCATGACTACGCTTACCATGATTGGCAAGACTTTTAATCAGTTTTGAGATGCCCCAGAGGCTACACGTTACGCTATCAGTTCAAGGTTTGTATCAACTCCTGGTTTATCCTGACTCAAAATTCAGGATTTATTAAAATTTGACATATTGCCATGATTTTCCTAATCTTTTGCAAGTACATAGCTCTCAGAACGACATCTAATTGACCCGCCCTGCGTGTTACACGGTCAATTGAACAACTGAACAACTGACCTTCTTCCAGACTGCAATAGTTTATATATACAATGTGGAAAGTAAACGAAACGGCAATGTAAAATCCTTAGGAGGGAGAAACAAAAAATTTTTTCGAAAGAAGATGGGGTAGGGCAACACTGTTTTAAAGATGGCTCAAAATGCCCATGATTTTTCTGACGAAGAGACAGATTATGAATGTTGTAATTTTGGTCTTCACGGAAGAGCAATTTTATTTTGAAGATGTTGGGATTGTTGTGAAATAGTTTTGGTAAGAGATTTTCTTTTTTAAATCCTCATTGTGAATGCCCAAAGAGTTACCACATACAGGACATGCTGTATATGTGAGGTGCTGATCCACCTCCCAGTTTCAAAACTTTTACGTTTGAATTTAGATGACCAGAATTTTTAATAATATATTGTCAGAGAGAGTTGTCTATGGCTGCTGGAACGTGGCGTCATTATTCTGATCTGCTGATCAGGGAAGGTGAATAATTCTTGCGTCATTTTACATACAAGCATGGTAACAGAACGATGCTGTTTCTTCGCAACACTGAGTAGGTGGCCACCATAGAAGAGTTTTAGAGAGAAAGCAAAACGGAAAATTATTTTTCAACTACATTAGCAATTCCAGTTCCTCCATAAACCATATATGCAAGAGTTGACTTGTTGACACACAGAATTCTTTTGGCATTGCAGACATTTTTCTTGCATGAAATGTTTCTCGAAACAGAATGTTTCTGAACCGTACAAAAGAACCGGCTTTACTATAGTATTGAGAATATAAATTTTACAGCTATTACGTTGTTTTGGCGGGGTTTTTTTGCTCCAGGTTTTATAGCGTTGAATACCCATTTTTACCAAGCCAAGCTATTTAAAGTTTTTTTTACTTTTTCAAGAATATGTCCATGTTTGTTCCTGTCTTCGCCAAATACAAGAATCCTAGCTTTTGCTGCGTTGATGTAATTTCCAAGTGTTACAGTATTCGGAAAACATTTCGAAGAATAAACATTTTTAAATACGTTTGAAGAATGTCTACTCATTTAGAGTTTCTGGATAGAACATCATCTAGATCATTAAGAAACAGTGCAAATAATAAAGAAGTTAAATTACAGCCTTGTATTATAGACAAATATATTCGAATTCCCGTAACAGCATTTTATTGATACTGGTCGACCTACCTGCACATTCTCGTTAAAGGTAACAGGAGCAGTCAGGAATATGATACCGATGTCGTCGGGGAAGCCAAGCCCATGGCTATCATAATCTTCGTGAATTTCATAGGCGCCAACGTCCATTGTCTGAAGGTAGGGGTTGTCTACCCATAGCTGGTGAGCTCCAACTTGCACGCGCAGATTTTTTGTCTGCCTCCCATCTAAACAGTGAGCCGCCGTCAAGACCTGAATGGGTTGCACTCTTAATGATGGTATGAACTGCTATAGTGCGTTCACTATTGTTTGATCAAAGGTTTTTCAACAGAATTTTTTTTATTTCTGGATGAATTGTTTCCAAACATTACTGTGCACGTTTCTTTACCAATTTGTCTCAACAGAAAATATTTTTGCCCCCCCCCCTCCTCTATGTTCGTTGTAAAAGTTTTCTCAATAATCGTTAGTAAAAAAACTACATCTGCGGCCTGGTCAGAAACTGAGTATATTTTCAGTGGTGTGACGTCATAGGAGAGCGCCTCAGTAGCGTCTTGATGCATTTTGATTATTTGCATCATTCTGCTTAAAGAAATTGTGTACATATATGGAAATTTAGGATTCCGAAGTATATAGACTATAGTATGTTTCTTATAAACTATTTTATTTCTTTATTAGCACCAAATTACTAAAAAGATCACTTCCCAATCAGCCATCAACGAGATCATTCATTCGTGTCAAATGCTCCTCTAGGCATACAAAGGTATGATAGGAATAAGAATTATTTGGAGGTAAATCTTGTCGAAGAGTCTTTGGATACATCTTTGGATGATATCGATATCGAAATTACCGAGCTTATATGCTTGGGACCCTTGCTGCATCTAGGCTCCTCCAATACACGCCGATGATAAAAAGTTCCACTGAGAAATTTAAAAGATTTAGATGGCTGCCACCATTTTGATCAGCTCTCACATCTGGTTTTCACAACAGCTATCACATTTCTAGCACACTTCCACATTGTCTCACATGCAACAACCAAAAATGCACCACTAGATATTTTTTTCTTCTACAGCCTTGTTCTATGTAATGGCAATGATCTTCGATGCTATGAATGTACTTTTTATATGCCCCTACGTTCAGATGCCAAAATGATTTTGACTTCAGCACTAACTTCTAGATAAGTCTTTTCAGTTTTTATCCTGTTTTTGTTCTGCTCGTTTGCATTAATTTGTTGCCTTTGAATGAAGGCGTCTAAAGCGGTTTTTGAAAATTATTTTTGTGATCATTACGTTTAAGCAGTTTCTACCTATGCGTTTTCTTAAAATCTTAAATGTTTACATTTTCAACTTTCATACTGTAAAACTATGCATGTTTGAGAATCTTACCTAATCGTTTATTTCCAAATGTTTAAGAAAAAAAAAAACCTTTACCACAGATACAAAGACAATATGAAAAAAATATTTTCTGTTAAATTGGTTTAGAAGTCTGTGCAAAATTTGGAAACAATAGGAAAAAAGATACTTTTCAAAAACTCTGTTCATCTTTTTTGTGAACGCACTATAGTATATGGTGTTTATGGAAAATGTGCTCGCCCAAGTTTACGTTATTGTTCTGCACAGTAACATCAGTAATTGTTTGTAGTTTTCTGAGCAGCATTCAATGATGCTGTTGTAACGGCACAAATTATCGCTAGGGACAATATGAAAAAATATATTCCCAGGCGAGATTCTTCTCCCTGACATTAAGCTCCCCCACCCCTCCCCCACCTTAAGACTTTTTGTCCCGTGAAGACTACTATAATATTCTGCAAATCCAACATGTAGTGTAGTAATATAAAATTAGGTGGCTTTTCTCAGTTCGGTGTGTCTGCCTAACACTTTGTCTGTCTTTCCATGTCTCAATGGGCAATGACTAACGCGGTGGAAAATTCTGGCTGTGGAGGATGAGAATATTTGTTTGCAGTTCCAGGGAAACAGGATACATTTTACGTGTATTAAACTGGCTTTGAAATCGAATAATACCTGTAATTCTGTTACAAATTTAGACTAGCTCCTACAAATTAATTCTAGAAAGGGGTTGGTGCCAATGCATAAAAATAGAATATTCAAGAATCTGTGATGTGTGATCTGTGATGCTTGAATGCCCAAGATTCGCATTTTTAGAAATGTTAAAAAGCCTTCAAGCAGAAATTAGACCTACACTATTATCACAGAGCGTAAGGAAGCATAGGGTCGAATAGCTTGTGAAGAGAATGAATAAATAGCACGGTAGCTGTGTGAGAATGGAAGTAAGTGGGTGACAGCTGTGGACGCGGATGGCACGATATGTGGTAACGGAAGGACTGCGAAAATAAAACTACGACATGAGGTACGGTTTAAATTTTTTTTCAAATATTGATATATGTCTATAGCAAACAGTTTTCCCTTCTTCTTCTCTCTTGCTGTTTCTCTTGTTTATTTCTGTTTCTCACGGTGTCAACATTTCATTTCTTTTTTTGGTCGGTCGGTGTCATTTTGCCTTTTCGTGTGCCCTGTGAAGTTCAGTCTTGTTCAACTGATCTCAAACTACTGATGTCATAGCAACAATTCATCAACATGGAAAGTTATGTATGTAAACCCTTTATAGAGTTACATTCTATTCCCAAAAAGGATATTATTACCACCAAGAGAACTGCCACTCAAAAGCCTACCTATTGTTGGTCTGTGGGTCCGCCGTGGCTCTGTGTCCAATGTGTAAATAGTGAAAACAGATCCCGTCATAGAAACTAATAAAAGAGTTTAATCAAATATATACTAAAAATCTTATAATACAATCCCCAAGCTGTGTCCCATATCATTTCGTAGAATTTTCTGTTATTTATGGACCTGACGTAGAGGCACGATTTTCAGCCTTACAGAAATAAAAATCCACAGATCGATCCATGTCGCTGGTCATTTTAAAAAATGATAAAATATCCCTATATTAAGGGATTATAAGAATATTATAGAAAAGTGCGTACCATATGAGCACTTTTCCTGTTTGTAAATAAATGATTCATCTCAAATTTAATCATTTCTCAATTGAGATACATAGTGTAAATAGTGACAGAAGGTTGTTGTTTTTTTTTACATTCCGTGCATCCAAGGAAAAGGTCTTCCAGTCAGAAATAAATTTAAAAGAATAAAAACCTTTGTCCCTATGCGCAGTAATGTGTGTTAAATTTAAATGTATGTCAGAAATTTGGTTACGTTATCAAATGATAATATTTATAAATGGGTGTGGACTTTTGCATGTAAAATCTCCTAAATAAGAAAAGCGCAGTGCTCACCACATTAGTACTGTAAACTATTTCAAAACATAGGCTCACTGTAACATTTGTGATGCTTATTGTTTGCTTACCGCAGTTCCGATCAGTAGTGACTTGACCTCCTTCTCCTTGTTGCTCTCTTTTAACTAAGGTGGCGCCACCTCTCTCATCCCCGCCCGCTGTCTAGCGGCCGAGGTGCATGTATTACAAAGCTCGACTGTCTGTCTAGTTTTAGAGTAAACGGTTTAGCCTTCTGGAGAGTTAGAGTAGGGCCGAGATTGGCATGTTTTCATTTTAATCGTACCTTACTAGAGCATTTTGTTTTTGCGGATCATATGATGATGACGTCATTCCAGGCTGAATTATAAAAGGCACGGAGAATAGAGAGATTGACGTTATGATCTGTGCATAGTGAATTGTTTGCTGGTTACCAATAAAGAAGTATTCTATTGGTTTGTGTATCAACGTAGCAACGCCAGTGGCGTTTATAAAGAGAAGCTGTTCCACTACACGTCTGTAATCAACACTTGCTCGCTACACTCACATTTTAGTCCTACCCAATAATGTTTTTTTATAGGTCACAGAGATGGACAACTGCCGTTACCAACAGATTACCACTCTAAAATGATAATTAGGTGACAACGGCAAGAAAGGAACCAGATCATTTCACATTTCTCTGCTTCATCTTGCTTGCTTACCGTATCATCAGTTATCAGTACACCACCACAGTTATGGTACCATGGGAAGGCTGATGATGTTCTTGTCTGGACAGAGACCTGATGAGGATGGTCGTACAGACTGGTCGGGAAACCGTTTATTATGCGCTCATTCTTGTAGGCTGACACGCTGGTGGCTGGGGGGAGAAAAGGGTAATATATGGGTCAGTACCAAAACGTTGTAATGTAAAATGGGACAAATGGTCTCAAATTGCATATGAAAGAATTCTTACTCATTTTTATTTCATACAATTTGTAGCTCTCACTCCTCAATTTCATAAGAGAAGAAATATGCAAAGAAATAGTGGAATAATATAAAAAAGCATAATAGAAACTACTGTAGTTAGACATATACAATTTATTTACTTATTGGTTCGGTTTTGTAGTCACAGACAAAAATAGTCCGACAAAAATATCAGAATTATGTAGCGGCGGCGAGGGGGGAAACAGAGCCCCTGGGGGATGGGGCTTAGGGCACGGCACCGTGCACATTGGTCTTTGGTTTGGGCTCTTAACCTATGCTGTGAATGATTGTCCATCTCTCTTCCGTTTCTTCTTCCTAATAAAACAAGAAAAAAAAAAGAAATTCAAAGCCAGTTTATCTCAGGAATACCATTCAAAAGAGCTACTTACAAATTAAATTTGTCACATTTTGCGACCGCTATTTTCGTATAGTGGTTGGACATAAAGGTGTGACGAGAAAGGGCACCAGTTCAGGAATGTTTGTTGTTAACACACCCAGGCAGAAACTGACGAATGGTATGTATCATCCGGCGAAGGGTAACCTGTACCTGTACCATGCGAAATGGCGCATGGCATTTTTTATTTTTGTAAGAGAAACAGTCGAGGCTTACCTGTAAGGTGATGATTGTTTCCGATTTTAATGAGTCTGTGTCGACAGGTAACGGAGTGGTAAGATGATACTCACCCGTGGTTGGCACCAGTCACACTTTAGATGGCGAGAAGTCATAATTGTCTGTACCATATTAGGTTTTGGGAAGGTATCTTACCACTCCGTACGTCTACACTCAATAAAACGGAAATAATCATCACCTTACAGGTAAGCGTCTATTGTTTCTCTAAATTTATCTCATCTGCTGCCAGGCACTCCCAGGTAATATGAGACTAGAGCATCAACTTGAGCAAGTAATTTGATCAAAATATTAATTTTTATTATGCATATAAGTCTGTACCTTTAGATCTATATGATGTATTGAATATCATAATTTGTATATAATGTATCTATATTAATAAAACGCTTCAGCCAAATTTGTGTCACAGATTTCTTGAGAACTACGTAAAGTAAAAACATAGGATTTTCACCTAAATTCGTAGAAAAATACACAAAAGGTAACTATACACATTAGTCCTCTTTACTTTTTTTACCCTATTTTTAAAACAAAGAATGTGTATAGCAACGAAATACAATCTCCGATAGATCTTTTTAATCCGCCCGCCAATCGTCCAACTTTTTCACGGAGTCTAATGCATTCGTCTATGATGCCTTTCGGTGCGCTAAATGCACCCCCCATCTTCATGTTTCGTCCTCTCAATGAAATCTTGTTTCTTTCTTCTGTTTCTTCCAAAATTCATCTGGGGATTATATTGCCTTTATCAACGTTGTCTTCTCATTCAATGTTCATTCCAGTTACCATCTGTAAAATGGTTTCTTTGCTTGTGAAATTTGACCATCGGTCAACATACAGGCATACGACCCCCTTTGAAGAATAATCATTGCGCTCAGGCTGGATAATCTCAGTGTGTAATATCGCTCTTGTTATCATTTACGTAAGCCTGCCCCACTTGGCGGGAATTTCGGTATGCGCCCTTCCCTTTTGGGAACTGGTAGCGCTTCCCTGAAAAAGAGCGCTTCTCCTGTTTTTGGCCACTGGGAACATACGAGCTGGTGTGGATTGCAGTGAGGCGCTTTTGTTCCCTTGCCTCTGCTCGGGACATCTGTTATGCCCCTAATATCCGAGGGCAACTATTGTTTTTGAGCATCTGTGTTGTTTTGCTGTGCATTGCCTAGAATCGCAATGGCAGCCATCAGATGGCCTAGACCTTCTTTCATTTTGTGTTCATCTTCTTCAGATGAATCTTCGTTCAACAAATGCTAGGGTCTCCGAAATAGGGATCATCTACCCTATATTCTTCATCCACTATCGGGGAAAATGTCATTCCCCTCCTCTCCAGTTGGACCTTCGGAATCTTTTGCCGCCTCGCGCCTGTCACTCTTTAGGACCGACGATGAAAATCGGCAGACGAAAATCTCCCGTATCTCCTTCGTCGGAACTTGATACATTTATAGTCCTTCGCGGCACTTTGGACGTGACTCTGGTAGACTGCGCTTTTGTTTTTTTGTATGTGCCCTTCTTCAACTTTTTCTACGGGCGTTCCGAGGAGGAGGTGGAGGAAGGAGATGGATGATGATGATGATGTGGATGAAGACGAGGATGAAGATGAAAGGGATCGTTTTCTTATTGCTTGGCAATAAGTTTTGTTGTATTTTGTTGTAATGCTCGTTCCATGGTAATTGACATTCCTTGTGTATTTGAATGGTCTGTGATCTCAGACACTTTCGTCTCGATCTCCGGCATAGATGGACACCTCATCCTCACTTCGGAAACCCATGGTTTTGCGACGATTTAGCAGAGGCTATGCTGTAGATATCAATGTAAATATCGGCTCGAGGCCTTGCTGATATTATGAGGTCTGCTACTGATAATAATAACGTGCCTAGTGCTAAGAATACAGTCAAAATGAGGGCAAAATACATATTCAGTACTTCGTACGGTGTACTCTCAACAATAGCAATATCTGTAAATACTATACATGCATATTTTATTTATAACACCCCATTTTACAAATGGGCAGGCAGGCAACGCACCAGCGGCGAAAGAATACCTAGCGCACCGAAAGGCATCATAGACGAATGCATTAGACTCCGTGAAGGACGATTGGCGAATCGGGTGGATTGAAAAGATCTATCGTTGCTATACACATTCTTTTTTTTTTAAAAAGGGTAAAAAAAATAAAGAGGACTTTTGTGTATTTTTCTAGGAATTTAGGTGAAAACCGCATGTTTTTACGTGTACGTAGTTCTCAAGAAATCTGTCATAAATTTGGCTGAAGCGTTTTATTAATATAGATATACATTACCCTCTTCTGGTCTTCAGAAGGATACTAACACAATACAAGTACGACCACAATGCAAGAAATACGTATAATTCAGAGAAATTCCCCTTAGAAGATAAACGCGGGCAATCCAAAGACACGTGACCACTGGTTCAGTGTGGTGCCGTCCACGTGTGCATCTCATCTTACCAGGGAGTGCCTGGCGGCAGATGAGATAAAATTGAAAAGATGTGGACACAGATGATGCCCAACATTCTTATTTGGATCTTATTCTTCTGTGAAAACGGGTAGCGTGTCGAACATCACCTGTGTCGTCACGCCCTTATCAATAAAAATTGCGATGCGCCAAATGCCAGATAGCTGATCAAATCAAAATGCAATCAAAATGTCATACTTCGTTGGATGATAACTATTACACATCATTGGTCTCCTGTCCGTGTGTGTCCTGTCGTCCTTTGTCGTCACACCGTAACCAAAATCGAAACAATAGCGGTCTTCAGGCTATCCGAGATGTTTGTGTATCGTTGTTCCTTTCCCTGATGTTTGGTGTGAACAGTTTTCTGGTTTACGATCAACGTTTTCTTGTAGTTTTCGTAACAGAATTTGTGAAGCTTTCTCCAAGATAAAGTAATGAAAACATTCTTTTTACATTGAGATTTCAAATGTTATTTGTAGAACCTTATACATAGACCTGCAACATCGCCATGTCGGAATTAATCGCAAGTCTTGGACGCGGATACTGTCGCTCGAGGGCACAGAGAATAAATAATGTAACGGATAAAGGAACATTAAAAAAGGATAAAGAGAAGTCGAATGAAGAGAATGAAGTGGAAGCGAGAGAGAAAGCGGCCCACGTCGACATGAACTAGAAAAACTCTGGGTCGGAGCAAAAGCGGCCCGCAAGAGCCTAAACTAGCCAGGTGGCGTCTAACGGCTGAAGGTACCTGACACAGGTACAAGTAAAGATGATTTGGATAGCTGGCCCCTACACTTCGAACGGTTTATGGAGAAAGCCAGATGGCCTAAGGAGACATGGTCGACCTTTCTGCCTTGCTGACCAGGAGAGCTTTGGACTGCTTCTGTCGCCTGTCTATGGCTCAGGCCAAAGACGATGATAGTCAAAGCAACCCTTCAAAGGCGGTACAACTTGAAGATGGCTACCGGCTCATTCCAGGCCGGAAGAGGGAGAACATGTTTATTACGAGAATTAAAACGTATTGGTGGGTATCAGACAGAAGAAATCTTCGAGGGCGTAAGGGCCGAAGGACCTTTATCAAAGATCAATATGGATGCATGCTCCTCCCACATCGGGGAAAAGAAACTGAGACCCTAGACCACCAATACAGCTTGGTGGCGAGGAACAGTCAACCAGCAAGGGCAAAGTAACAGCAACACAGGGAATACACTACAAATGTGGTCAGAAGCAGATTGCTACAAGAAGTCAAGAGCGAGATGAAGGTCATTTTAGTGTTTTCTTCAATAGTTTTCTTCTTTGTTCGATTGGTATGTTTCTTTTAATCAGCCTGGAGTTTCCTTTACGTACCTTCTAGACGCGCGTTTTGTTTTGGCGCCATCATATATGATGTTATTATTCTCTACATTGGTTATTATAAATGACAATGACAATGACAATGACAAAAAGGTTTAATGCAGACTTTGAAAGAAGGGCAACACGGAAATAGCAACAAGCTGAGGGCTTCACCATTAGGCAACAGTATATATATCCTATATATCCATAAAAAGCCTTGCATTGTGGCAGGGGGTAGGGAAACGCCTTCAACCCTTATAATAGGATATGTCCCCATGTCAGTAGGAAAATTGAGAAAATGTTGAGGGGATTGGGAGTGGTCAGCAGATCAGCGTTGCAGGACGAAAATTACAGGGATGAGAGGGGAGGGGTTACTAATTTCAAAACTGTCCGCCGCTTCCTCTACATTCAAAACCACTGCCTAAATATTGTACGGGAACAAATAAGGGTCAAATTATTTTAAGTAATAAACATTTCTCTGTAGATAATATTAACCAGTTGTCATTAGGTGACAGATGCATCGGAGTGTTGAAAATTAATATATATATAATATATTCATTCTTAAACGTTTACGGACCCGCGGAGAGAGCCAGGAGGCAGGATTTTATAAACGAGCTCGGTGAACGTTCAGGCTTTGGAGAATACACGTATCATTTGCGGGGACTTCAATATGATTCTAAATAATCACAGGTAATTTCTGGGCAGCACCATTCTCAAAGAACCTTTTAATAATTTTGTAGATAAATGTGGTCTAATCCATTGTTGGCGAGTTCTGAATGAAGGGAAAAAGGAATTGATGAACTATGCTACTCCAGAGATTGATTGAACAATTAGAAAAGTTAAAAGCTCAACGATTAGCCAACACAAGAGGAGCACAAGTTCGAGCTCGGGCTAAATGGATTGTGGAAGGGGAGAAAAATTCTATTTAGGCCTAGAAAAGTCCAGAGCAAACCTGAACATTATAAATAGGTCAGGGGAGATGATGGGGACGTAGTAGAAGATCCAGAGGAAATACTTAGAATGATAAAAACATATTATCAGACGCTATACTCAAATGATAATATAGAACATATAGAGACTAAACTAAATATCATTTGCAAAAGTATGGGACCACCTTGCAAATTTTGATGTTTTTTGTAACAAAGCTAATGTAACTCGCTAAAAGTTTTAATAAATGAGATCTATTAAACGTGAAACATTATGAAAATGTATAACAAAAGTGGTGTGAGGGGGAAAAATTGCTAATGGGCAAAAAATATAACTTTCATTAGTATTTTGTATGTCCTCCTTTGCTCTGACCCACTGCACTGAGGCGACAAGGCATACTGTTCACAAGAGATTCACAATAGTCAGCAGTTATTTGCTTCAACCATACTTCTTTTATGGAAGTGACAAGTGTTGTAGCACTAGAGGGCTGTTTCTCTGCCACTTTATCCTCCATATAGTTCCATAAATTCTCGGTTGGGTTCAGGCCAGGGCTGTTCCCAGGCCGAGTCATGTTCTACCTTGTTTTCCTTGAGAGAGACTGGCACAGTCTTTGACCTATAACATGGTGCTCCATCTTGCATGAAAATAGATCTGTTGTGAACGTCCATAAGCAGTGTCAGCTTTTCCTGAGGCTGTTCAGCATACTTTTGACCACTCAAGTGGAGCCTGGAGGAAGAAAATACGGTCCAGCAGCCCCGTTCTTGCTCATAGCTCCCCAAATCACTTCTTGGTGGGTACTTCATTGTAGAGATTGTGTACTTTTCATCATATCTGTGACCTTTTGTGACACTCTTCTGTACTACAAACTGCTGTAAAGTTGATTCATCTGAAAATAGCACTTTCCCATTTTTCCACAGTCCACAATCAATATGTTTCATAGCAAATGCTAACCTCTTCCTCTTCATAGCTGATGCTGAACGAGGTTTTGCGGTTGGTTTATACGATTTGAGACCAACTTCTTTGCTTAGACGCCATAAAACGGTGCTTATGCTAATGCATTTTTTCTGCAGATTAGCCCATATTTTGCGACATGAACTAGTCAGGGATCGCGCCACTGTCAGCCTTATAGCATTGTCATCTCTTCATGAAGTTTTACGAGGTCTTCTTTTCACGTCACCGTAAATTACATAAACTGAATTTTTCGTTCGCACGATAAACAGCACTTCTGCTTAGCCTTTCTGCTATTTAACGCTCTGAAAGGCCTTCCATATTCAATGCCACTATTTGTGCTCGTTGTTCTGTTTGTGATTTTCTATGTATTTAATGTCACAAAAGAACGGCAAAATTATGCCCACAAATCACAGTAACAAAAAGCAAAGGGTGTTGAAATTACAGAAATATACTAGACATGTATTAAAAAATTTTAGGCAGATGATGCATCATACCCTAGCGCATGCTACAATACTAGGAAATAGTTACTATTTTGCAAGGGTGGTCCCATACTTTTGCAAATGACTGCAATGGCTTTGAACATACGAATATTATCACAGGAAGAACGGGAATATTGTGAAAAAGACATTGATATGGAGGAACTTGGGAAAGCCTTAAAAATAAATAATCTCCTGGGTCAGATGGTATCTCTGCCTCTTTTTACTTTTTCTGGCCTTTATTAAAGAATCCACTCTGGGACAGTTTCAAAGAATCTTTAGATCTGGGTGTCGTCAGAAAAGGGTGATAATTACTCATAGAAAAGGGGAGAGAAAAACGTCGGGATGATCTTAATAACTGGATTAACAAGTGTAGATTATAAAATAGTTACAAAAAGCTATGCGAGTGCAAAATGTCATTAATTGCTGAAAATCAAAATGGATTTATTTAAAGGTAGAACAATCACTTCTCACATACGTCTTATTGATGACATAATATCCCAGGCAGCCGAAATGCAGATTCCTGGCGTGCTTATTTCTGTAGACTATTTTAAAGCATTGACTATAGATAAATGGACTATTTTAATCACCCTGAAAAGGTTCAACTTTGGAGAAAGATTTCAGAATTACATTAAAACCATATTAAGTAATACATATTCAGTCAAAAATGGTGGCTGGCTGACAAATTGGTTGTACAGAGAGAGACAGGGCTGTTGTGTAAGTCCCCTGCTCTTCGTTCTTGTAGTAGAAATTTTGCGACAACCGTGTTAGGAGCATTTTTGATAATTATAATGAACCCTATACAATACGCTAATGACATGACCTTAATTCTTCAAAGTAAACATGATTTAATAAGCGCTTTAAAAATTATCGGTGAATTTTCAGAGAGTTCCGGCCTTTCAATCGGCAAAAATCTGTTAGAATGTGGATAGGGAAATAAAAATAAGAATGATGGGTGTCAAAAATTATCATGGCTAAACTCTAGAGAAAACATTAAAATCTTAGAAACATTTTAAAGCTGCGAAGGAAGCACCATTAATAGCTGAAAACTGGGAAGAGAAAAAGATATAAAAAATATAATACAGAGATGGAGTAAAACGGACCTATTGTAAAATAAACTGTGGCCAAAACTTTTCTCTTGTCTAAACAGATGTTATTCGAGCACTGTCCCTACCGAAAAAAGCACTACATTCTGTGGCTCGACTAATTTTCAAATTTCTGTGGCAGAAAAAAACACTAAAACAAAAAAGCGTATGAAAAAGTTCAAAGAGCTAACTAACTATGTATAGACCATGAAGAAGGTGGTTTGAATATGATCAGCGTCGCTGACCAGCAAAAAGTATTCTTAATGAAGTGGTTCAAATGTTAGAGAAGAATTAATTCAAGAATAGGAAATAAAACCCCTGTTGATATGTTCAAATGCCTTTGGGGGAGATGTATTTCTCCAAGGCAGTATGCATCTCATCTGGGGTCTTCTGTATAGTCAGCCTAAAAACTAATTAAATCTCTATATATTATTGCAGATCCATTTTATGCTGCAACCTAGAACCGATTCATTCTTGACACCTCGTTTACCTTTTAAATTCTGACATTTCATCTCGGACCTTCTTTGATGTAGCATACTATCGCTGTATTCACTGGAAATGCCGAAGATCGAATGTAGTAGATCTATTATCCCAGGCTGACCTTGGCATATTTCAAGTACATATGGATCACACTGCTACCTGTCACTGAATTGTCTATCCGAAAGAAGGACCGAAGACCAGAGTAGAATACATTGTAAGAACATGGCTATGACACGCCCATAGGCATTTGAAGCCTTCCAATTGATGAGATCATCGCATAGAGGAGCATGTACTGTCTGCTGTTAATATTATCAGAAAATGACCTAACCTAGGTCCGTCCACAGCTGACAAAGCAGAGATCAGTGAGAGAGCTCTACGAAATAGTTGACCTCTACTGGAGGTCCGAAATCAGTGAACCCTAACGGATACTAAATACAGCACTCCTTAAAAAGACATTCCTTCCTTCTAGTGCTTCCAGATATTCACAGCCATGAGCTGCAGCTTTCTACTAAGGCATTTACTTTACTGTCTTTGTCTACCACTTTCAAAGCTAGTCCGGATGAATTCTCACAATCACCTAGAATAGTCTTCCTTCAGTTAATTTAAGTATGAGCTGTATATCATACTGGCTGTATCGTTCATCTCATCAATAATCATACATTAAATTATTGCAACAATAAGCAATTTCTTGGATTTGCATATATCGCATGTGTAATTTTTAAGTTCTACACAATCCCGAAAAAAAAAATAAACAGTTATGCCACACCAAATCCCAAAATCGCACGCATTTCTCCGTCAGCACCTCTGAATGCCTTGTGAGATTTTTACTACACTTGTGGTCCGTGTTTTCTTTTCATATCTATAAATTTGTAACATAGATCTAGCCGTCACCGTCTCTATTCTATGGCCCGTTTTTAAATTCGTATAATTTTTTAACGAAAATTTCCCCTCCATATTTTGCATTTTTCAAAATTGAAAAATAAAAGAATAATCTGACGTGGGGCATACAGGTACCCATACGCCTAACATACCACTAGGACATGTTTTGGTGATGTCTATGGGTTCTTTACTTAATTTTATTTAATTAAGATAAAATGACTGCCATATTGACTATAAAAAAAATATGATGTTTACGGGTAGAAGTTTGTTCAAAGGACAAACAACCTCTAATTAGCAAAACATCTTCTAAACATGCGAGGTGGTAACTTTTCAAATTGCAATTAAATGCTGAAATTATGCACATGCAAAATTAAGTACGAAAAATATGACAAATAATACTGCATGTTAAATACTTAGTTTTTAATGAGAGCATGAGGAGTGTTAGTCAATGTTGCCTCCTTTTTCGAGGCATAGCCGCACCCTCGCTCCGAAAAACAAGCTGACGTTGGAAAAGTAATGTGGTGGATCTCAGTATTGTACTTCAGTTGGTACTTTCTGAAGATTCCTTTATGGAGCTTGTGTGTGTGTGTGTGTGTGTGTGTGTGTGTGTGTGTGNGAGAGGGGAAAATAGTTGAAATAGGGTAAATGCAGTGCCAATTCAATGTCCAGTCTACTGATGACGCTGTCCTTCAACCAGGCAAATGTGTGAGGTGTAACCATTGAACCTGTTGAAACCATTGGTGCTGTTCTTATACTACCCATACCTGCCTATTTGGTCACGGTCGTCATCCTGAAGCCCTGTCGTGGCTGCTAAAAACCATCCGTTGTGTGTTTTTATGATTGTAAAGGCCTTTCAAGCATATACGGTGGTGGCTGACGGGTTCATACTTTTTTTTTTTCTGGTGTACCTGGATACCACCCAGGTTCGCTTTCCATTCTGGTCTTACACAATAGCACCCTAACATTTGGCACGAGATCACTGTTTAAAGAATTGTTATACAGATCATTTAATCCATGTATTATTCCGATAAAAGTCTTTCAAATGTCTAAACATGTCTCTGCCTGCCCATGACCACGGACAGTATGCAAAGTCCGAATCCATGGCTTTCGTAGCGGCCATAAGGACGTCAAATATGTTCTACCGCATGGCCACGTCTAGCCAGTTTTCTACGGACGTGATGACGCGTCGATGTGAATCGCTGTAAGCAGCAGCTGTGTCAAACGAAATCATTCTGAGGCAATAGTACTGCAGAACTTTACCCTGCTTATGTACCAGAAAAACTGAACTGAATTAGTAGCTTCATTGTCATCATTTTTGTCACAAGCCGCTTCACAGCAAAATAGCGATCACTCTCTCTCCTTAGTGCGTCATCTACGCGCAAGGTGGGAACGGTCTCTCTTCGCGAAGTACTGGAAAAAAGAAAATTATTATTTGAGATGTTTTCAGGGGTGATCTGTAGCCTCACGGACATTTATTTCCAGCCGTATAGCTCTTAGCGCTCACCGTGACCGATCGCTAAGGTTTCAAACGGTCCTATTTCAAACGGTATTCTAAACAATGTCGATGGCGGAAGCAATCATTTTAAGAACGTGTATAACGCGAGTGTAAAGCGTGAAATTCCGTGACACACATACAGTTTAGATTTTTAAATAGTAGAAGGTCAATGATAGACCAATGATCTTCATGATATGACTGAAAAAATGCCAGGCGACGGAAAATGCCAATCTTGCTTATCAACCTATTATTATTATTATTATGAATTAATCTACTACTCTAACATGCTTTCTTGCATTGTGGAAATATGATGATTATGATGAAAAGGAACACGCAGAAAAAAGTACTGACAACGACATGCGAAAACGGTAATTTACATGAAAAGGTGATGAATGCAAAAGACCTCATCAATTACCATAAATGAATGAAACTACGATTCGCACATGAAATAATTAGGCCTATTTAGCACATAACCAAATCTCCTGCATTGATATATTATTATCATATTCATATATGTGCGTTAAAAGTATGGGCCACTGTGTGCCGCACGATAGCACTGTAATGAATGAAATGTCATTTCATTCATTCCAGTTTTCCCGTTCTCTGTTTAAAGCGAGCAAGTGTCGATCAGTAAAGACGTGTAAGTGGAGCAAAAAAGTTTCTTATAAACGCCACTGTTGTGCAGGAAATAGAATATGTCTTTTATTGGTAACCAGACACTAACAGTATATACTACCTCCGTGCCTTTTGTACTCTGGAATGTGACGTCATCATCATATGATGCGCAAAATTAACGCGCGTCTAGGGTACATGTAGCATCTTCTAGGCTGATTAAACTCAAAATGCCAATCGTGGCCCCACTCGAACCTTCGGGAAGGCTAGCGTTTACTCAAAACACTAGACGGATGAGCTTTGATCTAATACATACGTACAACCTCGGCCGCTAGACAGTCTTAAGAGGGGCTGGGCTTCTGGGCCTCTGGGTACACTATGGCCACCTCCGAACAAGGAAACAATGGAAACAATATATGTGCACCTGAAAACGATCCTTTACATGCAGTTCCCGAGACGACTTCAAATATGTCATAAACGATCAGACATTAGCGTCAAATTTTGTATGGTTTTGAGAAAACTATTTTTGCACACGAGACCTCATAAATTACCATGAAATGACGACAACATTTTTTAAAAAATCCTTATAACTACATAAAATCTGTTTTTTAGAATCGTCACATCAATTACGACGTTTAAACAAACATGTACCGTACATTGTTTGGAAAATGGAATTTTTCGACCTTCACAGGTTAGCGTGAATTTGCTGATATTGTAAAATGCAACAAGAAAAGCAAGTACATAAACGTTATTCCGGAGTCATCCACTCTTCTTTGCACCCACTTTTAATGAAAAAAATTTATTTCTGGTGTCATACGACAGAATTTGGGGAAGAGGATGCGAAGACCTTGACCTGCCCTCCCAAGGGAGGCCCTCCCTTTGCATACTTAGTACAGAAAAGGAAGCTTACGGCCAAACATAAAATTATTTGTAGTATAATCAAGTTGAAAAGAAAAGAAAATTACATCGCCATGACAGTGCGATCTCCTTCAAATAAAGTGTGCACATTCTCGAGATGAGCAGCCTAACCATATTATGTGATGTTACGATCATAAAAATATTATTATAAGGNGGGGGGGGGGGGGACAAAGGGAAAGAAATCCCATTGAGACAGCATCACCCCTAACCTAATGAGTCCTCCCAAACTAACAAAGCAATAAAATTGCAGCAACTATTTCCCGATCCACTGCCAAACGAATGCTGAATTGATCGAAAATCCCGTAATGTAGAATGAAACGCCTCATGAGAAAAGCCGCGATCTATTAAAAAACTAGTTTCTTTAAACAAAAATATGTGGATTGTTGAATTCTACATTTGAATTCAGCAGTGTACCTTACGGACTCAACCATCACCAAAACATAAAAGTATTTATAGTAAAATGAAAATACCAATTTTGAATACGAATTGATAATAATTGTAATTATTCATAAAATAATAATTTATTTATAATAAATAATATAATAAAATTATTTATATTAAATAAAATAATAATTTATGAATATAAATAATATATTATTATAATAATTTTTCATATTGTTGGTTTTGTCATATTTCTTTAGTAACGTCTGGCTCTTTTGGATGAGGATAGTAAATGAACAGAAATGAAGAATGTTAGGTGCCGTAACACGGTCAAAATTGCGTTGATGTATGAATGATATCCTACATTCATGTCAAACACATACATTTTCAATTGTCCTGAGAGATTTTTTCATGATGTACACATCAGGTTGTGATTGCTTACCCAGGAGATGGAGGATGAACGCAAGAAGAAGCATCCTATAACGCCGCCTTTCACTGAGATACGATATGATGCAATACCTAAAGCGGCAACACGTAATCTTTTTATACTCTCACAACGTAATTAAGTGCGTGGAAACCATTCCATTTGTGCACTATATTATAGTGCGTTTACAAATAAATACGTTTTTCTTGACTAATTTTTTTCCTAATGAACATTAGTGCAAGGGAATAGGAATATTTTATGTGAAAAAAAAAATTTCCTTCAAAGTAGTGGTTCAGACGCCCAGGCAACAAATAAATAAATGTAAAAAAAAAGACGTGAACGCGCTATAATGCCATATGTGTGTACATATTTTCTTAAGCAAAATTTTAAATAAATATACAAAGGCATAAAATGAAATGCTGAAATATTCCCTGTGGACCACTTTGGACAAAAGCAAAAGTGATAGTTCAGGTCAAAATCATTTTGTCATTTGGCCACCGCCAAAAATCTTTGGTCTTTCTTTTTTATTTTCCTTTGTTGTGTTATTAATAGTATTGTTAATAATTGGCGAGAAATATAGCATGGACGTGCACAGTTGTTATTCAAAATTTTAAGGTATTTATTGCATTGAATTCGGAGCTCAGGAAAAGAAACCAAAGAAGCACACTTTTAAATTTCGTAACTATATTTTAGTATTCAATAATGATAAAGTTAAAAAAAAAAAAAGCGTCTGTTACGTATTCGGTCATATCACAAAAAAAATATGCCTTTATTTGTCATAAAAATGCCTTTATTTGTCATAAAAAGCTCATCATTTGTCATTATGATCATGAATTTTATGTGACTGATGATTGAAACAAATAATCATTATTTTTCTAGAATTTTGTTCTTTTCAACGTCATAATTTGTCATCGCTTGATGTCCGACACCAATGAATATTAACTGAACTTTCTAAAAGAGTTGTTCAGTATAATATTGTCATAGTAATAGTTATATAATGTGAAATAGTAACAAATTTCTCTTTTTCTGTTGGACGTCACTGTGATTACAAAATCAAACCAACTGTTACATATATTTTATATTATAATACTAGTTTTATAGTTTTTACATTTGTTCATTATCGAGACTTAAATGTACTTTATGAAAAGGAATCTCTTTCACAATTGATTGTTGCGGCTAAAATAATACACAAATTGAGAAAACTGTTTGATGTTTCAAAGGCCTCTTTTTCTTTCATTTGTCCTGTTCATTTTGCAGCCGCTTCGTCCCGAGAAAAAGTATTTATTTAATTTTTTAATCATCAGAAACTTTACTGATGATAGCACCATCAGGAAGAGACTTCCAACTAATTCCATAGTCCGTCCCTGTTCATGTGATCGTGTTGTTTTTTTTTAATTGCTCATGCGAATGTCTTTATCCAGTCATGGTGCTTAGCCATGATCAGCTGGATGAATGTCTGGTATCATATGTCATTAAGTGTTCTTGGCATCATTGCCAATGTTTCGCAGTACCCTTCAGAATGCCTCAGGTCAGTCTTCATAAGTGGTGCACGAATGCAAATCTTTCCGTCCTGTGCTAATGACATATACACTCAGCACGATATCATTTGGTTACTTTTTTGAGTAATGGACCTCAGCTTGTTGGGAGCATGGCATATTGCCAATCTCAAGAGCCCAAGCCTAAGCAAGGAACCATAGCAGATGATCAAGGAAACAATCACAACAATTACTGAATCCTTTAAATCGCGATTTACATTCACCTTCGAAACAAGGAACGCCAGGTTCAAGCTTCTTTGCAAATACACCGTTATGATGAATAAGCTGCAAAAAGCGCCGCAAATCTCCAGGTCCAAAATTATATATCTTCACTTCAGACAAAGGCCAAGAAGTGTAAGATGTAATGTAAATAAGCTTCCTGACAGTATGCTAAATGCCTGTAGCCCACGTGCTTTTGGGAAAGTAGCAAAGCCGAAACGTGGTACCCTGAACTGTCATCAGAGAGGTTTCTGTGCACTATTAAATTTTTACACAGGGATTTACAGGCGACTTTCAAATATACCAAAATACGCCGAGTTTTGTTACAATGAAGCATTTAGCTGGCGATGAATGGAAATAAGAAGCATTTCTTACGACAGAGCAGGATGATATAGAATCCGCATCTTCCTGTGTAAGAAAAAGCCATGCCTGCTCACAATTTTCTTTTTTTTTTTGTTTTATAAACTGTCTTCAGTTGTTCAAGCCTCTAGGACAAACAGACTACACAAATTACAAAAAAATGGGGAATATTTCCGCTACTTTTCAGGAATGGGAAAAAAAAAATTAAAATGGTCATTATACCGAACAATCCTCTGTGGCTGTGGCGAGATTTATCCCATAAACTAAAAATACAACAAATATTTCTTTCTCCACAGAAGATATTTTTTTATCTCCTGTTTGTTTTGTAAAAGACAAATAAAACCTTCCTGTAACATTCCTCTTTTTAATTACTTTTGGCATCTTACAAAGGGAAGTTTTCAAAAAAAGCAAAAGGAGGTATGGGACCATTTCTACTGAAATTTAACATTTTTGAGTATACAAAAAGAGTATACAAGACAGTTTCACGACCTTAAAAGTATTAAAATTAGCGAAAATAAAATAATCGAATACTTTTCTTATGTATGGTTTTCCTTTTACAGAATAGACGCTCAGCACACTTTTCCCATGCCTAGCAATGGTAATAGGAAGGGTGATCTACTATTGTTCTCCATGACACAATAATAAAAACATCTCCAGATGTCTCTAAACCTATGAAAATCGACCAGTGACACTCTTTTTTTTAACCCACTACGAGCTATCATTATTACTCCCTCCCACCCCCGCCCCCACCAAATCCTGCGTTTTGCGAAAGCAAGAAAATCTAAATCAATGAAACGCAGATTTTCATATGAAGATGTTTCTTCTTAGTGGTTAAACATGATGACGTCGTTTACAGATATCATTCATGGAAGTTATGACACCTCATAAATCTGAAAAAATTTATTGGGCCATCGGTGAAAGATTTTGTGTCTTGCTTCTATCATAGGTTCTCAGCGTTAATCAATATTTTTTAAAAATGTTTTCGTATCATCAGCACATTCAGTAAGTTTAAGTAATTGTGGTGTATGATGCAAGCTGTGAATGCAAGCATTTGATCTACAGAATAGATTTTGGTTGGTAGGCTAACATGCTTTCCTGTACTGGTGATAAACTCATTCCTATAACAGGTTCATTCCTGTAACACCGATTGATTCACAGAGTGCAACATTACAAACTTCATCCAAAGTATTTACCCTGGACGTTTATGAGCATGTGACGAAGTACTACTCTTTTAATAGAATAATGATTTTTCCCAAGAAAGACTCCTGATGTTTAGAGGAAATGGCAGTATGTAGTTTTTGTCAAATTTTGTCAAGTGGGATGAGTTAACTGCTATGCTCAGCATTTGATTTTTATCTTCATTTTGTCTTGCACTTCGGTGTCGCTAGCAAAATATATCAAAGCTATTGACAGAAATGGAAGTAAGCTTAGAAATAAGTCGTTTATATGTTTCAGATTGACCACACAAAATATGAAAGGTTTCTATTAACCATTCCAAAAATACGGCATCAGAATTTTCATTTGATAAAGGCCGATGTCTGACTTGCAAACTAGAAAGATTTTAACTAATTAATATATAATAATTGGGTAGCGTATTTCATATAAATGCTGTTAAAGTTCGTGTCAATGACTTTACGTAGATCGTTAATGAAAGAAAAATGAGCACTCCCCCCTTTGTGTGAGCATCTGTTTGCGTCTGCTTACTTCTGTTACTAAGTGCTCCGTTTCCACCTTGTAAATGGTTTATTTCTCAAATCCGGAGAACCTTTGCTTTTTCCTTGCCTACTGTGTCCAGAGATATACCCTGAAAAGATCATCACCCTGCCATGATGATCCCATTCGTAGAGTCTAACCAACCTAATTTTCCCAGATGGATTTTTCCCCATGGTCCAAAATATTTTTATTACGTCACGTTGCACCAAGCGGTAATCGCGATTTTTCATTATTCAGAACAACTAAACCAGGGACACAGGAAAAAGATAAAAAAATATTTCCGAAACATTACGCTCTAATGGCAAAAACAAAAATCTAAAAGATAAACCTCATTCATTTATGTGAATGTGCATACAGTTTTTAAAAATAAGAACAAAACCTTTGCAGAAAAAAATTTCCGAAACACTAGGAAAAGGCGTAAATCATATTAAATCTTATTCATTTATTTGTCAATGTGCTTACATTTTTTAAAAATAAGAACAAGAGCTTTGCAGGAAGAGTAAAAAATTTCCAAAACTTACCAAAAAAAACAAAACTAAAAGATATTTATCCACTTATTTGTGAATGTGCTATAGCTCTATACTTATTTCTTCAAATGACAAACAAAAGCTTGTTGATCTTTACAGTCAAGTATAGCAACGAAGTATTGAGAACATTGTTGTGGCAAAGCCAGTCATCGTCGTAACAAGCTTAGAAAGGCTGAATGGATTATAAATTTGTCAAAGCCCTGGTACACGGCGTAATTGTTATCCAGAAGACCACGTCAGTAAACAATGGCCTTACAATTTATGGTGGGAAAAAACACACATGATTTCTTTTACGACACCGACTATCTTAAGTATCTCGTTTTAGTCACACACTTAGTCCGGCCGCTTATGACATGTTTGCGTGCAAATCGTGCACTTTATGATACCAAACTGACCTTCACATGGTAAAATCAACATTCTTTTTCTAAAACGAGGTGGGCCGTCATGGTATGACCACTGGAACCACCTAGAAATGGTTGAAGAGGCGAAAAAACGCGGACGCTTCTTAGAACAGTCAAGTGAGAAACAAATATTTTCCCATGTAAAAGGAAATCTGGAAACAATAACCAAATATTTGTTTTCACATTTGGTAGTGTTCTCCATAAAGTAAGCATGGATATCTTTTTAAAACGAATTTTAATTTGGGAACATGCATCAGGCCGGAACTTTTTTTAGGCCGGCGTGTTGATGAAATTTTAGTTCAGCGATTTAGAACATAACTGATCGCTAAAAGTCTATTCAGAATACTGCAAAACGTCTTGTCTTACAAAATGTTTTTTCACGACTAAACTGCTTTCAAGGAATGCCCACTTTAAAAGATACCACGGGCGTTTCCATCTTAACGACACCGGTGTAATGTTGCAGGGCGTTTCTCGGTAACGAATACGAGTTGTGGTAACAACCCAAAACAGTGATATAAAAGCTGCGCGTTCAGTTTAAACTTTTATTTATTGCATTCAACATACTTCCATGTTTTTGCATCCAGTTTATTACGATATCATTGAAAACGAAATGCGCAATTTATAACTTGAAGGCTCTCAGTATCCTACTTCATTGCATTCGAAATGTTTCGAATAGATTCTAAGAGTGCTTTGTCAGCTTAGCACTTGACGATGTCGCATTAATTTTTGCTCTTCAACACTGGCAGGTTAGGAACCAAAATAAAGTTTTGTATTCTTATTCGTATATAAATATCATGTATCCCCATTGTTTGAACACAGCCGTTGGTAACTAAACTGTCAAATCACAAGTTTATGCATGTTCCGTATAATAGTCTATATCTAATGATTAGATGTAGAAATGTCCTTTCATTAAAGAGCAATGCCACATTTGCCGTTCGAAAAAAATTTACTGTGATTCAGTCCCTCGCCAAACACAAATAAAATATAATAGCATGTTCTTTGTAAATTTTTTACTGCATTCTGTGACTTCTTCTGCAGCGTTCTCAATGCAACTGATGTAAATTTTTCTTCACTATACTGGGGGGGAAAAAAGGTTGGCTGAAAGAGAATAAGGAAAAAGAAAAAAAAACAAAACAAGACTCAAACTGGGTGGAAGTAATTGCAAATCACAAATCAGAAATATCCACGTGTCCTCAGAATATGGCATAACAAAAAAGAAAAAGAATACAGTTTAAGAAAGCTGGGTTTAGACATCTCATAGTATAGAGCAGCAGATTTTCTTCCATTTCCCAAATATTATGTGAAATGTCTTCTAAGGTCCCTACAAAAATCTCTACCTGTCACCCTACAGCTATTTAAAACAATTTTTGTGGAAATACAAACAATTCCACTACTATAACTCATATTGACATAATATCTTTCAATGAATTATGACAATTTTTACAAATGTAAATGGCATGTTGATGATGTGATTGCTACCCTGCCAGGTACCCCAAGAATTGTTACACTTCTAAAACTGCAGAAGATAATATGAGAAGACTTTTGACACTGCTGTGAGACGTACTTATTCACAACCCTGTCAGAATCACCCATTTTCAAATTGGATTTCAGGTCTGTCGGCACACAGAAACTATTGTTGTTACAATGGCCAAAAATATATGGAAATTATCCACAAAAGAGGATAAAGAGTGCAACCCCTGAGAAAATCGTTCTCAAAATTGCACAGCTTTTGTGACAAGAGGTAACGAATGCCACTTAGCCAGTCTGGGGGAAAAAATGGACAGCTAATAATTCCCCCTGTTGTCCATACCCATAAACTATTTTGTTCATGATCGCTTTCACAGACCAGTTGCAGGTTATGGACGAGCGTGTCCTGTTCCAACTTTCACAGATCTGCTTGTATTCTTTAGAGACAACTAAACATTAGATGCCGGGGCCATCGTGAAGCGACCTTGGAGGGGAAAAAAATGCCTACCCCTGTGTACTTCGGATTAATGGTATTTTTAGACCTCACTTAAAGAAGAGAATTGGACCTTCTGCATGAACAGATTTGACATTTACAAAATCTTAATTTCTTTCAAGAGATGAGTGGCATGCCCTCCTGAAGGGCTAATAATAGTCTGTATCTTTACACAATGGTGTTATTGATAATAAAGACCATAATCCTGAGTCGCCGAAAAGATTTCTCTCATTCAGCAGATGGAATTTCTGACGACTTTGGAGAAGCTGACCGAAATTCAAAACTCAGATCTGATTCTTACGTTTTGTTGTTTTTTTTTTGTCATTACATTATAATAACAGAAGGAAGTAAACCTGTCTCGAAAAAGCAGTCGTGATCATGGGTGATCACTGCTCACAACTACTCTACCTTTGTAGAGTTGAGTACATTACTGTGGTGCGCATTGCCCCATTCTAATTCACTACATTTTATATGCAAAATTGCGCACCAGAGTGCTGAACAGTGCATTTTTGTCTGTTATGGATAGTGATCTTAGAAAACTTATCCCAAAGTACATTCGTTATAACCAGATTTCACACATGTATCAAAGACACATTAAGGCACATAATTACAGAAGCATTTTATATTTGTGAGGTTTATTCTCGTTGTACTATTTTGAGAGAGAGCGTTTTTCATTAGTTCCATCTAACTTTTTCTTCAGAAACACAATTCAAAAACCCCTCTGTAATTATGTGNTGAGAAAATCGTTCTCAAAATTGCACAGCTTTTGTGACAAGTAACGAATGCCACTTAGCCAGTCTGGGGGAAAAAATGGACAGCTAATAATTCCCCCTCTTGTCCATACCCATAAACTATTTTGTTAATGATCGCTTTCACAGACCAGTTGCAGGTTATGGACGAGCGTGTCCTGTTCCAACTTTCACAGATCTGCTTGTATTCTTTAGAGACAACTAAACATTAGATGCCGGGGCCATCGTGAAGCGACCTTGGAGGGGAAAAAAATGCCTACCCCTGTGTACTTCGGATTAATGGTATTTTTAGACCTCACTTAAAGAAGAGAATTGGACCTTCTGCATGAACAGATTTGACATTTACAAAATCTTAATTTCTTTCAAGAGATGAGTGGCATGCCCTCCTGAAGGGCTAATAATAGTCTGTATCTTTACACAATGGTGTTATTGATAATAAAGACCATAATCCTGAGTCGCCGAAAAGATTTCTCTCATTCAGCAGATGGAATTTCTGACGACTTTGGAGAAGCTGACCGAAATTCAAAACTCAGATCTGATTCTTACGTTTTGTTGTTTTTTTTTTGTCATTACATTATAATAACAGAAGGAAGTAAACCTGTCTCGAAAAAGCAGTCGTGATCATGGGTGATCACTGCTCACAACTAGATCTTATCGCTATGGGGCAGAATCCTGTCATAATACTGACGAGCCTGTTTAACGCACATATGCTTATAAAGATGGCAGAATGATTGGCGTCTGGCTTAGCCCGTTTTTGAACTGAGCGATTTTAATTTTGTTGAAATGAAAGTAGAAAATGCGTTAGTTAAAAATCTCAATAAACGCCTTTGTGACGCACCTGGTCGACGGAGATGTATTTCAATGGCAAGATAAAACAAGTATCTTGTTTGAAAAATAGTACCATTATGTTAGGCTGTATTCCATTTGCTGAGTTAGAATTGTAGTGGGGTAACTGAAAATTTCAGTCCGTCGTTTTGCTTCGTCGCCATCAGAGATAAGTGTTGCATATCAGTGCAAAGGTCTTGTTGGGCTTTGTATATGTATCATTACATTAAGCGGTATTGATTTTACAGACTGTCAAGGGGTTCAAAACGCATTTTACTTAAACAAAGAAGGATCATTACGGACGCCTACCACTATTACTCCCCAATTTATATATATCCTTGCTCCTTTTCGATTTCTTTATAGAGACGCCTTAAAGTTGTTCTGAACATTCATGGGTTACCCCATGACTTTTTGATTGAAATAATATATTTGAATACTTAAAAATGTATTCATAATATTATTTCCTCTATAATATCAACATTTATATGATTATTTTGTGAAAGAAAACATGTGGTGTTCTCGATGCCTGTTTAGCGGAACTCGACAGTAAATACCACGATCTGCGCACCCAAAATGGTGACGTCACAGCCACTACGCCAAACCGCTGTCTTCGGAAAAAACAATGGCCGCGAGTAAACCTGTTGACCCGTATCAGTTTGAGCCGGCCAAGATTGCCAGACCAACTCAGAAAGAAGAAAAAAAATGCAACAGAGCTTCAAATTGAGTGGTAAGCACTAAGCACAATAATTGGAAATATGACACGAGCAGGACTAGTGACAATGTACGTGTAAAGGACCGGCCGTGCATCGGTCCTTCAAGACTAGACTAATCAATGGAAACAGTTGGGCAAGCAATGAAAAGATGGGTGAATATGTCTAGATTAAACAGGCTACACCCAAACTTGTCCAGATCTCAATTTAGTTTAACCCTTTTTTTTTTTGCTGTGCATTTATTGTCACAGCTGTGCATAGTCTATGAATATGATGAGAGAGGAAATTTCATGTCTCTAAGTAACCGATGAGGTATTATATTGATGTAATAGATGCAAAACATTATCTCATTCTCAGTGTAAACTCTGACAGGAGCTTAATATGTTATAGCACACATGAATATTTCTATGAAATAGTTCATGGGGTTCTTTACATTTTGCAAAAAGAATGCCTCTCATTCATTGCTTAAATGATTTATATTAATTGCTAACAATCTCTGAACTACATGTTCCCCTCTAACTCTTAATCTGTGTGATAACATTTTATCGGTGCGTCAGAATGTTGTAATTTCTAACTTTCACAGATTTTGTAAAGTACGGTGTGTTATGATTTAAATTTTTGTTCTAGGATTAGGTATTTTGATAGTTTACGATAACTCTTAAGGTGATCCACTACTCTACCTTTGTAGAGTTGAGTACATTACTGTGGTGCGCATTGCCCCATTCTAATTCACTACATTTTATATGCAAAATTGCGCACCAGAGTGCTGAACAGTGCATTTTTGTCTGTTGTGGATAGTGATCTTAGAAAACTTATCCCAAAGTACATTCGTTACATCACAACCAGATTTCACACATGTATCAAAGACACATTAAGGCACATAATTACAGAAGCATTTTATATTTGTGAGGTTTATTCTCGTTGTACTATTTTGAGAGACAGCGTTTTTCATTAGTTCCATCTTTCTTCAGAAACACAATTCAAAAACCCCTCTGTAATTATGTGAAATTTTCAGTTACCCCACTGTACAATTCTAACTCATCTCTTATCTTGCAAATATTGTCATCCAAAAGACCAACTGTTCCCTTACTAATGGAATGTCCTATAAAAATCTACCTCGAATGTCCCAAGGAGGAACTTGGATGGTCTTGCAGTGAGTCCAGCCTGGTCCATTCGTCGGAGCAGTTCCCTCAGGACTTCCACATGTTCGTCAAATGTGTCCGTGAATACTAGTAGATCGTCTGACCCCCTTTGTCACCCTGTCCATGCCCTGAATCAGAGGCTTCACGACTGTTCAAGGTGGCTCCTAATCCCGAATGGTATTCGGACGAACTCGTAATGTGTGAACATGGTCACGAACGCTGTCTTACCAACATCCTCTTCTCTTAACTCGAACCTGCCAGTATCCCTTGCTGAGGTCTATCGGGGAAAACACTTTTCCCTCGGCCAGGTTCTGGAATACATCCGATACGGTTCTTACGACGACGACTGGCGAAGCATATGCCGACCAACTCCTCCGAATAATGCCCAGTTTCTCCATGGTGCGCAGTTCTTCCCTCAGCGACACACGCATGGCATACGGCACCGGATACGGGCGTTGACGAACCGGCACATTCGTTAAGTCGACCCGGTGCTCAGTGAATCGGCAACATCCAGGGAGATCGGTGAATATATGCCGGTATTCCCATACAACTTCCTCTAGTCGTTTGCGTTGCTCCGGGGTCAGCTGCGTGCCGTACTGCAGGTCTTCGTAGCTCTCCTTCTGACCCCAGGTCAGCGAGATCTTCAGTATCTCCAGTACTGATGCCCTCTGACACGCCATCCTCGACCACAGTCACACCAGCAGACCGTGTCACGAGATTTCCGTTGACCATGACGTCATCAGTCCTCGACTTTTTGTTGGTGACTGACATCTTCCGCAGCGCTTCCATCTTTATCTTGCGGACTGGCGTCGATATGGGCTGATTGGGCTGATCCCTCACCAAGG
>JAWQUT010000184.1:1245844-1259022 GCA_033807755.1 Ellobium chinense | reverse complement strand
AACATTCTCGAATCATGAAGGACCGGAGCCGCGGTTCAGGACCGTATAGCAAAGAAAAGGGGGGGGGGGGCACTAGCCCAAACAAACAACAAGCATCACAAATGTTACAATGACGTCAAGACTGATTCTTTGTCGGCTGAGGACTTTGTCTTGGCATTCAGGAAATTTGTATCCAGGAGCACTACCCAGTATAATTTATTCTGACAATGCTAGGACTTTCAAGGCAGCAAGTGAATTGCTATTAAAACATTTCAGCAAGGAGACTTTTGGTTTGGAAAAATATCTGCCCACCGAGTCCCAACGGGAGGATTTCGGGAACGTATGGTGAAGTCTGTAAAATCCTCACTCAGAAAGTCCATTGGTAAACAGTCTCTCAACAGACGGGAACTTGAAGCAGTTTTGGTTCAGATTGAAGCATGCATTAATTCTCACACCCTCACATTTTCTTATCGGACGTGGATCCCCGCTGACCCGCTGAGTTGAAAAATTTAGAGTGTGAAAGGAAGAAATCTGAGGAGTCTTTGTTGAAGCAATTTTGGCGTGGCGAGATGAGAAACCTTCCCCTCTTATCGAGTAAGGCAACTAGAGTTTGAGGGTGGGGTTCTGGTTAAGGAGACAGGCAAACCCAGGTTGTTTTGGCCCCTAGGCAAAGTAGTGAAACTGTACCCAGGTTATTAGTAAGAGGTGCGCATCAACTTCGAGTGGGGAATTCACTAGGTCAATAACATCTTTGTTTGCTTGAAACCACAAAGTTGGAAGATTCATACTCATCAGATGAGCAGGGTGAATCTGTGCCAATTCTGTTCTCATCTAGAGGAAGAAAAATGGCCTAGGCAAATATTGGATCTGTAATTGTGACGTATGATTTAAACTTTTTGACGAATTGATTATACTTACCAGTGACCATGTAATATTCGAGGAACTTTGTGAAAAACATTGAAGAGAATAACGTGAGAATGGAATTTTGAGTTTGGAGTATATGATAGTTGTTGCAGAGTGGCTAAAGTGGTCGGCAAAGTCGCCAAAACATTTGATAATGGATTGTGTGTTTTAAGGATAAATTTGAGCATTTTATTGCTTTCTTTATTGAATTCAGTAGAAAAATGGATTATCCCTCCATTACATTGGAGAATAGTTAATTATTTCATTCTAGAAGGTAGCCAATTAGTTTCTCTATTGTTTGAGGGTTCGTCATGTGGATAAAGATTTGAGGGTCTCAGTTAATATAGAACTATGCATTTTTAGAGCTCACGGTTCCATTTGTGGTAGAGATGTGTGTACTTGTTGACACCCAGATCATCCAGAAGAGTAACAGTTGGATCATTGTTCTAGAATTTGTTGCATTTTGAATCTTACTTTGTAACTATTTGGTGAAGATTCACCTTAACGCCTTAAGACGATATTCAACCCTAAGGGTAGATCTGAGTACTTGCCCCCTGGGAAGTAGTTTACACATGATTTGATTAATTTCAGTATATGGAGCTGATTAACATGTTTTGTCGTTTTAATTTGATTTCATTAAATAACGAGTACTTTGTGGGATATGTTCAAATCGCATTTTGGCAGGGGAGTATGTTAAAAATCTATAAGGGGAATTATTTGAGTTACATCCCTTGATGTAAGAGAGAGAGCCGTTGAGGGAAGAGAGTGAGAGCCCTTGGAGGAAGTGAGAGAATAAAAATGACTGTTTGTTTACGTTTTACAAAACAACCTGCGTGATCTTTGCCCCACCCAACAGCCAAATAAATCAACACATTTGTTAAAGGATTTTAAAATTACTTTTCAGTGTCCCTTATGACACATGAGAAATCCTGAGAAACCCTTATGACATGAAAATAAATGCGTGACAAAATTCCATGTTCTCCTTGCTTAGAAGCAGCCATCTTGATCCAAAAAGCGTGACTACAAGTAGTCCGGAACACATACGTCTGGACCCACAAATTGGAGGATTCTACGATTTTTTTTCTTAAGGCTGAAGAACAATATTGTGACCTATAACACAAAAGTTTACCAAAATCGGAAGGGTGGAAAGAGGTCAAAATTGACCATTTAGATGACCAATTTCTTTTCAAATGCAAATGTTTCCATACTTACGGAAGCAGCGGTGCTATCAAGGGGACACAACCCAAAATAGATCCCGGCTGCGCGGATTTCATAAACAAAAAATATGGAAGTCGACGCTGAACTTCGGTCTACGGATGAGGAGGTAACCTTCCCTGAAAGATCGTTCCAGATCGACTGTAATGACTAATATCCCGGTTTGAATTTAAAACTAAGCAATGCTAACGTTTGTGAGGCCTTAACGGAAGACTGATAACGCGCTTTGACTTTTTGACCAGCTGTTTTCCACACGTATGGTGCACCGTCTTGTCACAAAACCACGGATCATGTTCTCCCGTGTTCAATATACTATAGAATATAAATGTCTTCTTTCAGCTTTCAATAGCGTTGAAATTCGTTCAAAATAAAGAATATAACAAATGCCTCAGACCTGTTGACCGCCCTGAGTTTCACAACGTCGCTGTGATTCAACACTCCGGTAACTCACTTTTTCAAAATTTTACAGGAGAAGCAAAAAACTCCATTTACACATTTTTAGTCAGAACGTGCCAATATTCGGTATGGAAGTAGGTAAATATAGACTATACGATAATGCATGATGAACAAATTTTTTAACATAAACATAATAGTTTTGGCAAAAGTGGCCTAAATGCGACGTGGTTTGAATTATTTTAGTGCGACTTTCCGCTTTGATCCACACACAGGATTGTTGCCGTTATTTTGTTGAAAAATTAACGTGAAAAGATAAAGCAAACTGAAACATGCAGGAATGTGGCGCTGAACAAAAATAAGGCTTCAAGGTGATAAAAACAACGTTTTATTGTCTTTGTTGTATGGAACGACCAATAATCGTAACATCTGAAATAAAAATTGTTTTGAATACAGTTTGGAGAAAATAAATCAGTTACTTAGTGAAGTAAACTGATTCATGCAATGGCTACAAAGTGTATGCCACCTACGGCATGAACAATATATAATCCAAATATTCACTATGGCTATAAAGGGAATTACACAAAGTATATTTTATAGGCACCCAGCATTATCGAAATAAAAAATATATGGCAAACGCAACAATGGAAGATGGTTATTTGGGTACGAAATGAAATTGAATTTCTTATTCATTATGTTCTGATAATGTGCACTGACTGCACTGACATAAGATAATTATCAAACTGTGTCAAATAGGCCAAAGAATCGTATCATGTCAACACGAGCAATAAGTGCCCCCCATTCACGAAATGAAAACAAACCAAATGATGGATGCCAAAGTTTGAAAGATAGTAATTGTCTTCTCTCAAATCTTCTACAATTACATCAACGAAATTAAAGAAGGATTTTACAAGAGGTAAAATGCAGTTTGCAAGAACCTAATGCAACCTTGCTGTGAAAAACAAAACATGTTCAGCTTGATAAACTGTATGGAATTAATAGAAAGCTGACAATCAATAACAGTGGTAAAAGAGATATTGATTAACAACCCACGTTTAAAAGATAGCCATTGACCTCTCTCAAATCGTGTAAAATTAAGTCAACAAAATTAAACCAAAGAAGGATATCCACTAGATGTAAATTGTAGTTTGCAAGAACTTGACGCAACATTGCTGTTGCAAATTTTCAGTTTGATAAATTCTATGGAATCAACAAGTTGATGATTATCAGCGGTAAATGAGAGGTGTTCTGTGTTCTTCCTGCTGGGCTACCACTGTGGGAAGTTGCTGAAAAAAAATTATGGTATGCAGCTGGAAAGTCCCATTCTGCACAAAGAACCCAAATCTGCTTTCTTGGTCTCTGTTATTCCTGGTTTCTCTTGCAGTTTTTCCAACTGAAGCTCGGTTTGTTCGCTTGCCAAGCATTAAGTCATTCCTCACTGGTTCCTCATACTTGATTACAGTGAGGTCTGATCTTTCAATGCTTTTTATTTTCATCCATTGAACCTTGTCTCCGTTGTCATCTTTGTCGACGGCAGCTGAAAGTTTCTTGAAATCGTAAAAGTCACCTTCAGTCATGTCTTTCACGGTGTATGGGTGTTTATCACGACGGGCCCCACGAAAAAGTGGACCACTGCTCGGGTGTGTAGATGGGGATCTTTTTGGCAGCTCGAGCAATGACCGTGTGTACTGAATCGTTTTCGTTCTGGATATGACCCCTTTCGAGAAACAGTGCTCTATTTTTTTCTGAAACTTCTTGAGCGCATACAGGTTGCCATGTACCTGTTTCTATTTTGACCATTGTCCATTTTTTAATTGTAGGCGGGTAGTTGCAGCTGTCATAATCTTTCTTTACGCATTAATTTGTAATTTTTGTTAGAAGAATGGTGTTGTGGGAATCACATCATGTACGTTGATTGCTTAAACTGTTGTTCGTCTTTTCCGTGCAATACAGGGGACATGACATTTAAATTGTGAATCCTTCCCTATTTCACTGTTTGGCACGAGGAGAAAAGGCAATTCAGATATATGAGTGCAATATTTTAACAGAAACATGCTTCTGTTGCTTTAAATTTCATTTGAGCTAGTTAATTGATGATCACTGACCCCTGGTGACCACTGTCCACTAGACAGTCCAGTTCGACTATATTGATCAGGGCTACTTCGCGCCATTGTTTGGAAGATACTTCATTATCATATTACATGAAAACCTGCTTGTTACTGTGCAGTTTGCGGGCCTGATAATTTTACATTCCTGGGCTCTAAACGAAGAAAAGAAAATAGAGATCGATCTTATGTTGACCAATGTCCTTAACAGTTGCAGACACGAGGCTCTTGTGTCAAACACTGCTATGTAGCCCTACACCTCATGCATCGATATTGTTAAAAAAAAATTGCCAATCTGGAACGTTATCTGTTCTGTTATGGAACTTTTTAATTGCATCTTAAACATTCAGTGGTAAAATTGAGAAAAACCGCCCTAAATTTCGTTTTTGGCTCTGCTAAATTCTCGGCTACAAAATTAGATTTATCGTATTAAAATTGAATAATTTGAAACATACTCATTTCATGTTATTTATTTTATTTCCTTTGTATTTAAGTGGAAATAGGTGGGCTGTGACCCTAACTGACCACTGTCTATTAAAAAAGCTAGTACCACCCTTCCGAGCGTGGTAAACTTTTGTGTCCAGTTACGAAAGATATTGCTCTGTGAGAAAATGCAAAAAAAACTTTAGAATCCTTCAATTTGTGGGTGACGCCCCAATTCATTTCATCTGTCCCGGACTAAAGGGGTTGAAGATTTTGTGAATACGGAACAAATATTTCGCTCTTTTCAAGAATAGATTAAGCTGTAATTGATCAGACAAGAGATTATGTGACTGTTTCAAAGTGATTCTTTTATGTGTGACAACACATGTCAGTAGGGACACCAATTTTTTGGGACCCTTTTAAATCAAAAGATGGAGAAGGTTTCAATTAGTACACGAATACACAACAATTTTGAGTCTCATCTTTACTGTCACTAAATATTATAGAAATAAGAGCAAGTGTTGCGTTAAACATTCAAAGAAAGCATCCTCAATTCTCGCTCAAATGTAATCTGGAATAATAGGTGCGTAGACCATTTATCACTTTTAAAATAGGTGAAACTCTCTATGTACACCCTAATGCTATTTATCTGACTTTATATAATGTTCAATATTTTCTTCAGCATTTCGTTTCTTTTTTTAATGATCTTGCATCCCCACCAAAATGTGAGCACTTCACCCTGATCACATAAAAGTTTCAGTAATTCCCTGAGGCGCTAGGTGCAACAGAGAGCGTGAACGTGACTGAGGAATTATTGGAGAACACGTGTTGGCAACATGTAGAACGATAACGTTCCACGCATCAAGGCAAGAAAGTTCTCTTCGCATATTGAGCATATATGGACATGCTTCTAGCTGCCGACTTTTCTGCCTGCAAAAAGGAGCTCCGTGCTGGCCTACCCATTGTTGTTCTCTCTCCATACTTAATCATTGTCGTGAATATACATCTTGTCTCTCTGTTATGGACTGTCGTGTGAACCTCTAGATTCAGTCGTACTGCGTGGATCACCGATCAGAAAGCCGTCTCTACAGATCATACTGTATGAAAACGTATCGTTGTCAATTCTTTGTGATGAATATAGTCTTCATAGGGATGATCCTGCAGGTACCGAACATTACTGCCTATAATACAGATCTCCTGACATGTAATTAAAGGACGCTCTCTGTTAATTACCGTACCTTACCTTTGTCAGTATTTTGGGTTTACATGTAGAAAAGATACTTTTCTCTTGATAAATGGATAGGTCCTTTAATTAATTTCAACTTGTTGGCATCGGGCCTATTCCACTAAAATTAATAAATATCGGGAATAGTATGTATAATATTATTATCGCTAAGGTTATTTGCCGGTTCATGTTACTGATGTTATTAAGCTCAATTTCACACTAACAGCATTGGAAATAGGGTTTCTCAGGCCAATCGGTGCGCATATTATGAATACAAAACAATGGGAGGGGACACCAGAGGTTTTGTATTAGGCAATAGGGTATATAATGATTTAGAGGGTTTCCTTAGGACACTTCATCGTGTTATATAAATGATATTTTTATTTTCCCATTTCTGTGGTGATCGTCTTGAACGCGGTTGTCGACGTCATCTTGAGCGTAAACAATGAAGGAGCGTTCTTTAGGGCGGAGGATAATAGGTTTGTTACTGCTTTTCTGATATTTTACCACTTTGTATAGATCTAATGTTTAAGCGGGAGATTGGGAGGCGTATTGAACCGGTGTTTCCCCTCTCGCATTGGCGTGTAAGTCTGCTTTTCCGAAGAAGTTTTCTTATGTAAATATACGTTGTGACCCAATAGGTCCACATGATTCACACAATTAAATGACAATTTTTTTTTTTGTCCATTTGTCATTCATATGAATATCACTAGGTTATCTTTACATTTTTCTCTTTTCATTTTAAAGTGTGGAGGTTTTTCATTTACACCCACATAATAGTTGGCAAAAGGAGAACTATATTTAGCCGTCACATCGTCTACTGCATCAGTGTAGAGAGCTCGATTATTTTTTTTTATTTGTGAGTACAGCTAATTCGGGGTATACCAGTTTTGTTGGTTTGAGATATGATGTCAGTGTATAAATGTGATATAGATACTTTTGCTAAGCAATTGGGTATTTTAAGATTTGAGGTAAAAGTGCACAATATCATTACCACTGGATTTATTGGGTGTCATTATAAGGGTCCTTGTTTCATGAACATGTGCACTGGATTTCTACAAAAATTGCAACAAAGTGCTGATTGGTGCATTCTACTCCCTGATAGGTGAATAACATTTAAGCACCATTTCACGCACAATTCCTACATACCTATGCGTGATCCTAGGAAGGCTTTGAAAAATTTTATTTGTCTTGACGCAGCATTATCTGAAACTAAACAATTAAACACCCTTTTTGACATTCAATAAAAGCTATTTATCTTGAAAGAAAATTCAATTGCCACAGACCCTATGCATAATCGTTTAAAATGATAAATAAGCTCTTGCATTTTTCTATTCAGATCTTATATTATTTGCCTAAAACAGTCCGCCAGTGCTATTTGGATAATTACGTAAGTTTCGTGACTACGGTGGCACTTCGTTGTTTGTAAATGGACGTCACTGGGTTTTGTGGTTCGTCCCTGAAATGTTTTCTGGTCCCCGAAGTTGAAACGGGGCATTTCTATCAGATACCGGGTCGAGAATATGTACGTAGCATATCGCCCGAGAACATAATCATCAAATACGAAGAGCAGAAAATAGAATGAACATGACTTTGGCCGTGTGAACAATCAGTGCGAATACTGATGCTCTCCGATAGAAAGATGCAAATGTGCGAACAGCCAAGCCAACAGCCAAATAACGCTTCCTCCCATACACATCGCGGAGATTAATTTCTTACACATCATGTGTAAGATACAAACCGACCTGCTCATGTCTGCAGCCAAATTTGTTTTGAGGCCAAATTCCTCAAATATGGCGGGTTTTTAGAGATTTTTTTTTTTGTTTTTGTTCTTTTGTTGGTTTTTTTCACCTAAAGAGATCTTTACACACAGTGAAGACAATAATAAAAGAGAAGCGGTGTTAATGTTGTAAGATGGGTGCGGGTGCTTTCACTAGTTTTTAATAAAGGTGCATAACAATGTTCACCTATCTCTATTTGGTTTTGATTTGGCTTTTTTTCAGGAGTTCGGGAACTTCTTTAGTTAGCCCACTCGGGCAGGAATACCATGCAGCGAAGACCCTATGTGGAACATTTCAGAAAATGCAAGGTAATGGGGTCAGTGCCAAAAAGTTTTAAATTATCATAAGGGCTTGACGACGACCTCCACAGGTTTTTATTTTTTTCTCCTAAAACCATTTTTATTATAAAATATAGACCAAATCCGTATGTGTATCTTTGGTTACCAGGAAAACATTTTTTAAAGACATGCATTTTTGAAATAGAACAATAGTAATCATCTACTTTATGCTGTTGACTGCATAAACAACCATAGAGCAGGAAAAGAAAATTACAGAAAGGTGTTGTCAAGGAAAAGGCTTTTTGGCACGTATGCAAAGTTTAATTTGGTCCTCTTAACTAAATTGTAATTGTTCTTGCAAAATGGAATGTGGAATTCAATTGCCACTTTGATCAATAATATGATTACAAATCCATCCAATAAGCAGGTATTATTACAAAGTTCAAAGATGCAGTGGGGAAAACTCCGTAGACTTCATGCACATTCAAAGCACATTATCCACTACATGCAGTCACAATCTACTCGCGCCTGATCCCGAGAAGCAAGGTGATAATCGCTTACAGAACATTTTCCTATTTTGTCCGTGTGTGCCCCTATTCACGATGTCGCATAGATCTTCCTCGTGAAGGGCTAGAACAAATAAGCTCGTCCCACAAATGAAGAATGGCAAATGTGAAATAAATATAAGATATGAATGTGGGCCTGCTGTCTAACTGACGCCATCATTCCTACTGCTGAACAAAGAGATACGCTAAGATCGACCTGGGTATGCAATCGGTACCAAACTGCAAAAAACATTTTATGCCCATCAAAGCCAGCTGCCCGGATCGGAAGGTGAATTGGTAAGATTTGAAGTGATGTCTGGATCCTAACTTGTTTACAAACAAATTTTGGATCCTGGATTTCCGATCCGGATTCACATCCACCTTGCAATCACGTCTTGCCTAATTGTTTCGATTGTCTTTGTCCATAAATAGATAAAATCTGCGTCTTTATTCATAAATAGATAGTCTGCGTTCAGCCTCTTATTCTGCAGGATGTTTGCCGTTTGCGCCTGAAGGTTTATGATTAGCAGCGCTCCCTCGGGTGATATTTCGCTTCAGACGGGCAAAATGTGAGATTAGCGGGTCTGTGTCAGTTTAATGCATGTACTCTTCAGTGGCCCGTTCTAGCAAGCAAGACCATGTGAGCTCTCTCGAAAGATATCTGTTGTTGCGATTTCTTTCTGAAGTGGCCCTTTACTTTTTGTTTCGTTGCATGACATTAAATTCGTCATTTGCATTTTTTTCCGCACTTTGATGCTCAAGCTGTAGCTACATGTTCTGAGGTCGAGGACAGTCTTTAAATTTTTTATTTCGCCTTTTGACTGCATGTACATCACACCCTATTGTTTGTGATCTCTTTGCGTCTTTCATGACAGAGGGACAGAAAATGCGAAGTCTCACTGATGAATTGGATGAGCTGTTGAAAGACTGTTAGTTTATGCAAGCACATTCATGTCACACTGATGACAATTTTTTATTTGGCCCATTGAGCTACACTTTAACCCTAAAATTTTACCATAGTAACAGAGGAATTGTGACCTAAGTGGTTGGGAGCGAAGAGTAAAAGTAACCACTCTTGGCATCATTGTGTCCAATGACCTTTGGCAGGTGGTTTTTAACTGCATTTCCATCTAAGTGGGAAAATCCGCTTATCACCACACATTTAAAAATTGTGTTATTGATTTGGGGAAGTAGCCCTGGAAAAAAAGAATATTCCCCAATGAACAAACAAATTGCAGCTTCCAAGTAAGACTTTTCTTAAGGGTGAGGGTGGGTTGGGGTATATGGGGATAGGGGATTGAGTGTAGAAATGAAATCTTACAATATAAATTTTTCGTGCATTTCTTGCCAAGACGGTGTACGTCTCAAAGGCTGTTTAACAAAGTATTTTGTTTGTCTAGAAGGCTCAAATTTACCTGAAACTTTCAAAGTGGATGCTCATTCTAAATATTTCTGTACCCCGATACAGGCAGGTAAGAAGATATATCTTCTCAGAGTAACTGTAATTCTAGAAAAAAATTGGAACAGGACAGATCGTGTTAATAATCATGTTTTGATTCTAGTTTTGTGAATCAATCAATCTAAACCAGAATTCATTGAACGTGTTTCAACTGTGTGAACATTTCCGTGCAAATCGTGCAATGACCAAATTTATTTTCACATCTACAATTAACAACTACATCAGATTCTAAGATAGTGGTCATAGTATGGTGATGATAAACGCCGACATTTGCATTTTTTTTGTTACCTTTGTGAAAAAGGTATGTGGAAATCCTGGACACATTTGGCCGGAACATTGACTGGTAATGTTGGTCTGGTATTCATTGCTTTTCATTATTATTGTGCGTTCTTAATTTCATTGCACCGTTTGGAAAGATGCGTTCATTTAATCAGCGAATTCAGGTCACGTCATTGTTTCGGAGGCTGCTTTGGGCCAAGACAGAAGCATATTTTTTTTTTCAGTACCTAATGGGGCAGAACGATAACAAATACGAACTCAAGAACTCAAAGATTAAAAAGGCTGCACGTTGAGCTTAAAAGTTCATTAAAAATAAATACATGTTTTTGCGATATTACGATATGATTGAAAAACTGCAATTTGCATTTAAATTATTCGGTATGAGTAGGTTTTGATAGTGCTTTGTCAGCACTAGCGCTTGTACCACGGCATCGTTTTTTTTTTTTTGTTCCACCTTTCTGATTGGCGCCGGCGTTGGTTGGTTGTTACTTTCATTCAGGGAGTTTCCATTCTGTTCTTATTCTAGGAGGTTACATTGTTACTCCCTCCCATCGCCTACACGTGGGGGTCACCTATATCCCAAAAGAAAATAAATCCCCCAAGGTTCCTACATCTACAACCCTGGCCCAGCTGGGTCCCAGGGGTAATAGTGTTGACCCCATGCCCTGCTCCCCTATCGTTTGTTCTCACTGCCGTCATTTAACCCTAACAAAGAAACCGAAAAACTGTGAGGGGGCCTTTTCTATGGCAGTATTGTTAGATGTTAAGGTCCCGTCTCTCATCCTTCTCCGCTCGTTGCCAAAAAAAGGGGCCCCGAGCAGTTGTCCGAGTGCGTGACCAGGCGCCGACCACAACGGGAAGAGCCCCACGCCCAGTTCTTCTGTTCAGTGCAGTTCTATGTGTGTATGTGATTTGCAAATGTCCTCATGTCATTTGTATCTTATTAGTCCCTATTAGTCCCTAAAAACTTGCGCCAAGCTCCAAAACAGTTCCCTATTCTACACTTACATGAGGATGATGATGATGGAAGATATCGATGACAAGAAACAGGTTTATGCTGAAACGGGGCAGAGATCAGTTTGGAACGAATAAAATGGAAAGGGAAGGGTTGGACGTAAGGGTTCTCAAGTTCCCCCTTGGCCGCAACCGACCGCTTGTGGTCCTCCTCCTCCCAAACGAGGAAAGAAGAAAGAGGAGGGGGCGCCTAACGGTGGCGCCAACAGGCCGGGATAAAGAATTGAAATTATGGTTTAAAATAATGCACAATANGAACTACAAGGCCCTTGATGAGCCCTTCCCTTTATGTAGCAATGTAATGATGCCCCTTCGCTATGAAATGGAGAGAGAGCCAACCTGCAAACTGTAAAGAAAACAGTCAAAAACTTTGATTTGTGCCCAAAAGACTTTGTAAAATTCTATTGGAATGCCATCAGACCCCGGCACCACGGCTTTTTAACATTGGCCAGTTAGGGATCATTGTTTTGGATTCGTATAAAAAAATAATCATACATCCCCATTTTTTGACCACAGCCGTTAGTGACAACTGCCAAATCACAAATTCATGCTTTCCATAGAATACGATCTTTTAATAGAAATTAGCCTTTTTTATAAGAGCGATTCCGCATTTGCGGTTCGAAAAAATTCTGTGATTGTCCCCTGCCAAACATTCAAAAGAATATTTGCCGAGGGGACATATCATTTGTTTTCTGCTTTTCTTCGTCGCGTTCTCATTACTGATGTGGTTTTTTTTTTCTTACTAGAAGCACCCACAAATTTGCGCGTTATGGTGCAAAGGAAACGTCTAAACCACCATTAAACCATCTTTGTAAATGTGCTCACACACGTCATTGTGTGTAAACATATCGGTTAAGCTGAAATAAAAAAAAAAACGCTACGACAGCCTCTCTAAAAACCCGCCAAACCAAAATCACCAATTTCGCTACATACACCACATTATTTAAAAAGTGGAACAGGTCATCTGACAATCAGGAAAGTCGCAGCCCATCAATTTTTTTTTTTTTTTAGTTATGGTCGGTTTTGACAAACATCATGAAATGTAGAGAAAGTTTCGACGATGTGCATGGGAGCAACCATTTTTTGGCCCTTGATACAGCCAAAGTCTACGATCTATTCGCACTGGTGGTTCACACGGCCAAGTATCTTTTGCTCCTTTTTGTGATTATGTTTTCTGGAGATTGAGTCTGCTATCGGAATCACACGTTTTCAAATCGGATTAGTATCTTTACATATACAGAATTAGTTTTACATCTCATTAACGGTCCTTTGGTGCAGTGTTCAAATTTGAAACAGGTTGTTCTTCCTCCGAATTTCNGCTTTGTCAGCACTAGCGCTTGTACCACGGCATTTTTTTTTTTTTTTGTTCCACCTTTCTGATTGGCGCCGGCGTTGGTTGGTTGTTACTTTCATACAGGGAGTGTCCATTCTGTTCTTATTCTAGGAGGTTACATTGTTACTCCCTCACATCGCCTACACGTGGGGGTCACCTCACTAAGCAGAGTTTTAGCTAACCACAAACTTTTATACTTTGGTGACTAAACCTCACCTATTCTACACATATATATGCACCTATTTC
>JAWQUT010000184.1:1217598-1245676 GCA_033807755.1 Ellobium chinense | reverse complement strand
ATTTTATAGGGACTATTTAACTTGCATATCTTTATGCCATTTGCTATTGGCATCTTCATAGAACATGCATGACTATTACTCACTAAAGCAAAGAAACAGACAACCTTATATTTTAGTCCTTTTCTCAGTAAGCAGAGTATTTGTTTCAGTTCATATCTCGAACAAGAAATATTCCTAAAACCAAAGTTGTTCGCCAACATTTGGGCTGGATGACATAAGAATCCGAGTCCATTGTCCATAATGACGTATATGGAAATTATCCAATCGTTTTCCGCAGATTTTGTGACAAAACTTTAATGCCACTTAGCCGTAACCAGTCTGGGGAAAAAAATGGACAGCTAATCATTCCCCTTCTGTCCATACCCATAAACTTTATTTTGTTCGTGATCGCTTTCACAGACCAGTCGCAGGTTATGGACCAGCGTGTTGTTCCAACTTTCACAGATTTGCTTGTATTCTTTAGAGACAACTAACTAAACATTAGATGCGGGTGCCAGCATATTACCATACGAAACGACCTTGGAGGAAAAAAATGCCTACCCCTGTGTACTTCGGATTAATGGTATTTTTAGAGACCTCACTTAAAGAAGAGAATTGGACCTTCTGCATGAACAGATTTGACAAATTTACAAAATCTGTTTTTCTTTCAAATGAGTGGTGTGCCCTCCTATGTGTCTTTAGACAATGGTGTCGTTGATAATAAAGAGCATAATCCTGTCGCCGAAAAGATTTCTCTCATTCAGCAGATGGAATTTCGGACGACTGTGCAACTGCAGACCGAAATTCAAAACAGACCTTCTGATTCTTACAAGTTTTGCTTTTTTCTGTCACATTGTGAGTAAATAATAGAAGGAAGTAAACCTGTCTCGAAAAAGCAATCGTTAGAACAAGATCTTAACGCTATGGCTAGTTTCATGTGTCTCAATTTTGAATCTTGTATTGTTATACGCAATGGAAGCAGTGTTATACGCAATGGAAACATTGCCACTGGGGCAGAATCCTGTCATGATACTGACCAGCCTGTTTAACGCAATAACACATGCTTATAAAGATGGCAGAATGATTGGCTTCGCCCGTTTTTGAACTGAGCTTTTAATTTTGTTGAAATTTTGCTGATTGTAGAAAATGCGTGTTTAAAGGGGTTGATAACGTATTTTACTTAAAACAAAGAAGGATCATTACGGACGGTGGGCATAACGAACCTGTCGTAAAAGCAGTATGTTGGTATCAAAAAGTGGACAATCGATGTAACATCATCCCCCACTATTATTCCCCAATTTATATATGTGTCATTGCCAAATGGCAGCCTTAAATCTAACGATTTTTCTGATCATGGTGTTCACATAAAACGCGCTCTAGCTCCATAACTAAAAGATTTTAATACTTTGTAAAGAAGCAAAGTTGTAGGAGACTTTAAGCTACACGTATCTGGTTTTGAGGACACTGTTTTTTTGACGAGTTTTTAAACCAAGGGTTTTGTTAATTATTTTAAACAATTGTTATCGGTTGTTGGTTTTCCTTTATGATAACTCAAAGAAACAAATATGAAGGGAAGTAAATGAGGCCACATATAAAGATGTCATTGTTGGGCTCGTTTGGGTTGAGTTATCTCCCTTGATCTCAAAATTTTGAATATTTCACGAGAAATCTGTCAAAACTAGCAAACAATAATGAACAACACTGCTCAATGAAGCAAACTTGTAGAAGAAGCCTTCAGCCAAACATAGACAGCTTTGATGATTTCGTGAGCTTTTCCCATGGCGAGTAATGTCCCCCTGGTCAAGGTTCTTGTGGATTGTTTCTATGAAAAATTTATGACAACTCAAAGAAACAAATTCAAGAGCAACAGCCATTAATGAACGTTCTATCACTGTTGGACTCGTTTGTCTGGGGTTATTCCCCCTTGATCTTAAGGTCTTTGACACCTATTGTTTTTTTCTTCTTGTAACATTTTGCGTTATTCTAAATATACCACTGTGATTTGGGGAAATTTCTTCCATGGAGGTTAAAGTACTTCTTTTGCCCGATCTTTTAACGGGGGGGTCAACGCCCAAAATTTTTCACAAATGTCTTTTGAAAAAGATCACCTCAAATTCTGATTTGGTCCCCAAATTGTCATTTGGCTGGTTTTGACCGCGTGTGAATACATAGGTCTACACATTTTATTTTTTTTATCTAGAAGGCTCAAATTGTACCTGAAACTTTAAAATTGGATGCTTTATTTAGATCACAGGTCATTTTACACATTTCTACACCCTAACACTGGCTGGCAGGGCCCCAAAAAAGGGGGATTTTATACATTAGCGGATTAATTGGGTTGTACACTATGAGTGATTTGCCCTTCTAATAGGTGTCACAAACCTTAAAAATCAAGACCAAATCAGTCAAAATTTCCAAACTATTATGAATTCAATACTAATGAGTAAAGCAAGCATGTACAGCAGACCTTCACCTATGTAGACAGCTTTGATGATTTGGTAAGCATTTCCCATAATGAGTAACGTCCCCTTGAAGTCAGGATTCTTTCAGATTGTTACTTTTATTATGTTTCATAGCATTTTTGCTACGATTCCTATTCAAAATTTAGGAGCTCAAAGAAACAAATTTAAAGAGCGCATGTAAAGCCTTAGATGAACAATGCCCTTGTAGGACTGGTGAGTGGAACTGTCCCCTTGATCTCAAAATCTCATGACAATTATGTCAAAATTTGCAAATTATAATTAATTCAACACTTATTAGGGAAGCGAAGTTGGTCTACACAGCAAAAGTGTTGCTTAGTAGTTTGAGATCAATACTATAACTTTGATTCATTAAGTAGCGTTAAATTTATCCTGGGATCCAGTTTTGTGTGGAATGTACCATAGCCACCCATTGACAAACAAACATGAACATAAAAAGGCAGGACAAAACAAGAAATTAAGCGAGCAGTTGTAAAATAGTTTATTATAACAAAATTATATATTATTTCATAGATCAATCAATATTTGTATTCAAATTTAACTCAAAAAAGTACAGGTCAATGTATGACACTACAGAATACGGTATAGTAGAATAATGTTCACTACCAAAATAATGTTTACATCCCGCTAACCTTGTTCATCATAGGAAATTTATTCAGAACATCATGAACTTAGTAGGTGAATGGGACAGACATTTGTTGCTTATCCTTGTGCTTGTTGTGTTATTTTAAAGGTAATTTTTTTATCAGTCGTACTTTTTTTCCCCTGCTGTCTGTGCCCCTGGATGCTGAGGGGGGAACATAGGTTCCAGCCTGATCTCAGTGCTGTGTTCCCAAGCCCTCAACAGCCAACTCCTACCCAGCAGTGTACTTTACAGATTGACATGATTAAAAAATGCAAATTCATGCCCTGAAAATATACAACGGTAATGTATTGTTGCACTTTTTGCCAAACAACTTGTAATGCAATGGCAGACAAATTCAGTGCAAAAGTCCAGAACCCCTACACTTGCATTTGTTTTCAAACAGTCCATGGGTTCTCCATATAATTTGGACAACATAAATTATAGAGTTACTGTTTGCAACCTAATATTCATAGGTTAAAAAATATGGTTTTACAGATCAATATTTGCATTCATTTAAGAAACCTACAGGTCAATTTTTTGACATTACAGAATACCAAACAGTAGAACAATGTTCAATATCTTACTTGCAAAATAATAGGTTATCCCATTAATTGTTGCTCCAGTAGAGAATTAAACGAATATCATGAAACGATGGATGGCACAAAACAAGGGCCATTTGTTGCTTAGCTCTGTGCATATTGTTTATACAATGTACTCGCATTATTCACACTGACCTCAGCTTACGAAACGCGAATTCATACACTAAAAATTCACAATGGTAATGTAACACTTTTTGTCAAATAAGATATGTAATGCAATGGCACTTAGACATGCCAATACAAGACAGTGCAGAGGGTCCATATCCCCACTTTTGCGTTTGTTTTCAACATACATTTTAGAGCCATTCAAAAACACCAAATAACATGTTAATTAGCTTCTATGTATTCGCAAGCTAATATTCACAGGCTGACAAGTATTGTTTAAAAGACCAGTTAACATTTCCATTCAAGTTTTATATACTCAAATACACACAGATCATTTTGTGACATTACAGACCCTGAAATAATGAGAATTCTAGGATAAGCAAAGTACAACTACAATAACCATGCCATTGAATTGTCATGCAAACATATAATCGCCAAATTACACAACATTGAAAAATAAAACAGCTTCAGAATTGTTTCTCAATGTACAGAGTTGCCATAGTGAATGGTTCAGAATTAGAACATGGAAATTATGAATTTAACAAAGGCACAACATGGTCGGCCACCCAATGCTCATTATGTCAGAAGACCACATCACATACACAGGATCATGATATAACAGGTCTTTGGGAATCAGACCACAAAAATCTTGGCATTTTCTTGGACCTTTCTCTGGGTACAGAGAAATTATAGCACAGTCCAAGATATTGGCTGCTGCAAGCAGCTGCCACATACCAAGATAAACATTTACCCGACTTGCTTTTAAAGTCTCTTTCTCAAAGACAGAATTTGATATCCTGACCTTCATAACTGTCAGAATGACAAAACGAGAAAGTATTTTATGCCTCTCCACCCTGCAGCCGACACTCAAGTAATTCTCATCGCGATGTACAGAGAGTTGCCATAGAGCGCTAACAGCCACAATCCTACACCTCATTTTCATGACCAAAAGCTAGACGACTCAAAGATCTTGTCATGCAATTTCCATCGCCAGTTGGTTTAATTTGGAGGTAAAAGTTGCAGTGCTACTTTGTCAACTTCAGTCCTCATATCGGTGAAAGACTGCTTCCATGTTGATGGAAAATGACTGAACTTGAGGCACTGAGATCTGAAAATGAACCACACTTTGACCGCTTTATTTCCTGAAAAAAAAGCCTCTCTTCCTCCAAGCTGCAAGGATTGTTTACCAAACAGACCTTCTTACATGTCCTTTTTGAGATTCTTTAATAGCATCAGGTGATGCGCAAAATCCATTGTTAAGATCATGATTATTAATCTCAAGAGATGTCACTAACTTCGATATCACTTACAGTAGTACATGATATATAATTGGTTCTTTCAAGATCAGTAACATCATCTGTTTGCTCATTATTGATGTTATCTGGCAGGTCACTGACATCAATGACAGCAGCAGTATTAACATGATCTGTTTGCTCATCATTTTTGACATTATCAGGCAGGTCACTGACATCAATCAGAAGCAGTATTAACATCTTTGCTCATCATTATTGACATTATCAGGCAGGTCACTGACATCAATGACAGTATCATTTTGATTGACATCATTAAGCATTGTTGGCAGGAGCACTGGTGCATACAGCATAATCAGTCACAGACATACCAATGTCAGTGACAGAGGGACATGTTACAACATTTCCTCGGTCCTTTACACACACTGCATCAGACCTTTTGGCATTTGGCCATTTTACGTAATCAGCCCTTAATCAAAGAACTGTTCTCACACTCAACAGTTTGAAGAAAGACATGACAGTTCTCTTGTAGCAAGGACCTCTTCATTCAGTATCTTCAACGAATGGATTTTCTTTGTGCCGGATAATGCCTTGAATGAAGAAGAAGACCTTGCTACGATCAACATCTGACTCAATAAAAGGATCGTTCATGATGAGAACATTCAGTAAGTGAGACTAAAAAATCAAATTCTCTTGCATTCTGAAGCACTGTTTGCCCTGAGGCCACTGCCTGTGATAGAAAAGATTTGACCATTCCACCACATGTCACACTCACTCTTGCCATGACGGTCACCGAAATAGCATCGCTCGAAAGTAAAATCACTGGCAAGCTGACATATGGTGAAAGGGTAACTTCGATTTGTATTGAACACCACAGTTATCTGAAAATATAACATAACGACTGGCATTGATGGCTTTCATTACCACCTTCAGTAAATACGTCAGCACTGACAAAAACATGATATGATGTCAGTCGCTCAGAACAAACAAGGGTGTACTGTCACCTGACTGTAAGACCAGTGAACAGCAGAAACTTCCCGCTGGTACTTACAGGTATAATTTTCAGCAAAGTCACAGCTGGTAGGTTTGCCTTCAAATAATTAAATTGGCTTCTCTGCCATTTATGAGTAAAAACATGTTTTGCGAGGTCCTTAAGACTATTACCAAATGAACCGATAAGGTACATGTTTTCTCTATTAATTCAGAGAAAACTTCAGCCCAAGTTTTGTATTTATTTTCACATGAAAGGGTTTCTTTCACCATCCCAATCCCACTTTTCTTACATTTCCTATTTACACAGTCATACAACCACCAATTCCCATCCGAAGGACAGAGACTTGCCTGAAGGGCATCATTTAAATCATCAAATTGGCCCCAACAGATTTCGAGGCCACCAGCATCAACCTACAATTTTTCACATGTTTCACACAAACACTGAATGAACTTTTGGCACTTCATGGAAAGAACATGTTTTGGCCGACATCTGAAAAAATTGCGTTTTGAAATTTTGACAGAGGGGTGTTCTTGAGAAAATAACTCATAGTTTTAAAATTGGCATAGGTAAATTTTTTTTTTTTTTTACCGCTTACTGTATTTCCGGAGTCCAGAAAGTTTCATAAAAATGAACAACAATTTTCTTTACATTGCTATCACTCCTTTGCCTTTTACTAGGGTTTGCAAAAGAAACACTTCACCTCTTCCATCAAAATCTCTTTCAAAATTTTCTTCTTCCTAGGAGTTGCCCTTTTTATTAAAGACGACAAAACATAAATAGTTGATTTTCTACTTTGAGGCATGGCCTTTGTTACCCTCGACAGTGCATTATAATTTACTTGTTTTGAAGGAGATGGAGACATCATAATAGCACTTTCTGGTGGCGGTAAGGGGTCTGTCTGCACTTCTTTAGCCTTCTTTCTTCGTTCTTTCTCTTTCTGATTTACGTCATATGTGCCCTCCTCAATCGCTGTTTTTCTCTCCAATATTCTCGTTTCTTGAGAGTAATTTTCTTCTTTTCGGTTGTGCCCCTTGTCAGTCTTGCTGGTGTTTTGTCACTTACCATGGATGTTCTGCTTTCTTTGCATCCCTGGAAACAAAACAAAACAACATTGTTCAACAACAGTCAGCCACAAGACTAGGAGTAGGATGTAATCAGTTCCAATAATTTACAGTGCCTTCTAGATACACTTCTACTGCACCAACAAGGGAGAAAGATTTTTTTTTTCTCAACCGAAAAGTGATCAGCAAATCATGATGCCAGCAGTGAACTGTAAGTACCAATAATGCATTTCTGACATCCTCACCAGCAACCACACTTGCCTTCAAAGGAAACTTACGTAGATTTCTAGTACAGTAAAAGGCTGGCATCATGATTTGCTGATCACTTTTCGGTTGAGAAAAAAAAAAATCTTTCCCTTTTTTTATGAATCAATAATGCATTTCTGACATCTGATTTGTTCCGGAGTCTGTTTGCCTCCCTCTCTTTCTCCTTTTGTTCCGGAGTCTGCTTAGTTCTCCAACCTTTGCTGTACATTTTCTGCTTTTTGCTTCCCATTTCTTAGGATCAGCCTTTGATTTTGCCGGCTTTTTTTCTGAACTGCTTTGGGCTTTTTGGGCCGTAGTAGTGAAAGCTGTAGAAAAGATGTAAAAGAAAACGTTTATAAAGCACCTGTTTAAAGAAACAAGAGTTAGCTCATAACCTAATACTGTATACTAGACGATGTTCTCAAGAAAACAATCTTTGTAAACATGGTCCAAGTCATCGACCCAGACTTGTTCCTCTCGAAAACATGTAGCCTGCTATACTGCCGTCCCAAGGCAGAGCGACGTGACAAAATCGAGTTTTCTTATTTCCTTTTTGTATCAAAGGCAGAGAGGCATATCTGCACCCGAAATAATAGTTTTCAAAGCCTCAAATCCACGTTAGTGAGTGTTTTCAACCAGTCGATGGCAGAGCGACGCATCTATATTACCCAAGGCAGAGCGACGTACTTATCAGACCTTATCTGCTTTGATGTGTTTTCCCGCCAAAAAGTTAACGGTATGATCTGTTCAACCTTGCATTAAAAAGCAGGTAACTAACACTATGCAAATTGATGATTAGAAGCATTCATAACTTTAGACAGGCTAAGCATCTGAAGTTTTTTGCATTTTCCTCAAAATCATGAAATACGTTGCTCTGTCTTGGGACGCAGTATAACTTCTGAACAGAAAAGAGCTATGAAAAGAATTGGTCTTTTCCCATTACTCGGCAACCAAGGTTACAATCCACTGTTCCTAGACCATTGCAGTATCTATCAAAGGTTTAAAATAATCACATGAAACCGGTTATGAAGAGAGAGTTTGGAGCAATTCTAAGAATGCATACAAATTATAAGAAACAAACATACTTGTTCTAAAAGGCCACATACCTGTACAGCCAATCCTTGTTGGACTATTGTGAGCCTCATTCCTCTCTTCTGGCTGCTGAGGATCCTGCAGATGGTCTGACCAATTGCGGTGGTACTGTAAACAATTTTTCAAGACAAGATAAATTTCAAAACTCTGTCTCCTTAGATTTTTAAACCTCAATGTTAATTATAATTTTTAAAAATAAGGGGGTTGGGGGGAATCAGTAGAAATAAACTCCTGCAGGCCCCTTTTTTGAAAAAAAAAAAAAAATGTACACTGATAAACTATTTACAAACACAAACATTTTATGGACCGCTTTCTCATTAGTTTGAGCAAGATCTGCATATGCCTTTTCAAGGCGAGCCACACACTGGAAAACATAAAATTTTAGAGCCTTGTTTAAGTCTGTTTCATTTCTTGTTTTCAAGACCATGTAATATTGATATGAGGCATTTTTCTCTAGCCATTACATTCTTATAAGAATCTAAGAATGATTAACACATTTGTAAATTAGGCTACACATCTGTACATCTGGTCCTTTGCTCCAAAGGACACAATTCATCTGACTGTTGCACTTGCAGGTGTTTCATCCATTTGTGGATTGTGCTGTAAACAGTACAGATTATTATTTAGATTATAATGAAATCACCATACGAAGAATGTCACAAAGTGGTTTTAAAAAGGTAGTGACATATCAGAAGCTATGGAAATATCAATATATGAAGCATTGGCAGCTATGATGCACTTGATCTTCACGAAAGAGGTTATTTTATCAAGGAAAGCCAGGACTGTCCATGAAACAATTATGTAAGGCATGTTGGCTGGTGATCAAAATATTTTCACTAGGTGTGGTTTCAAATGCCTGTATTCTAGATAGTGNAAATGTACACTGATAAACTATTTACAAACACAAACATTTTATGGACCGCTTTCTCATTAGTTTGAGCAAGATCTGCATATGCCTTTTCAAGGCGAGCCACACACTGGAAAACATAAAATTTTAGAGCCTTGTTTAAGTCTGTTTCATTTCTTGTTTTCAAGACCATGTAATATTGATATGAGGCATTTGTCTCTAGCCATTACATTCTTATAAGAATCTAAGAATGATTAACACATTTGTAAATTAGGCTACACATCTGTACATCTGGTCCTTTGCTCCAAAGGACACAATTCATGTGACTGTTGCACTTGCAGGTGGTTAATATTTAGATTATAATGAAATCACCATACGAAGAATGTCACAAAGTGGTTTTAAAAAGGTAGTGACATATCAGAAGCTATGGAAATATCAATATATGAAGCATTGGCAGCTATGATGCACTTGATCTTCACGAAAGAGGTTATTTTATCAAGGAAAGCCAGGACTGTCCATGAAACAATTATGTAAGGCATGTTGGCTGGTGATCAAAATATTTTCACTAGGTGTGGTTTCAAATGCCTGTATTCTAGATAGTGTATCAGCCAGATGGGCAAAATATGCCGTTTTGGGGACCAAACGCCACATTGATTTTTAGATCAACATGTCTAGTTAATGATTTGAGGTGATAGCAATCTGAAATGAGTAGCTTTTCATGAGAAAAGTTTTCTTAACCCAGAAAGAGCCTGGGAATAAGTTATGTCTTCTTATACGTGTATGGTAATCGTTTCAGAGCTTCATATTTCTCAAATAGCAAGTAACTGTATTAGGTGGCACCCATGCACCCATCACACGGCCACTTTTACCAGATTAAGAGCATCAAATGTACAATAACTTGGAACTATTTGACATGAACGTCCCATAGTGTGCATTTCTTGACTGTTAGATCTCATAGGCATAATGATAAATTAGAAAGTGATACGAAATTTTAGATACTTTTAAAACGGTCAAATGTGATGAGCCTTATGGAACAATGAATAATGGAGAAAGTTTCAGAGAAGAGGTTAAAGTTATGAATTGTAATTAGAAGCTACTCTGGAGAGAAACCCTTGAAACACATCTGAACGATGTAACGCTTGAAACTACTGCTGTTGCGTTAAAACTTCTTGTCTCTCCATAAATGCTTAAAAGACCTTACTACGTCTAAACAGAATAGTAATTATATAGAATACAGTATATTATGCGGGTTTGCCAACTGAATATAGCGCAGCTGAGCACAAAGACTGGACTGTGTAGGACTATGGATAAAATTAGATACCATCATAGCAAGAGTTAGTTTCCGACTCTAGCCATACGTAAATTTTGAATTTCATGTGTAAAATGTATAATTATAGAATTTTTTTTTTAAATCCCAGAAAGTTGTAGAATAATACTTTTGATAAATCCACAGCTAATGTTTCATTATAAATGAATTATAATATCAGCTGAATAGCATGTGACAGTGAGCGATCATAAATATCCAGACATCAATCATCAAGATGTGAGCTGTGTGTATACAATATTTTGGACACTTGATGAGGTTGTTGCCTCTAAGGAACTCAATAATCGTTGTCCCTGGATGTCATATTCTGCACTGCACTACATCTAATGTCACTTTCATCATCTTTTTGTGCATTCCTTAATTTATACATGTCCGTGTATTTTGGATCACTGGCATAGACAGAATAGTAGACTGCAGGATATTTGCTGGAGATAAAAGCAACGTGTCCGTACAGACAAAGATGCAGGAGCACCACCTAGCAAGTCATACCCTAAATAAGTATTGCCTTCTGAAGTTCTTCCTATTCGGCCAGATGTCTGCGGACCGCATAGAAGACATTGCTTCCCTACAGCTGCCACGAAACTGAAGCGAAGAGTTGCTTATGTGTGTCCCTAATGGAGCAGCTCTTGTGATGCTATCTCGTAACACAGAACAAATAATATCGCAAAGTCACTGACAGCCTCTGTTCAAGATTTGTCTGAGTACAGCTGCACACAATCTTCGTTAGTGAAGCACACCGAGGAGGCTGAAGACTTCCCTGATACTTTCATCCGTTAATTATAATTAACAAAAAATATCTCGCTAAAATCTACATCTTAAAACGGTCTTTCAAGATAGTCCCAAATCCATCGCAATAAACTTTATTGTAAGCTGAATTCCACATTTCAGGAATACTTCGAAAGGAAATCAGTCCTTGAAATGCGGACATGAGATAAATACCTTGCCTTCATTTATGGTCATGATTACATTTTGATGTCCTTCATATTAATCAGATGACGCCTGCTTTGAGTGCAGAAGAAATCGTCATCCGCTTCTTCTTGGTACACTAGGGATGGCATACTTGTTCTTGGTGATCCTGTGACAGGTTTGCTTATCCGTGGCTACTTGTATTCTCTAAGCAATCTTCTCTCTATTATTATGGTATTTGCCATTAACAGACCAAGAATGCAATCAGTACTGACTGTAGAATTTTCAAAATTCTCGCATTGTTTCGAAATGCCGGTTTCTCTGGGATAAATTCATATGAATTCTCCGTCCTCGGCCTCTCAAATCGCTTTCTATATTCTTGATGGAGACTTCCTCCTATGCTTTAAACAGAGTCCTGCTGGTACTTTGTCCACTTTCTTTCATTAACATCTAGAGCAATGTCACGGTAATCTCTCCAAATTTATCTTAGTTATTAGATGACACACATTCCGTTAATCGTTGTTGCAGATCTACCAAAATAAAATTCATCTGATGCAGTCATTTTCAAAGCAACTTGCAAGGACAGCGAGAGGTTTTTTTTGTAGTTCTGGGATCAAGAGTGCAACTGCTCTCATGTTTTGATCTGTAATTGTGTCATCACACTGATTCTGCCATATTACTGACAAGAGTTTCCCACCTGTTTAGACTTTTCTATTCTTCAAATTCGACAACGTATTCAAATTTACGTCTCTGAAAGGATCACGCAGTATGTCATATCTCATTACCTCTCCTCCTTTAATACTGACGTTCATTTTGTCCAGTTTATGAATTCATTCATGGTAGGTGCATCTGCCAATGTTTCTTTTTAGTTTTTCCTGAGCGTGTTGTTTTTCACCAACGGCATGTTTTGCAGTTTTCTTAAAGGGATCGTTGGTTCATGTGCCTTTCTAATATTTAGATGTCTTGCTGAATATACCCTTCCTAATATAATGTTTTATATTTCTTGAGTAGCTGGTTTTGGAATTCAGATGGGCTATGAATTGCTGTCCCCATTCCAAGAGAAGGAGGGGGTTTCTTGCCTTAGCAGTATCGGTAAATGTAGCCAGTAACGCTCCATTCTAACAGCTAATCAACTGTTTGTTAATGGCACTATGGCATGATAATGCGGTGAATAGAGCAGCTTTATATTATTATCGTAATCAGAGGCAAACATGGATGCAGAGAGCTATGATTTATGTGAGACACCGAGAAGGCATGTAATATAAGAATAAATGAATAACTAACTAAATCAATTAATAAATGAAGACCTAGCGCACAACGGCCATAATGAAAATATGTTCGGTTCTTCTGTTCTAGAATAAGCCTTAATATTGAGAAGAATATGTAGCCATAAAGCCATAAAAAAATGAGAATCTGACGAAAACGGAGTACCATACTTTTCTTAAGTTTTGCTGAGATTGGACAGCACACTCATAATCTGGTGAACTTTGCAATATTCTGTGGTAAGAATGATGAGAAGTTTTATACTTTATGTCAAAATAAAAAAATTACGTCTACAAGAATGGATATCATTTGATATTAATTTAATGAATAAAAACAAAATTCCATATGAAAATTGCACGTAGAAGCCAATGAACGCCTTAAAACACTAAGTAATTTGGTATATTAATTAATAAGCGACCATGGCTATTTAGGCTACAAAGAAAAGAAAAGGTAAGATTAACGGAATTTCGTCCGGTGGTCGAGTAAAACTAGTATGACCTCACATGCAACAGAAATGGTCGGCAGCACTGAAGCGCTTTGAACTGTTGGGGAACAGCTAGATTTATTACCCTGCAACTGGGAGAAAACACAGTGTACGGGAGCCCATTTGCGTACGGATACAAATTTTCTGCAAAAAAAGGATGTCTGTGATGTAGTTGCTTGTCAAGAATTTTGCATCAGGAACATGCACTACTTAAAATAAAAACGACAAATAACAGAATTTAAGCAATAAATAGTGCAGGAGACAAGAACACGACAATAAGACGACGATACAGAGAATAATCGATTTACGTGAGTCACCGTTTTCGTTCGTGACAATGAAATAATTGTTATTCTATCATAGAGACCTAATTTAGATCAAGAAAGCACCCATGTTGTGAAACGCTGACATAACCTGTATTCACATATACGTTTACATAAGATCTTCCGAAATTTCTGAAGCTGATGGTGTCGTTGGCGGTATTATCATCCAGATGATCGCTGTTGCCTCCCACGTCCTCAGCATTGGAGCAAGTTTTTCCATAGCAGCCCGTGCAAGCAGCAGTGCATTAAAGTCATGCTTTCTGCATGTGCATCGAACAGATGCATCCAGTCTAACAGCCATAGGTGACAATTGCCAGCAGTTTTTCTCGGGCAGGTGGGCGGTCCGTCATGACTGGGAGTAGAAGGCCATTATCAAAGTAGAAACCCCACAGCTGGGGCCAAATCCCTTTGTTTTTGGTATAAAAGGTTGATCAAATGTAACGACAGGTGTTTTATCAAATTTTTGACCTTGGGAGAAAACGCAAGAATCGTCAGTTGGCTTTAGGGTAAAAAATCTACATTAGAAATTTCTCTGGTCTCAAGACCACTGAGGACTNAAACACTAAGTAATTTGGTATATTAATTAATAAGCGACCATGGCTATTTAGGCTACAAAGAAAAGAAAAGAAGTACGATTAACGGAATTTCGTCCGGTGGTCGAGAAAAACTACTGTATGACCTCACACAAAATGCAACAGAAATGGTCGGCAGCACTAAAGCGCTTTGAACTGTTGGGGAACAGCTAGATTTATTACCCTGCAACTGGGAGGAAACACAGTGTACGGGAGCCCATTTGCGTACGGATACAAATTTTCTGCAAAAAAAGGATGTCTGTGATGTAGTTGCTTGTCAAGAATTTTGCATCAGGAACATGCACTACTTAAATAAAAACGACAAATAACAGAATTTAAGCAATAAATAGTGCAGGAGATAAGAACACGACAATAAGACGACGATACAGAGAATAATCGATTTACGTGAGTCACCGTTTTCGTTCGTGACAATGAAATAATTGTTATTCTATCATAGAGACCTAATTTAGATCAAGAAAGCACCCATGTTGTGAAAGGCTGACATAACCTGTATTCACATATACGTTTACATAAGATCTTCCGAAATTTCTGAAGCTGATGGTGTCGTTGGCGGTATTGTCATCCAGATGATCGCTGTTGCCTCCCACGTCCTCAGCATTGGAGCAAGTTTTTCCATAGCAGCCCGTGCAAGCAGCAGTGCATTAAGTCATGCTTTCTGCTTGTGCATCGAACAGTTATGCATCCAGTCTAACAGCCATAGGTGACAATTGCCAGCAGTTTTTCTTGGGCAGGTGGGCGGTCCGTCATGACTGGGAGTAGAAGGCCATTATCAAAGTAGAAACCCCACTCAGCTGGGGCCATCGCCCTTTGTTTTTGGTATAAAAGGTTGATCAAATGTAATGACAGGTGTTTTATCAAATTTTTGACCTTGGGAGAAAACGCAAGAATCGTCAGTTGGCTTCAGGGTAAAAAATCTACATTAGAAATTTCTCTGGTCTCAAGACCACTGAGGACTGTCTGCATAAAACCGAACCACAATGACCTTTTCGGCTGAAAAGATCCATGTTGTTTTCCACAACAGATCTGCAGAAAAAAGGGAGTCCTGAATCATTGAAATTGTCCTACAGACAAGAGGTGCTAGCTTTTCTTTATCGTTGCAAAATATCTCCATGACAGCTTCCAATGAAACCTCTCTCCTAGGAATAATTCTTTCACACAAAGCGTGTGGCGTATGCACTGCTGTCATTCCTCTGCCATGAAATGTATGGAGTATCTATTGTTTCGATATGGTCCACATTATCAGCTACAAACTGCATGAATTCATGTGCTGCATTCAGGCGCACTATCTCTCCCTGACTCTATAGCTGCGTTCTTCTCGTACATCCTCACCCCATAGTAACTACTGCAGAATTCAAGGCCATGGAGAAAATCTAGTATTTGTCAAGAGCCAGTCTGATAATGGATCTGGACCAAGGCCTAGCTGCGGGGGCGCTATAATAGATTTGGGTCTAACGACTTAAGCTCTCTGAGGAAAAGCTTAATAGGCAAGAAGTCACGGTTAGCATCTTCAGAGGATATCGCCTGGGTAGATGGATACATTGTCCGCTTTGATTAGCCTGGCAGCGGTCGATATTATGATGACTTTTTCAGTCTCTGTGGACCCCCGTTTTTGGTTTTCGTTGAATCCCGAGAGAATTTTAGATACATTTTGCTGTCACCAGATCAGTCAGCCTTTCACTGAAGTGAAGTGAATCACCATAATTTTTTCTTCCATTTCAGAAAATGAGGAGTAAATATCCAGACAAAAATCTTCCATTTCTTTCCCAGATGTCGGAATATTGATTGCTTCATCATACTTTTCTATGTGTAACTATAATTATGTTCAAATGCTTCCTTGCTTTCTCTAGTAACTGGTGGACTATGTGCTTTCGATTTTCGCTCTTCATTTAGGTTACGTCCAAAGGTAGGCCCTTGTCGGTCCTAAAGTTTACACTGTTGATAATATTTTACTTCTAAGGCGTATAAATCCTGAAAGTACTCCAATCTATATAGAACAGCTTGGGCCCATTCATCCTTTCTACTAATATACTTCTTTGATAGAACGCAGAAATTGATTTCTAATAGGATACATTTATACATTTTTCTTGGTCCGTTTGAATAGGAAATGGCCGCAGAAAAGACATTCGTTTTTCACGTCAAATGACGATCTTAGGTATGGACCTGACTGCTTCTCAATAGTTTGTCTGGCTGCAGCGGAAACGCTTTTTGGATTTGTGGCATCGGCGATGAACTTTAGTGCCTGGACACAGTTTAATGTGTCGTCTCTCGAAGAGCTGGCTTGATTAAAATGTTCCAACTTTTTTCTCCAAGAGTTGTAATAACTTCATGTGATAATTCCTCCCGACAGATTGGTCACAGTTGCGGCTAATCACTCATCTATAAGGAAATGTAGCATTCTTATTATTTATAAAAATAAGCGCTGTACCACATAATCTATTATTTGGTCATTAATAACATAATTTATGTGAGGATGGGAGAAAGAGCGTGAAAATAACCCGGTGGAAAACGAATAAATAATAAAAATCGGTGTTCCGCACATCTCAGCCCGAGCAGTCTTTACGTTTCTGATCCTGCGGGCTTCCATACCGACATTGTGCATCACATGGCAGGCTACATTATAACACTAACAATTTACATCCCACGAAGTAGAGGAGTCTAGTCCATGTTTTCAGTTTATTTGCATTATTAAGTACAATCTATAACATCTTTATTTATTTAAGGTTATATACAATAGTAAAAAAAATGTAAGTATAATATATCATTTAATTAACATTTTCGCTTTGTACAATGGTACTATAATGAATAAATTTTATTTTTTTGGTTTTCTTTTTACATTTTACATCACCATTACGAAAGGTGCCAGCTGCTATGAGCCGTCCCGAGACCAGATTTTGACCAGGAGGTATATCAATTTCAAAATATATACCCCAAGCCAATACGTTATAGCCTCTATAGCACATACATTATGGTAAGTAAAATATAAATAACAAAATACTATAGCAAAGTTCTTTCCCTCCTTGCATTATGTCACGAGTGAATCCAAGATTTCCTGATGAAATTCTTTGGCAGACACAAATCACAGTAAATAAAAGCGCACAAAACTGTACTGTACTGTACGCAGGATGATTTTTTTGGGTGCATTGAATACGTGTGTAGATCTCAACTGTTGCGAGTCTTGACGGCAAGACCCCAGTTTCACCTCCCACAGTTTCATTCTTTCTCCCCCNCCCCCCCCCCCCGATACCATAAATTCATTTTATCTGATGGACAATCGGACACATTCGCCCAATTCTTCACACTCTCCCTTCGTATAAATCTGTATGGGTACACTAAAGTTCAAAATCGTAAAGATGCCAGCTTATAATTCCTAGATGTATAACAAACATGTACGCTCAAAGAGCTTTATCACAGCTGATCATCAGTTATTTCCTTTAGACTGTCTAACTGGTATTGTGCACTGCTGCCTGCTTGTGGAGTGTTAATTTGTGTATTATTAACGGTATTTTCGTCACTCCTTGTTATCGTTCTGCTTTGAAATTCCCCGTGAGCGCATCTTGGGAGCTATCGTGTTACGGAATTGGGCAATAAAAGTGCAGTAGCTCTCTCGGGACAATGGCACCTTTCATGCCTGTCCAGCATCTTGCGGGAGGCCGCTTCCCTCGCAAAAGTATGGGATACCTCGTTGGTTAGAACCTGAAAATGCAAGTTTTCCAATTTTTAAATTGAAATTTAAATGTGTTAAACAGGGTAAAAAATGGCTCGTTTTTCAGAGAACAATGTGCTCTTCAACGTGGTGCAAAAAGCATTTTTGTTGCATTTAGTGTGAGGTGATACATAGACAAACACAGCCCGGACCACGGGTGCACCGCCATCACCGGAGATCACGGAAAGTGGAAAGGTAATGATTTTTATTGCCTGAGGATGGTGCTGAGTGCTATCAAATTTCCCTCTTTTCAATGGGGGGTTTGTCCGATCGTAACAACTCACAGATTTATGGGTTGTCTCTCGAGATATCAAGAAGCAAGCGAAGTATGGTGGGCCGAATGGGCTTGGGTGTAACATATGATGCAAAATTGTCAACTTTTTTTCTTAATAACTTCCAAAAGCTACTTTTGCTATCACATATATTCGTAATGCCCAGACCGAGCTATCTGATGGTACCGGTTGCGCTTGGTCCTCGTGACTGGACCAAAAAAAGTGTCTGGCTGATACCCTACTTTCCAGAGTGACCTCTTGCAGCAGCTAATATTAAAGTGTGTGTGGTTGACAGGCAAAAACGTTCTTCATTAATTATAGTCATCAATGGCCACTTTCCAACACTGACAGAAGAGTAAATCAATAAAGAAAGTTCAAGTAACAACTAAATTATTTCCAATTCTGTATTAGTCAGAACTGCCCTTCTACTTCCCATAATTTCAGGCACTGACAACACAACTCACTGTCAAATGTTGATAAAGAATGTGGTGACCTCTTCCAGCAGCTGTCTAATATTAGTGTGTGAAGTTGAAAGGTAAATGGCAAAAACTCTCTTCATTAATTATAGTCAACAGGCCACTTTCTAAATGACCAAAAAAAAATTTAAACCAAAAAGGAATTTTAAATAACTAAAATATTTCCAGTTCTGTATTACAGCCAGAACTGCCCTTCTACTTCCCATACTATTCCAAGCATTGACAACAACTGGTGGTCAACCGATGATGAAGTTAGCAGTCGGACAGTGGGCGAGATGGTGTCTCCCATGCCCAATGTGATGAAGGTGGCATGTTTAAAACAAACCCCGTAGAGTTTGTAAAAATAAGTTTGTATATCATCGATTCACAATGTTATCTTTAAAATAAAACGCACTCCAGAATGAATGCAGTGGTGATGTGTGAAAATAACATGAAAGTGCACAGCTTCACAGCCTCTTGACAGCGCGAAGCGTTGTCTGGCCTGTTTCACGAGATGAAAGTAAAATCAGTATTTCACACTCTAAAACAAAGCTCATAATACGGAGCGAAAAGCTATCACCTGAATATTTCAGAATAATAAGGTGTTGTGATAAAATGCAATGTAAGATTATTTTTTTAACGCATCGTAAACGGATCAGAAGTCAACTATCATTAGCCTGGACAAAATGACCTGGCCACGAGGGTGGTCTAACACTCGAGTGGAGTTGCTGAACCTCACTTTTAATGAAATTAAGCACTTCCTGCACATAACACACATAATAATATGTAAAAGGAAAAGGTTTTCAACTTACCTCATGTAAGCACTGGAAATCACATAAACTCCATGAACCACAGTCCGCGTCCACTCTCGTTACGACCACTGGACTGGACAGCCATAGTGGCGTTTTCGCGCGTGGTCTCGTTTGGAGAAAGGTAAAAGATGGACCTATCAAGATTTCATCACTCGTTCTGTATTTGTTTTCGCATTCGTTACCGTGGTAACACTACGCCGTAAAAAAATGTTCAAGTCGTGATAGTAATGTGGTGGAATAGGTGATTTCCACTCCCATACGATAATTTTTGACAGCTCTGCCGGGTCAGCTCGGAAAACAGCAAAATCTCTGATGATTGAAATTGCTGAAACTAATGACGCGCAGTAAATGAGTAAACCAACATCCAGCTACACACATGTCAAATAGTTGTTCAATACAGATGCATATTGCATTAGCCTTTTTTTTCACGAGGGAAGTTTAATGAAGGCTGTGTGAAGTTGACGCATGTTTGTCACTCGATAGCGATCGATACGACATAGTTCCATTGAAAAGCTCTTCAGCATATCAAAACTAATTCATTTTCCTACCGACATTATGTTGAAACAACCTGCATCATACATACATTTTTATTATGATGCAAACTGGGACACCCGTTTCGATTTTACTCCTGTATTTTTCAGTAAAATTTTAACTTTTTATTTTCTCCAAGAATGACAGGCTTGGCGTTTTATTGGTATCTTCAAAAAAGCGTTCCCTGTGCAGTTTGTGCTGGATCAATTCTTTTGTGACCAAGTTTGTTTTGTGCACCGATCCACTGCCATTTCCCTTATTTGGCAATCTCATATATATCCTTGCTCCTTTTCGATCTCTTTATAGAGACGCCTTGACACGCTCACTGTCACTAACCAAGCGTCGTGTCTACTTTCAAATTTTCATAAAGTGCTCATGTCGTCCAGTTGTCAACTGCTTTACGCAGTCAAATCCAGTTGAATATAATATATATTTAAAAGTTCTACTTAGATTTCGTTACACTTCATTTAATCAGTTGCAGGAAGTCTTTCTAAAACGGAATTTTCATCGGTAAACCCTACAGACAAACTGAAACGTACAATGTTAAAATACTAAATGAAATCATTTGTGAAAGGGAATCACTAATGTCGCTAAATCTTATGATCAGAATATTAAAAATTTATGATCGACTTTCCTAAGAATTATTTTATACCCAAGTCTGGTCAGGGTGGGTTGTGCTGCAATTGAGATGCTTTCAGACTCGAGGTCTATCCAGGTCTGTCGATGAGGGTCCGTTGGGTTTTGTTGTTCGATCTTTCATTGTCATGATATTGCATATCATGTAGTGATACTTTAAGGGCAAAGTATTACAAGAAACAGTTTGTATCAGGCAAAAAAGTTTGGTGTAAACTACCACATTAACGAAAGCACTCAAACGAATAAAGGAAATACATATAATAAATACATAAATACATAATAAATACATATAATAAATAATAACAGGACATAAAAAAAAATTATGCTATATATTCGATTAGCAAAATTATTTTCGTCCGTCTTCGTCAATATATTATTTCAAGTGATTTTACGTAATTGACCATTCAGAAGGCTGGGATCGTCCAATGCTACGTTATTTAATGACCATTATGGTTTCCTACAGAATCTGCTTGAAATTTGGGTGCAGAGAATTTACTACGCACATACTCGCAGGAAATGGAAGCTCAAATATTCCTTGTACACTACTGTTTTAATCCAACGAAGAAACAATTTTTTTAAAAGCACAAATATTGGCTTTACTTGTGTATAATCTTGTCACAGGAATTAAGATAATTGAAATGCATGCTTTTAGTATTATATAGTTCGCCATCTGCCGGCCCCAGTTCCAACAGATTTTAACATAACAAAAGCTCCAATAAGCTGTACATTGGATTTGCAAAAGATTAGAATATTTCTGCAATGCAACGTTGCTGCATTTTTTTGCACCTTCCTGGCATTTTGTCATTTCTGATGATTCATAGACGTTCATAAACACATATGGCAAGGTGCCTAATTTAGTAGAAAATTTTATTTTGCAAGAACAAGAATCGCATTGCATGTATAGTCGCCGTTGATTCCAAATTTCGAGAAATAGTTTGAAGATAACTGCTTCTGTAATAGCAGGAAAATATGGCTACTTGACTGTCAAGAAAAGTGTCCCTTATGGCTTGTGCCAACAAAGACACAAATTTTGGAGTAATTATATCGATCCAGAAGGCCCCATTACAACCCTTTGTTTAAAATGCCATAAGCTTTAAGCGCAAACAACCCTCTAGTGTTTCTTTCTCAGTTCAGTAATGACTTTATTGCAAAGGGAAAACATATTTCGAGAAACATTAAAAAAAAAAAAATTGTATACATACATAAAATGTAAATTATAATTATTTAACACAAAAAAATCTTTCAATACAATCCAGTAAATGTATCCAGTACTAGCTGATATCTGCAAGTATGAAATTTCTGTTTGAAAAAAAACAACAAAAAAAGAGCAAACTACGTAAAACTAACGCAGTCAATATTAATTACCATGAGATTCAGTATGAAAAATAAAAAGTAAGCTTATCAATGAAAACGAGGTTAGACACAATTTCAAAGCTTTGGGCAATTAAGGCAAACGAGTTATACCAGTTATACCAGTTATAACTAGTAAAATTGCAACTGAGCCATTACGACAACGTTTGAGAACGACAATGCAGCAATTCCATTTTATAAAACTGAACAGATAAGAAAGTAATCACCGTGTCAGTTTGAATCCTTTCAAAAGATTATCAGATAATGGTTTCATTCAAATTCAGTGAGGGCTGTCTTGGGCAAAAGCGGCACCACATGATTTGCGGTCCAGTACTTGTCATTATCAACGTCAGTAGTTCTGGTTGGACCAGAAGATGACTGTCAGATGTTGGCTTCATAGGGCGATTGTACATTGACCTGTACAGTTATGGGCCAGATGAGGGTACACAGAAATGACTGGAGCTTTGAATACATTGGAAGCAGCCATGAACTGCCAAAGGCCGATGAATTTTCCAGATTCTGAAATGTTTTCACTGACATGCAATCTGAAAAGAAAAAGTGCTCAAGCAAAGGTAGTCAAAGGAATTGACGTTCAGCAACAATCCGGCATCTTACCTCGGTTTGATAGTCCACTTCCGAACACACAAGTGCTGAATGTTCCTCTTGAGAGAGGAAAGATATGCGCAACCCCAGGTGGCCTAGCTGCCAAAGCAATCTCATCTACACCACCACCTACTTCATCCAGTGCGAGATGGTACTTTCCAAACTCTGACAAAACCTCTTTACCACAAGAAAACGATACCACCTCTTTTTTGGTAGCTTTTGTTCCTCTGACAAGCACCATTTTTTCTGACGGTTGTAGTCACTTTTCTTTTGTTTCCATAGTTTATGTGCTACCGGGTCAGACTTTATCTTCAGCTTATACTGTCTGCATTATTCTGCATTTGTTGTCTTATTTCTTTTTGATTATTTTTCAGGGTGGCTTTTTTGTCTCAGGACCCTAAGGCCTGGTAATAGAAAAAAAAACTAAGTACCGGTATCAAGGGATGTCATTTGGAACTAACATTTCTTCAAATATACATATACAAAATCTACAAAGAATTTCTGGACTTCCTATGCGTATTATACAAGAAATCATTATTGGGGAAACAAAAAAACTATTTCAAGGTTGTAGCAAAAAGTAGAAATCACCATAAAGCAGTAGAAATTACAAAAAAAAACCAACCAAAAACAATGTCAACCAGATCACTTTAAAATTTGTTTAAACTCTTTCAAAGACTTTTGTGAGCTATTCTGAAATTTTCGTCAAAATTCGTTCATAACTTTTTGAGAAATGTTGCTAACAAACAAACATGCAAGCAAACAAACAAACGGTAACGAAAACATAGCCTCATGACAACCCTTATGACAACAAGAGAATTTCCGTCACACCATTAGAAACTGATTTCCACGTGGGTCATGCCCCCTGCCTCAAATGAGAACAAACAAACTGACCTGCATGATCAACAGCGAATTAAAAGAACACAAAATTTGTTAAAGGATTTGAAAATTACTTTTCCTGGGTCCCTTATGACATGAAAATAAATGCGTGACAACAAATTCCATGTTCACGCCTAGAAGCAGCCATCTTGATCCAAAAGGCGTGACTCTTGATCAAAGTACAAGGGATTGAAGACTTCTGTGAACACGGAACAAATATTTCGCTCTCAAAGGTTACTGAAGCCTAATCCAATTTCCTTCTTTTTCTCTACTGCCAGTTGCAAGAAAGTTCACAATCTCTAGATCTTCTTTAATTATTTGCAGAATTCATTGAGTTTAACAAAAATGATGTTCAAAATATAGATTTTTGCAGTTCTTCGAGCTGCAAACCGATACATCGAAAGGTGTAAAACAAAAAAACAAGCTAACCAGTTTCCTTAACGACAAGTGCTCCGCAGAGAAGGCACCGAAGCCAAAGCGAATGACCGAAACTTCAGGTTTAATTTACAAAATCAGGAGAGAATGTAAAATAATTCACGAATCTAGGGCCCATTTTCCAACGATTTTTTACTGTAAGAACATGTTATTTTCAGCCTTGTAACCTCAAATCATACCCACTAACGGAAAATTTTCTTTATTAACAAAAAGTATGAACTCGATGTATTATCTTTTCAAGAATATACGCCTAATGTACATTTGTAGAATTGCTGTAATTGATCAGACAAGAATGATATGTGACTGTTTCAAAAATCCTTTTATGTGTATGTCATTAGGGACACCAAATTTTAGGGACCCTTTTAAAAAGGGAGGTTTCAATTAGTATTGAGCCTCACTAAATATTATTGAAATAAGTGCAAAGGTTGTCTTGTGTTAAACATTCATAGATGGCACCCTCAATTCTTGCTTAAATGTAATCTAGAATATTAGGTGCGTAGACTCTTAACTCTTAAAATATTTCTCTATGTACACCTTATGCTATTGGATATCGGAAAGTCCATTTTCTGACAATCAGGAACATTTCAGCTCACCAATTTTTTTTTTTTTTAAAGGACCAGTTATAGTCGGTTTTGACTTAAACATGATGAAATTAATGAAGAAACTTTCCACAATGCGCATGGGATGAACCGTTTCTTGGCTGTTGATACAGCCAAGTCTACACTTGCATCGGAAAGCACCAGTATTCGCACTGGTGGTTAACACGGCCTATGTCGTTCTATTGATTTTGCTCTTTTTCGTAACGATGATTATGTTCACTCTTGCGATTGTCCGCTACGTACATATTCTCGACCCGGCTGATACGCATCTTCGGTTTCAATTTCGACCACCGGAAGTAAACATGTCAGGGGCGAACCGAAAAAACCAATGAGGTAAGGTCCATTTAAAAACACCGCTGGGGCCGTATTCACGAAAGAAAGACAATTTACAAAACGGACCGTTTTACGGCCAAGAAATTATCAAAAGAAACACCTTCAGACCAAGAGGAAGGGATGCAAAATTTTGGTTGGTAAACATATAGTCAAGATATAATCTGTTACAAAATTTCACTTTATAATATAAGATATGCCGGGGGAAAAAATGGCTGAACAAGAAGAGAAAATACAAAGCAAGAAGCAAACTGCAGTGGAAGTAATTGCAATCTATTAATGTGAGAAATATCCATGTCTTTACTAAAGACATTTTGTGATAGATGGGTAGATCCAACAACAAAGCAGCCGCCAACCAGACAGTCGGTCCTTTTTAAAAAAAAGAACCACATATACGTAAGAAGCCTGACGTTCTACCTGTCAACCTAAAGGTATGAAGATGCCAATGTATTTTCCACTGTTGGCTATATTAGGTTTTATACCTCTCATTAACTTGGGTGCTGTGTCAAAATACTTTCTCCAAATTTTGACACAAAGAAAAATACACTTGAACCAGTTAGATTTTGAGAACAGGCAGTAAAGCAGATATTTTAGGCCTTTTCACTTAGTAAACCTTACCCACCTAGCAACAACCACAAATTTTATACTTGTGACTAAACGTCACCTATTCTTACATATATTTGCACATCTGAATTTAAAATCAAACCTCATCCCCATGGCCAATTTTCTGATATTATAGGGACTATTTAAAAGTGCATATTTTTATGTCAGATGCTATTGGCATCTTCATAATTAAAGCTTTTTAAAACAATGTCGTTTGTTTCAAGCTTGAGAGGAAGGGGGTGGGAGTACTTGGGTAGAAGTAATTGCACTACTAATAATTACCATATGTTTCAGTTGTGATTGTTACACATTGCTCAGTGAACGTTATACAACATATCGGCAGCTAAGACATGAAACATAATAATCCTACCAATGACATGAGCCATGGCAACACCATGATCACTAGCAATGACACTGAAACATGATTAGAACAAGCTATGGCATGTGACATACGTGGTTAAAGGGTAGGCAATGTCATGAAATTTCTTTAATAAGAATGGAAGAAACAACATGATTTCAACACGACATTAGCCTGAAACATTATAATTTGAACCTGCGATTCGAAGAAACAAAAATTCCAATTAATAGAATCTCGATGTAACCGTGTATTCAGGTTGTCATAGAATGTATGGACATCCTTTGGGAGCACAGCCTTTAGTTTCTGGAAGAGCTTAGTTTGTTTCACATTTTCAGCTTACGTATATACATCTGACATGGGGAGAGCTGACATTTTCTGATGCCACCGTGGCGGTGCTAATCAGATCCAATCGTTTAAAATTTTACTGGGTATATATGGGTATATATTTGAGCTTCCAAGTACAGTAGGATCACTATTACAGCTCCAGCTGTAGCTCCAGCCTAATCTGAGAAAAAAGAGTGATCTGATATGGGGATGGATTTTTCCATGTTCTGAAAATGTCCACATAGTCTGCTGGAATGTTGATCTGAATGCCTTACATTGTGCACACGTACCCATTTGGGTATGTCCTTTTGCCAGATATTTTTTGTTCAGTGACGCCTTGTGTTTACAGTCTGCGACGTGGCTGGTAAATTCGCTGGAACGCCACCTTGTCATGAGGCAGAACTTATGCCAGACATAGCATTTGATGTTTTGTTGCAACATCATTACGGTGAAATTATGAAGGGCCAGCGTTGTTTTGAAGCAAGGAGGTCCATAACAACATAGATGTCATCAGAAGCCTCTGCTGGTCACTGCCAACGCCTTGTCCTCTCTTAGCTCTTGTAGCATGTTTGGTACTGATGGGCACTGATATCGTCGGTTATGTTTCGTGGCCGACACATACATCCCTCTGGTCTTTCTTGGGTATGAACAATGCGAACAATGATAAGGACTTTTGTTACTGTCATTGCAGCAAGAAGTGTTACAGTTCGGCCATACTTTTGCAATTAATTTTGCTTGACGACGGAGCCGGCATTTTCGGCAAGATTTGCAAAATATCTCGAAGAAATTCTTTGTCTTGCGCCGCCCGATCGTAGTATATGTGATGTTCCTCTCTACTTTTCTCAGTGCCCACGGTGGTTGCATCGAATGCAGACAAAATCGTCGAGCCTGTTGTGTACAAAAACGCATACTGAGCCTCTAACCATACTGTAAAGCGTATTTTCCTTTCATTAGAACTTCTGGCACTTCCTTGCACAAATCATTTCTGATCCCAAAGAGACCAAAATACTTCTGAAAACAGCTGGCACTCAATGCCTTTGCAGGAACAACCAACGTTCCTTCAGCGTCTTTGCAGGTCGCATGTTCTGTGGCTCACGTATTATTGGCCCATTTCCCTTTACGTTTGTTCTGGGTGTGGCTTTTTGTCGTTCTAGAGGTGAAAATGAGGAAGGAAATTTCCGGATCTGAAATTGTGTGGGGGATGATCTGATGATAGCGTCTGGATGATCTGATGGTGCTGTTTGTGAAGGAACAAGGTTGGCAGAATCGTGCTAGACAGCATTTTTTTTTATTAGGTAAGTTTTTTTTTTAACGACCCTAGAAACAATACAGAATCCTTGATCTTCCTGCACATTTCGTCAGCTGGCAGCTGTGAAAATGCCTTTACGCAGATGAAACATCAAGCACTCCGTCGATGATTGACGTTGGTGAAGTTTCCTTCTGTTGATAAAGAGCATTTTTTTGGTGTTGCAATAGATGTATATGAAACTTGCTTTGTGAATTTTGTTGGTAATTCTGTAAAGACAGCAAAGAATTCCTTTCCATATTTTCAGAGAAAGTATTTCTGTGGACTGACCCTGTGACGACACAGGTGATGACCCTTTACTTAATTAAAAAAGTCCCCCTCCACACAGTCTGTTCGTATCCTTACAAATGCTTCTACTTTTTCTCTCTTCACCCAAACATTCCGTAAATTTCATAATTATATTCTTTAGGTCCTCAAATAAAAAAGATGATTATATTCATTAGGTTATTAAATTGCACAATACACATGAATATATCTCGCGTTCAGTTTTGCTCCACCAAGGTCCTCGTTATTCCTATCTTTGACGTATATTGAGATATTTTGCTTCCTGCCGCAAATAATGAAATAAGAATGAAGAGTTTGACCCTTTTGAATGTTGATTCCGGATCTGATATGCCATTTGTTACGATACGTGCTTTATTTAAAGGATTTGGTAATTATTACGCACTATGCTTTTCTGGTAAAAATATAGTAATTCTATTTTTGAGTGAATTTTAC
>JAWQUT010000184.1:1192927-1209069 GCA_033807755.1 Ellobium chinense | reverse complement strand
TGAAACATTTCTGAACACAAGGTTGTTTTGCCATTCTTTTATTAGCAATGCTAGCGCAATCAAAGTATCTTCATCAGAAGAATCCATGCTGACGAGAAGTGTGACTGCCTATTCCGTTCCGACGTCCTATGTGAGGGGGGGTCAAGACCTGTCGCACGTCGCGTGCCGACATGTCGTGATCCGTGTGCCGTGTGCCGTCCTATGGAAGGCCGGCCTAAGATTCTCATTTTGATACTTTAATATTCATGTCTTTGTGAAAATTTGCAAAAGAAACATCAAACGAAATCAAAGAAGAAATTCTTACCAACAACAAAAAATAAGAGCAACAATGAAAGTAAGCCAGGGAAGATCTAGAAATGAACATGACTTTTATGAATAACTATTTCATACTGTACATACAGCATCTAGATATACCAATCTAATTGCAAGAATAAAAATTACAATAATGACCTTGATCAAGTAGTTGATATCTATTCAAACGTAAGAGAAGGTAGCCATTTTTAGCTGATCATTCAGCTGATTTTAAAAGATTTTTCAGTATTAGATTTTGATACTGCTGTGATTAAGATAATGAATTTAGGCAATTCCATTGCTCAATAGTCCCTTTTGGCGACTCCTTCCCCGACCCCCCCNCCCCCCCCCCCCCCCCCCCCCGAAAAAAAACAAAACAAAAAACCTCCACATTTTATATTGCAGTGTTGGGCTTTTATCAAGATATCCTAGATGTAAGTATGTGCACTTAAACAACAGTAGTTGACGTTACCTGAATGATTGTAAAAATGGCTATCAATGACTTTTGTCGGTTTTTTCCCCGTAAGGTAAAATGTTCAATAAGATTCCATGATACTTTTGTCATTTTCTAGCTGTGATTTCTGAAATCTTTGTCAAATTATGGCGATTTTGAAATGATGGCGGCATCAGGAGCATCAGAGAATTTCTTTCTCTCCGATGCCTGGGTTAATTGTCTGTCGTCTGTTCCAACCATTGCGTATTCGAGCTGCGACGTTTAGGAATGTTGATGACGCATTTATCTATCGAAATAAAAATCGCGTACATTGCGACGTCATTCTATGCAGAATTTCCTTCCTAAAACTAGGTCTGCATGCCTGATCTGGCTTTCTGTTTTATTTTTTTTTCTGATTCCTGCTGGACGCAATTGTCCAATGTTCATAGGGCACTAGACCGTACGGGGTTCAGTGGCTTTCTTGTCGCGATTTGCTTCTATATATTTTCACATTTATGGCATCTAGATACAATGTCTCATGCAGCGGCCTTTTCTGCTCTCTGCAAGGGAGCAGTAGATTTAACGACTGTGGCACATCCAGCAGATTCTCTAGGACATTATTAAAATGATCATCAGATAGACCATCCGAGTATTGCGACATCATATCTGGAAAATTGGTGGCATCACTAATCCACTATTGTTTGATCAAAAGTCTTTCAACAGGTTTTTATTTTATTTATGGATGAATTGTTTATAGTCATATTACCCATGTAGTATAACTTGAAACGTTCATTGCGTCTAGGAAAGCTTTGTCCGTGCTTCACACTCCATAAAGCTATAACAGCATTTCTAGATTTCGTTGCTACTAATTTTTTTTTTTTTTACATAACAATTTCCATGTCAAAAAATAGTTAAAGCAAACTGAAAGAAGGAGCCATGCAAATGCTAACCAAGATTCTATCAAAACAGCAAAGAAATTCATATATCGGAAGATATATAAGACCTCCTATAGAGGCTCATATCATTCCAGGCAACACCATCTTGTCATCGCGTCTCACAGTGCCTGTCATTAACATATCTCAGCAGGATAAAAGGCGATTTCTGCAATCTAGTATTACGGCCTGAAAAGGATCTCAAGTTATAGATCTGCAGCCCATATTTCCGATGATCATTCACGACTCTGGATTGGGCTCTTCTTTGATGCCTTGCTCTAGCCTTTTCTTTTCGATAAGCTGTCTTAGCTGCTTCATCTCTTCTTGTAGACTGTTGAGTTCATCCCTGAGTTTACTGTTTTCACTCTCTAGATAGTCCGACTTAGCCTCCCTGAGTTTGGTCAGTGTTTTCCGATTTTCCCTGCATTTTCTCGCCGCTTCGTTATTCCTCCGTCTCCTTTCCAAGTACTTTGGATCTAGGTATTTGACGTCGTTTGGATTTCTTCTGGATCCCACGCGGATATCATTTCTCTGTCTGTATGGAGCCGAGCTGTCAGCTTTCACAACAGGTAGAGGAGAAAGTGCCATGTCTGACAGATGAGCGAGACCATTCATAAAAGGGTGTGTGGGAAATGATTGAGTCGCTGCAACAGCAGATTGTGTCAGGTTTGGGAATAAGTCTTTGGAATAAATAGCATCATGTGTGGGCAGTTTATGGCGCAACTTTAAAGGAAAGGATGATGCTGGCGGACTGACAGACTTCGGTGGTTTTTCGCCTGTCGCAGAGTTCGACTCTGACTCTCTGCTGCTGTCGTCGGCAGGGTTATTGCTTTGGTCTCGATGGACTGTCAGTTGCAGGGGCTCGTCATAAGCATCATCGCTACTATTACTAGAGACAGGGGAACGTTGGGTCCAAGCTGTTTGGGAATAACCGTCGTAACCACGCTGCATGAAGTTATGATGACCTTGAGGATTGCTGTATGAGGGATGATTAACCTGAGCGCCAGGAGGACTTAAAGGTGGACGGTATTGAGAGTAATTTCCCACACTGCCCCTCCTGAGTAACAAAGCTTCTGACGGTTCTATATGATAGGTGGTTCTTCTTTCCATGTTACTATTGCTCCTTTCCCGTGCCCGAACCTCACCCTCCTCGATGGGTTCTTGCTTCAGCACATCCATAGAGTAGGCAGAGTGATGCTGCTGCTGATAGTGATGGTGATGGCCCGTCGCCATGGATGATGGGGGTGTCTTCAAGGACCCATCGGGGTTCAAGCGAGATGCATCTGATAAGAAATATGACAAGCCTGGATTTGATCCTGATGGATACATAGTCACGCCCATTGGCGTAGCTCCGGCCACGGCTAACAATGGAGGCGGGGAGCTATATGGCAAGTGAGCAGATGGCTTACCAATTCCGCTCACAGGCAAATTAGGAAGAGGCGAATGACTGGAGTGTGAAACAGGAGGTGGGGAGTTATTGACAACTCTCGGAATAAGGCATCCTTTTACGTCAAGATCTTTCTCCTGGAAGGTTTGGCCATCTGGGAGATTGAATTTCTTCTTTAATGCCGACAACTCACGTCTCAGCTTAGAATTATCGTCTTCTAGACTGGTGATTCTGCCCTCTAACACCATGTCATGCATTCGGCGTTTCTCTCGAGATCTGCGGGCTGCTTCATTATTTTTGCGCCGTTTTTCCCAGTAAAGATCGTCTTTCTGCTCACTAGGCACGAATTCTCGAAACCTGGAAAGATTTATACAAATATATCATTGCATGTCACTCCATTGCATAAATTATGTAATTTATGGCTACGAAAGTAGTGACAGTTAACTCTTGAGAAAAGGTTCATATATGATGGGGCAGTTATCCTAGTCTAGCTCTTCAATGAGACAAGAATTGTTTCTTTAAGTGAAAAGTGGTTCTGAACATTCATGGGTTACCCCATGACTTTTTGATTGAAATAATATATCTGAATACTTAAAAATGTATTCATAATATTATTTCCTCTATAATGTCAACATTTATATGATTATTTTGTGAAAGAAAACATGTGGTGTTCTCGATGCCTGTTTAGCGGAACTCGACGGTAAATACCACGATTTCCGCACCCGAAATGGTGACGTCACACCCACTACGCCAAACCGCTGTCATCGGAAAAAAACAATGGCCGCGAGTAAACCTATTGACCCGTATCAGTTTGAGCCGGTCAAGACTGCCAGACCAACTCAGAAAGAAGAAGAAGAAAAAAAAAGGACTTAAATGCAACAGAGGCGCAAATTGAGTGGTAAGCATTGAATAATTCTAAAGATGATACGAGCAGGACCAGTGACAATGTGCGTGCAATGGACTGGCCGTGCATCGGTCCCCCAAGTCTAGTCTAGTGTCTAATCTACTCAGTGGAAACAGTTGGGCTAGCAATGAAAAGATGGGTGAATATGTCTAGATTAAGCAGGCTACACCCAAACTAGTCTAGATCTGAGTTTAGTTTAATCCTTTTTTTTTTGCTGAGTGCATTAATTGTCACAGTTGTGCATAGTCTAGTCTTTAAATATGGTGAGAGAGGAATTTTCATGTGTTCCAGTCTCTAAGTAACTGATGAGGTATTAATATTATATTGATGTAATAGATGCAAAAAGAAATCCATTATCTCACTCTCAGTGTAAACTCTGACAGGAGCTTAATATGTTACTCTAGCACACATGAACATTTCTATGAAATAAGTGTCTTCCAAAACAGTTCATGGGATTCTTTACATTTTACAAAAATAATGCATCTCAAAAAGAATGCATCTCATTCATTGCTTAAATGATTTACATTGATTGCTAACAATCTCTGAATTACATGTTCCCCTCTAACTCTTATACAAATATTTCAATTTGAAAAAAAATTATTAAGGATTAGGCAATTCAATAGTTTACGATAACTCTTAATCTGTGTGATAACATTTTATCAGTGTGTCAGAATGTTGCCATGTCCAGGTTTCAGTGATTTTGTAAAGTACAGTGTGTAACGATTAAAATTTTATTTAAAGGAATAGGCATTTTAACAGTTTACGAAACTCTTAATCTGTGTGATAACATTTTATCGGTGTGTCAGAATGTTATCATTTCCAGCTTTCACAGATTTTGTAAAGTACGGTGTGTTATGATTTAAATTTTTGTTCTAGGATTAGGTATTGTGATAGGTTACGATAACTCTTAATCTGTACCTAAACATTTTATCGGTGTGTCAGGATGTTGGCATTTCCAAGTTTCAGTGATTTTGTAAAGTACGGTGTGTAACGATTTAAATTTTATTTTAAGGAGTAGGCATTTTAACAGTTTACAATAACTCTTAATCTGTGTGATAACATTTTATCGGTGTGTAAGAATGTTATCATTTCCAGCTTTCACAGATTTTGTAAAGTACGGTGTGTTATAATTTAAATTTTTGTTCTAGGATTAGGTATTGTGATAGTTTACGATAACTCTTAATCTGTACCTAAACATTTTATCGGTTTGTCAGGATGTTGGCATTTCCAAGTTTCAGTGATTTTATAAAGTACGGTGTGTAACGATTTAAATTTTTATTCTAGGATTAGGTATTGTGATAGTTTACAATAACTCTTAATCTGTACCTAATCATTTTATCGGTTTGTCAGGATGTTGGCATTTCCAAGTTTCAGTGATTTTATAAAGTACGGTGTGTAACGATTTAAATTTTATTTTAAGGAATAGGCATTTTAACAGTTTACGATAACTCTTAATCTGTGTGATAACATTTATCGGTGTGTCGGATTGTTGTCATATCCAACTCCCACAGATTTTATAAATACAGTGTGTCATGTTTTTCATTTTTTTCTTTTTAAGGATTAGGGATTTCAACAGTTTACAATACCTCTTAATCAGTGATTTAAACATTTAATGGTATGTCAGAATGTTTACTGAGTGTTCCTCCCAACAGGCACGACATAGCTGTTATTTACGATTTGATTCACATTGAATAAGAGAAAAAAAAAGTGTGGAAAGGGTTATAAGGTTCTTTATTTTCCATACTTCTTCATGCTTCTGTGTCCACTATGCCTCCACCCTTCCCACACCAAATAAAAAAAAATACCTATGCATCGAACGCCGTTTGTGCCAGACTGGGCCTAGACATAGTCTAGTATCGCTTGCCCTCGGCAGAAAACACCCTTTTTGGCCCTCGATACAATTTTACTTTTCAAATTTCTCATGTGTAGTCTAGAGTCTAGTAAACTTCTTTACAGATCTGCACTCTGCACAAGACGTTGGACCTAAGTTTGATGTTCATGAGTTACCCCATGCCTTTTTGATTGAAATAGTATATATCTGAATACTTAAAAATTTATAATATTAGTTCCTCTATAATATCAATATTTTTATGATTATTTGTGAAAGAAAACATGTGGTGTTCTCGATGCCTGTTTAGCGGAACTCGACGGTAAATACCACGATTTGCGCACCCGAAATGGTGACCGCCGACAGTTAACCGCAATGCAGTAGACCATTGTTGTCGGTTGATGGCGAGCAGCTGGCGTAGTGGCTACGACGTCACTTCCTGGTTTTCGGATCGTTTCGATGAAAACGAAGGATTTTCAGATCGAAAATGTTAGGGCCTAGACTGGCACTTTCAATCGCTAAAATATGTACCCTTGTAATGCCATCGGCCCAAGCTTTTTATTTTAGAAGCTTCTTGTGTACATCAACTTTGCATAAGGAGTAAGAAACAGAGATTTGGGGATTTCAAAATTGAATATTCAGAACCACTTTAAACGATTTGTTAATGCGCAAGGTCTGTCTGTCAACTGATGTTCCATTTGCTTTATCTGATTCTGTGAGCAAAACACACTTTAAGTAAACAATATATCGTAAAACCGATAGTGCCACATGGTTTATACCAGTGCATAGCTGTTAGCATCCATTATGAAGACGTGTATAGACTAGAGCATTCGGAAAGAAATGGTTATTTTATTTCCGGAAAATCTTCGCTATTGCTCAGCAGAATTATTTCAAACTACAGGTATGTTCCTCCTACATTATATTTTTTAAAAAAATTGCCGACCATTTTGAGATTATATTTGAAAGCTGTATAAAAAACGGTAAAATTATCTGCGGCAATTTTCTACTTTACAGTGAGGCTGACTACTAAATTCATAGAGCTGCTCAAAAGAAAAACAGGTTTTTTGTATAAAAAGCATCTCGCTTCAAGAACCAATTTCCCTGTTCTCTCTTTTAGTGAACGATATGGAAACTAGCACCCCCTCTCCTCCCTTACCAATTCTCTCCCAGGAATGATAATCATATTATGATGTAAACCTGGAAAAGTATATTACGTGAGTATAGGCAACAAGCTGTTCGAGAAGATTAACGCGCAGTTCATGAGGCCATAATCAGAGCTAGGCTTAAGTGCAATGGCCCCACACATGGTCTGGCCACCTCTCGTTACCCACTTATTTGCAGAATTTCCCCGTTTGGAAATTTTATTAAATTTCGTTTGTATCGTAATCAGACCCATGTAGATACCACACCGCCACACTTTTTCAACGTGACGACATCGCTATTTGTGGTAGGGCCCGGAAACAACAAGATAATATTTCTCTAGCGGATGACGTTATCCAAATTTGCGTGCGCGGGAATATATATTCATAAGCGGGAATCACAGCTGCTGTAATGCTTCGGGTGAACGGGTGGCTGGAGGGGGTGGGGTNNGGGGAGAGAACCATGATAGTTTACTAACGCTTTACCGCCCTCCCTCCCTCTCCCTCCCCGGCAGCGCCGGGATATTCAGCTAATATATAGATGCCAATATTCTTTTCTGGCAGTTTGCCCACCCCTCCTTGATCAAAATTACAGGCCCGGCATTCTTCTCCTCCGCTGTTGTCGATCGTAGATAATCCAGATTTTCAAGACGGTGTACGACGGGGTACCCAAAAGTTCCCGGAATTGTGCTGTAATTCCGAAAATACTTGACTGATTAAACTTAAATTTTCGTCTCATAAACTTTAGTCTTGTAAAAAAATATGCACTCAAGCACAATTTTTTTCCGTGAAGGAGTTCATTGTGTTTGCTCTCATTTCAAGGGCTGTGCGATTTTCGACTGACCTGATTTTGACGAAAAAATGGCGGACTTGAACCGAAGCAATGTGAAATTCTGTTTTCTCCTCGGAAAAACTGCAGCCGAAGCTGTGACAATGTTAAACAGAGCTTACAATGATCAAGCCATGAAAAAATCTCGTTTATGAATGGTACGCGCGGTTCAAAAGTAGGGACATGACAATTGATGATGCACCACGTTCTGGCAGACCTTCAACCGTTCGGACTGATCAAAACATTCAGAAAATTAAGGAAGCCATAGACCAAGATCGTCGACGAACAATTGATGTGCTTGTTCAAGTTACTGGCGTTTCATGGAGCTCAGCACACCGTGTTTTAACTGACGATTTGGGCATGAGGCGCATCTCTGCAAAAATTAATCGTTGTCATGAAGAAGCAGCTTGAAGATCCAGATTTTCTATCAACAATTATCACTGGTGATGACATGGATTTATGGCTATGATCCTGAAACAAAGCAGCAGTCAAGTCAGTGGAAGTCACCAGCATCTCCGAGACCCAAGAAAGCACGTCAGGTCAAGTCCAACATCAAGACCATGTCGATCCTGTTTTTTGACATTAGGGAGTTGTTCCACAAGGACAGACTGTAAACCAGTGATTCTACATCGAAGTGCTGAGACGTCTCCGAGAAAGCATCAGGCGCAAACGTCCAGACAAGTGGCGCACCAAGAAATGGCTGCACAAATTGCATCAGGACAACGCCCCCGCTCACAATGCTTTGTCACAGGCAGTTTTGCGCCATAAACAACATGGTTGTTGCTTCCTACCCTCCATACTCACCATGTGACTTTGTTATTGTTCCCCAAAATGAAATTAAAGCTGGAAGAGATGAGATTTGAGGGGATTGAGCAAATCCAGAAAGCAACGGAAGAAGCCCTACAGGACGTCACTTTGGATTACCGGAATTGCTTCCAGGGCTGGTCCAAACGTTGGGACAAGTGCATTGAGTCTCATGGAGAGTATTTGAAGGGGACTATTGAGGTCTAGCTTGAAAAATATTTTTTTTACAACACAGTTCCGGGAACTTTTGGGTACCCCCTTTTAAACCTGAGTTTAGGTGAGGTGATTTCAGTATGGGCTTCTGTGCGATACACTCGTCGTTCACAAAATAACAAAGTTAATATATTTTTTGCTGTTGAACAGATTGTTTGGAATTTGTTCATGGGCACTGAAACAAATTTGCTTTAACAGGAAATATTTTTGCCTCACTCCTGAATAGGCATACTTCGGAAATCAATCAAGGGGACTAAAGATGCTTGAAAAATTCGCCGTCTAGAGTTATGCTCCTTGGGTTACACTCAACCCAGCGTTGAAGCTATCAAATTCGTCTTCGCTTAGGCTCTGCAGACCTTATTCCGTAAGGGATTTGCGATAAAGTTTGCCGAGTCTGCGATACCAGGATGTCTTTCCGTACTATTAACAACAATGTATACGCGCATTTCATGGAACATAGTTCGTTTTTGACGTGAAATTCGTATGAAAGGTCCAGTGTAATCACAGTCCCAGCTGACCAAAATCCCTGTTTCGAAACGAATACATTCTCATTTCCTTCATCGTCCGTGAGTTTTGGGTTTTGTATGTTTTCGGCTGAATGTTGACGTTGTGTTTTGTGTGTCTAGGAACTGGTATGATTAGACTGAATCAATCTGATTATTTTTATGTTCCTGGTTTTTCAGTGATGACATCGAACAGGTTTGATGCTTAAAATGGCGATCTAAAGAGAGTTCTCTGTGCGCTTGATAGACGACGATGAAAGGACTAGGCTAGAATGTCAGAAAACACATTCATTTTTAGTATGGTGAAAATTACACGTATACTTCATCATACGATTGATTCTTCAGATTTTACAATTTCTGAAATATTGGAATTCGAAAGATATCAGCTACATCTAGACCTGGACACTTTTATCACGAGTTAAAGTTTTTGTTCAAGGATTCGGCGTTTCAACAGTTTACAAAAACTCTTAATCATAACATTTTATCGGTGTGTCAGAATGTTGTAATGTCCAACTTTCAAAGATTTTTTAATGTACGGTGTGTCATGATTTATTTGCTTTCTATGAATTAGGCATTTCAAGAGTTTACGATAACTCTTAATCTGTTTGATAACATTTTATCGGTGTGTCAGAATGTTGTCATTTCCAACTTTCACGGCTTTTGTGAAGTACGGTGTGTCATGATTAAAATTTTGTTCATAGGATTAGGCATTTCAAGAGTTTACGATAACTCTTAATCTGTATACATTTTATTGGTGTGTTACAATGTTGCTATTTCAAACTTTCACAGATTTCGTAAAGGACGGTGTGTCATGATTTATTATTTTTTTTTTAAGGACTAGGCATTTCAAGAGTTTAAGATAAATATGATTAAACATTTTATCTGTGTGTCAGAATATTGCCATTTACAAGTGATTTGAAAAGTACGGTGTGTAACGATTTAATTTTTGAGTATTAGGCATTTTAAGAATTTACGATAACTCTTAATCTATGATTAAACATTTTATTGGTGTGTCAGAATATTGCCATTTACAAGTTTCAGTGATTTTGTAAAGTACAGTGTGTAACGATTTTTTTTTTTTTGAGTTTACGATAACTCTTAATCTGTGATTATACTCGTACATTTTATGGTGTGTCAGAATGTTTACTGTGTGTTTCTCCTAACACAACAGACACGCCGTAACCATTATTAATGATTTGATTCACATTGAATAAGAGAGAAAAATGTCTTGTGGAAAGGGTTATAAGGTTCTATATTTTCCATATTTCTTCATGCTTCTGTGTCATTTGTGCCTCCACCCTTCCCCCTTCCCACACCAAAAAACAAAAAAGCCCATGCATCGAACATTTGTGCTAGATTAGGCCTAGATTAGTCTAGCATCGCCTACCGTAGGCAGAATACACTCTTTTTGGCCCTCGATACAATTTTACTTTTAAAATTTCTCACGTATATTAAATATCTTTACAGTGCTGCACTCTGCACAAGACTGGGCCTAATTTTGATGTATAATGATTAAGTTTATGCGTCGAGCTGTACAGTGTATTACGTATTGGAATGCACTGTTACTGATATGAAACCAAGGGGAAACGATTGAGCTTGCAAAATTGATGCTAAAATTTATGTGAATAGGCCCAGCGGTCAATAAGTTAATGGCGTGTAAAATCATGTAAACAGGTCCGTATGTCACGTTCACCAGTCTATGCGCTGGGTACCCATTCTACAATAACACGCTTTCCTCACATTGTGAACAACTCAGGGTATTGTCGAATGGGTACCCGAAAGGGGACATAACTCCTTTAAGTGGTAACTTTCAGGAGTTACCTCTCGCAATCAGATTTCCGGATAACGTCTATTCGTGGTGTTTTCTTAAGAATCCTTGGTAAAAAACATAATGGCATATTTTTGTTTCTTTCTCATGAATTTGTGGAAAAAGTTTCTTAAGAATCCTTGGTTAAAAAATATGCCAATTCCTGCTTGTAGGAACATTTAGTATTGTTTACAGCAACGTGACGTGCTAGAAAAACATCAAAGCATCGTTCTGTTGCACTGTCATTATTTGCATCGTCACTCCCACTAAAGGTAAACATAAAATGCTGGAAACTAGACTGACTCCGAAGGGGGTTAACATGGCAAAATGACGATCTATACAAAGAATAGCCCTAGAATACTGATTCCATTGATGAAGCAAGAGAGACAAAGAGCATTAGCTGATAGGATAGCAAAAGCACCAAAAGGCACGCTTTGGAAAATGGTAAACCGCGGCAGGCTATGGGAAATCTTTATCCATGTATCTGCATAATAAGGGGGAGACTAGATGATAGTGTATTATTGGGATACGCAATGACCTTGTCTAAAGGAGTACAATTTACATGGAAATTGAGCATCAGTGCCAAAATATGCTTTTTTAAAAGTGTTTCAATATACAGCTATTCACCATCAGATTTCTGTGCGATACACTCGTCGTTCACAAAATAACAAAGTTATCTTTACAGTGCTGCACTCTGCACAAGACTGGGCCTAATTTTGATGTATAATTAAGTTTATGCGTCGAGCTGTACAGTGTTTTACGTATTGGAATGCACTGTTACTGATATGAAACCAAGGGGAAACGATTGAGCTTGCAATATTGATGCTAAAATTTATGTGAATAGGCCCAACTGGTCCTGCTCGTATCATCTTTTCAATTATTCAATGCTTACCACTCAATTTGCGCCTCTGTTGCATTTAAGTCCTTTTTTTTCCTTCTTCTTCTTTCTGAGTTGGTCTGGCAGTCTTGACCGGCTCAAACTAATACGGGTCAATGTTTAATCATATATTACTCATAGTAACAGAGAGATTTTATTTTTGTAAGTTTAATTCTCATTACATTTCTTTGAGAAACAGTCCACGCAATATATTCGAGATAAATATTAAAAGCCCTTCTGAAATTCAGAATCGTGTGAAATCTTGTGGTGAAAGAACATATTATTGTGAGATAGTATTCCTGAGATCAAAGCCCACATTAGGAAAAAGGGCATTTTGGTGCACACAAAATGTACTATAGAAAAAGACAGCACGCACCACAGGAATGCAGTATAACCTACTATAGAAAGTTAGTCCACACCCGTAAATTAATCAGCTATGTGCAAACTTTTCTCCGAGAAAACAATATACTATATCGATTATAGTGTTTCAGAATTTTCTGTGACTGAAGACAAGCTAAGAAGTAAATTTATATAAAGAACAAAATTACTTACATTGGAAAGTATGAAAACAATGAGTCATTCTTATCATTTCAAATAAACAACATAGGAATATTTGCACCGTAAGTGTGTTAATGTTTCAAATTTCTTCCCAACTTCAAGTTTCTGTCCTGATTCATTTACTTTATGATCCTAATGTCAGTGTCATAAAAAGAACAGGAATAAAATGAATCATGAATACAGCCGAAGGCACCGCATTTATGAAAAATCAAGTTGTCTGATTCCTTATTAGTCAAATAACTGATTTGTGTTAGGCATTTTCAGTGAAGACTTTGGCGACAACATCTTGATGTTTGTCTTACTTGAAATAATCTTCTCAGTTATTGCGTAAAGGCGTTCGAATATTACGTCAGCTATGCTGACTTAATACCATGTTAATAATACCTGTCAAATACCAAAGTCTGATGATATGTTGTACCAATAATGACTGTTTAAATGTTTTCGTAATATTATTTTCAAATTTCTGAACCACTCTTTCTTCACACAGAAGCTCTAAAAACTGCAGTAGACTGTCAGCATTGAATGGGAAACGGCATTTTATGTGACCATGACTTTTCAGGTGGGACAAACAATCCATCACGTTTGATTAATAATTAATTCAATTTTTAAATATGTATATCCTTGCCTCAACCCAAGAAAGGTATGATGTTGTGTGAAGGCCCTTCATGGGGTTCACCGAGATCAAACTGGACTTTTTTCATGAAAGAAACAAAATTACACCGACTACATCTTCTGACCGGGATTGATCCCGCGATAAAATGTCGGTGGATGTGACTTCCTCATTCAAATGTTCCCGCGCAGTGACGGTGTGAGGTTTGCGTGGACGACTAGAAAATTATAATCAAAAGCCTTTTTTTTCCTACATTTTCTCGGTAATACCGCACAGAGTGGTTCTATAACCTAACATACCTATTTACATCACTGATCGACTGGTTTTTGTCCCTTACAGATCCTGCTAATTTCCGGTGACATAAAAGTGGATAATAATTTTTGGTGTCACACACTTCATACATTTGACCTTTGACCTGCTTACGAATACAAATCCTGATTGGAAGCTTTGGAATTTTCTAGGCGTATGAATATGTGACGTCATTTCTTTTGTAACTATTTTCACTGCTGTGGAGTTTCCCTCTGCCAAAATTACTAAAATAATTCAGTCTGACTTTCTTATCGCGTCATCGTTTTTTTTTTTTAATTTAAAAAATGATCATCGTTTTTATCACATTTATGATTCGGTTCAGTCATTTGAAATAAACGTACTTAGTGTCATAGTGTTTCTATACTTAGTTTCATCGATGATTGTCAGCTCTGTGGATCTACTTTGTGTCGCGTATCTGTATGGTTTATTCACTGCATTTGTAATTGATGTGTGAAGGTGAGGGTGAGGGGCATATCGTCCTTTTCACGATTTTTATTTCGTAATTAAAAAGGATCTGTAAGTTGTTTGATATCAGAATTATGAAATACATTTATCGTTTTGCCAGAGGCTCGGGAATACGATAAATGTATCTCATAAATCTGATATCAAACAAACCCTCATTACAGATCCTTTAACACTCACTGAAGGCTGCAAACTATTAAGGAAGACAGAGGCTGTGGAATTCCTTGTAAGTGACCGTAAGGAAAATAATTTATTGACTGAAACAGACAAATCGGATTATGCTTCTGAAACCTGAATCTATTGGGTTGGACTTTTACAGGATTGAGGGCTTAAAACCCATGCATCAAATTTTAATGTCTCCAGGCCGTCATCAGAGACGGGACATGTAAGATCTCCTAAAATTGGATCACACAGGTTTTTAGATAGGTAAGTAACAAGATTAGACTATTTTAGAATAACTCGGTAAGGAGCAGTGGGCATCATCTCCCCCCTACCCCTCTACCTTCTTTGGTATATGTTTTTCCCGAACAAATCATCGGTCAAGTATTAGGTTTGGATCCAGCAGTTAATATGTTCCGCATTTATAGATTGCGTCCTCCTTATCCACGTCAGCCTTTCTCCCCCTCTTTCTTCACCATAATCAGCAAAACAAAGCAGAGTGGGTGTCGTCGAGATCGTGCTTCAATCTCCTTTTCACTCCTCCCTCCAGAACAAAAACATTGTCCCTAATAAAACTGATAGGTCTGCCTGGTTTCGTAAACCTTTCCTTATGCTTCTCTTTGACCATTTCCATTCCTTCCACTCCATCACCTCACCCTCCAAGATCAATCGCTCCATTTAAACAATACAGCATGCTGATAAGTTTAAAGCACATTTGGAAAGATCTGTGGCTTTATTTTTTTTTTCCTTTCCTAAAATGTGGCCGCCGCTGGTCAAACAAAGGGACGAGCTCAGCCTGCCCTGACCGCATCCAGACGATTTCTATGTCAGTAAGTGAAGGATAATTTTTCTTCGGAGAGGGCATAAAATCAGTTCTGACATCGTGTTATGAGGCCCGCAACATTCCGTGATACCAGTCACCCGTCCCTCCGTAAGTGCCAAGTTTACAAAGTGGTATCATAGTGAAGCTGAGTCTGCACGGACTTGAGAACCATTTTCTCATGGGAAAGAAAAAAGCTTGCAAACGTAACCTGTCAGTTACACCGCCAAACAACGGTAGCACCAACAACTGAATGGGGAAATCGAAAAAAAAAAACAACCAACAGGCAGTAACGGCGTCGACTTAGGAGAGACAAGAGCACACCTGCTTAAACAGTGGGGTGACCTCCCTAAACAGGGACCTATAGCAGCACGACAGAATGTCTCAGAAGTTAACATCCCAATGTTTGCCGTATGCCCCTATCAGACAGCCAATTTATATAATATCTTTCATTTCATTTATCTAAATATATAAAAGTGGACTTGGGGAGCTATGTTCAGGAACTCCTCCGTTATTACCTAACCTACGCATTTGAAACTTCGCAGGTGTCGACAGCATTTATGCGGTCAGGACCTAATGTAAAAAAAAAATCGACGCAAACTGCTTTCCCCGATTTTATAGAAAATAGTTTGTACCGCATGAAACATGGCGTGTTGACTTTAATGCCACTATTGTTTTTGTTTGAACCGGAAGTCGTCCTCAATCGGCTTCAAGCAGACGCGCTGCTTTGCGAATCGAGTTGATTTCTGTCATCAAACAAGATCGCAGAAAGCAAGATCGTTTACAGCAAACGGGTGAATTTATGTTGCGGATCAAGATGCGGTGAAGGTAAGTAGTGAATACTTCATCTAATTTTGATTTTATCCATCTCTGACTCAAACTGGACATGTGTGTTTGTGTCGAGATCAGGTCATGTCAGTAATGTCATGTCTGCCAAGCGTGAGTGCCGTGCGTGAGTGCGTATAGCGTTGGGAATTTGTTTATCTGCAATCCAATCATCAGTTTCATGCTGATATACTGTGTTCTTTTTGTTTCTTCTGCATGTTTTCCTGCCCTTTGTTAAACTCCTATCCGCTGATTAATCAGAATCAAGACTGGATGAGTCGATCTATTCTAGGTCTAACTGGCCTTTTGTGTTTGTGTCGATATCAGGTCATCCATGAGTGCATGTAAGTTTGTGTGGGTTAGAATTATTTTTTTACGTGATTACATGTCATCTACATTTACTGCCTACATTCACTATTTGCTGCAACATTTTTCTACTTTTTGTTTTTTTT
>JAWQUT010000184.1:1178940-1192883 GCA_033807755.1 Ellobium chinense | reverse complement strand
GGGGGGGGGGGTCGTGTCATTTTTAACTTTATTAATTGCAGTACTTTTTCCCCTATTTTTATCAGATTTCCTTTGTATTTTATTTCCCTCTGTAGATATATCCACTATGCCGAGAACGACTTGGCCATGGGAGGAGCACTCCTGCAGCTAAACGCATGCGAGCAAATCGTCTTGCAGATGAAAACCAACCGCCTGATGTGGCCAAAGCTGTAGATTAACACGTCATAAATACAAATGAAGACCCTCTTCCTGCCTTTGCCACTGACTAACCAGACCTACCTAAGCTGCAATGGTCACTGTTCTTTGAGCCTCTCATCCAGCTGCTCAATCTGTCACCACAATCTTACCAGCTGCGCTAAGCTAAGATACACTCCAGTCGTTACAAGCCATGTAGGAAATATGACATTGCCAAGCAGCAAAATTTCTTGGAAAGACTAAGACCATGTGTTGCAGTAATGGTAAGATAGATCTTGATCCACTGCCTCCTTTACCAGAAGATTTCAGGGCTTTATACTTCAGCCATTCCCCTGAATCGTAGCACTTCCTTTCCAATCTGAGGGGATATAACTACTGTGCTTTTCAGATGACTTCTTTTGGATGTAATGAAGTGACTCTTCGAGGTTGGCATCCAACTTTTCGAGTGCAAGGTCAAGTGTGTCACATAATTGGCTCACTGACACCTGCCCCAAATGAAACTGCCAAATTTTTTCGTTTACTTCATTGATGGAGAGATAACTCAGTCAACACCAAAATAAGTATAACTGATGGTTTAAAGCTACACTGTGAACAGAATTCAAGATGTTCTCATGGATAGCAATGTTTACATCAGAGAGCTTAAAAAAATAGTAACGGAATTCAGCAGGCGCAATCACATCGACAACTTTAGCATTGCCATATACATGGAAATCCGTCCTCTCGGTGAACATCAGAAAAGATTTAATGCACCAGAAACCAATGAGGTAGTCATATTGATGACTACAGATCCTGTTGGCCAACGGGACATCGTATTGCGCTTACATGATGACTCCCTTAAACAAATATGTGAGCTTCATCCAGCTTATGATGCTATTCACATTGTATCCCCTAAGCTTGTATACTTTTGCATGTGGCCACAGGGAAGACTTCTTGAGGCATGCTTTCACCACGTTTGCTCTCATGCCATTCAGATAACTGGCAATACTTGTCGAAAGTCACCGCACAATAAAGTGGCCATGCCTCTTATGGGTATATCAGTACCTCTAATATCCCTCAAGATATATCCATAGCTTCAAATACAATGACATAGGGGCTTCATCAGCTACAATGGCACTGCAGTCTTGAATAAGGCGGGCAAGTGCTCTTCCTTTCTTGATGGAGCAAACGGTCATCTCCAGCAATCAAGGTGTCTTACAGGGCACCACAGCTGTCAGCCCTAAGCCTGCCTTGATCTTTGCATAAGCATCGACAATATACCGCTGGAACAACCGTCTCGCTAGAATGAGATAGTTGTCATTTCGTTGAAAAAAAGTGGAAACAGTAGTACTGCTGCTGAGTAATTTTGTGTCTGCTTGTCAGTTTAAATTGCATCCATGTGTCCCTCTGGGAAACAGATGTGAATAGCATCATAGGCTGGATGAAGCTCACATATTTGTTTAAGGGAGTCATCATGTAAGCGCAATACGATGTCCTAAAATGTGTACAGTACTGAAAAACTGAAAAACCATATGAAACAGGCGTTATATCCACATCAAGAAAATTTGCGTCTACAAAATCTCCCAGAAGCAGTGTACTAGGTTCATATAGGCACAAACCCAAAGATTTAGGATAAATGTCACGCTCTTTTTTAGATATTGATTGCGTATAGTAGCCGTATACCCATTATACAAAGCTTACGTCACTTGCACAGGACTGTGCACCAACTTACAGCAGTATATGACGATTCCTGAATTTTGCGATTTTGAGCATTCTTGAACACCTCAAATTTTTTATAATGAACATAAAAACATTCTTGCTCACAACTGAGATTTCTTTCACCTTTTTCAACTTTTTTCCGAGTACATAATGTCATTCTTCTTGCCCACAAAATCCAGTGATTTTCAGAATTCACTTCAAAGCCCTGAACTTTTCTTCTCAGCTCCTCTATTTTCCTTTCACGTTTCAGATTTTCCATTCACCTACTACTTGTTTCAATACTGTCTTCACCCATAGGGGAGGGGCTGGGTTGGCATACTTGGCAGCCATGGCTGTACCATGTAGTTCCGTCGTGTATGTAAAACCCCAAGTTAGCTGATTGGCTGCTTGTGCAGGCGTGACTATGTGGTTCACGTTAGGAGGTGTCTGTGTCACAAGCGTGGTTGCCTGGGGCTGGGTAACCGATGACAGGCACTGTCTTGTGGATTCCACTCATCGCAGGAGATGTTTGCGTGGGTGTGAGTGTGAGTGTGTGAGTGTGTGTGTGTGTGTGTGTGTGTGTGTGTGTGTGTGTGTGTGTTTCCCTTGAATCGTTTATGATGTCACTATTATGCTTAAATTGATCACTTAGTCGTTCACATGTATTTGCCTTGTATTTTGTATCCATTTGCCCATAGGTTACATACTGCAACCTGGATTTAGAATGAAACAAGCATAATTACCCGTTCCATGAATGGATAGGTACATGTGTGATTGGGGAGAGAGTTCAGGGGAAAGGAAGGAGAAAAGAGGATAACAAAGACGGGACTGCAATACAGCGTAGCTGGCACAATTCATTGTAGCACTTCAGTATAGACAACATTCCTTGTACTGTTTTTGCAGCTAAATATTCAGTTGTTCTTTCCAGTCCGTGAAAGGGCCACATACAACATTCCGTGTGAGAACACAGGTGTTCTCAAGTCCAAGCCTACTGTCTGCAGAGTCTGTCTTTGAGACGTTGATTGTCAGAACAAAACAATGCTGGAAGAAACTGTTTCCTCTGGAATGTGAAGGGCAGGGTGTCAGTAGGCTGCAGGGTAATCCTCGGAATGAGATGCCTTTCTCCAGAAAAAGGGCCAGTTGAGATGGCAATTTCAAATATATTGGTCATTGCTTTTGTCATTATGCACCTGGTCCCATTCATCAAGCGCGGTGGATTAAGGATCCGCCATCACCAGCATGCCAACTTTGATCAGAAGGACTTGTGCTGGAAGTCCAGGAAGGTGAATGGAGTAAAAACTCAGGTGGATAGTGAACTGCCTCTTCATCACTCATAGCTGTGTTAATGGAGCACTGGCTGTCCAGGTGCCATACGGGACATTTTGGCATTGATGTCTGCTACCGTATCGTTGAGGGGAGCTAATATTGTGTGTTCCCATAACTTTCCTGTAAGCTGGGAAAAACAGACTCGATAAGCTCATCTACTGATTTTACAGCTGTCCCAAAATGACGAAGGCAAATAGTATCCAGCTGTTCTATCACTGGCAGTGAACCATCTCCAAGTGACAACAGAAGATCAGCAAACTGCCCTGCTTCTGCATCACCGGTCATTAGAACACGCTATATGAACCTAGTACACTGCTTCTGGGAGATTTTGTAGACGCAAATTTTCTTGATGTGGATATAACGCCTGTTTCATATGGTTTTTCAGTTTTTCAGTACTGTACACATTTTAACAAAGCAAGTTTCATGGGGTCTAGTCCTCTTCATCCCTTCTAACATGGCTGATTGCATTAGCCCCATCATCCGGCGAGTGGTGGGCCGATCCCTGATTTTGAAAAGTCGACGGCTCGATCTTTTGGCGGCCCGGATCGTAAGGATCGATTAAAGTTCGATCTTTAAAACTCGAGCGTTTTCGGTACCGGAGGGAAAGAAAGTCCGCGGTAAAGGCTGGTAATGCAGCCATAAGATCGACTAAAGATCAAGTATAGCGGCTCGCAGTTGCACTAGCGATCTGTTTATACAGTGTCATCATAAATTACCTTCCTCGTGGATGGGTTTTCCTATCTCAACATTCTCGCGTGCTCCTCTATTCTCCGCCACTGCCACTACCGCTACCGCCCTCTCTCCTTTAGTTTCACAGTTCTTATTTTGCCCTCCTTCCCCTCATCTCCCACCCCCCTCGAAAAAAACCCACCAAAACTAATACGTGTACAAGTAGCGTGGCATTGTGTTCTTCGGGCCTTCTTTTGACTTCTGGGGACCGTTTCATTTCTACTTCAGTTTTTTTTTTTCATTCATTTATTGTTTCATTTTATTAGAAAGAGCAGTCTAAGATAGGGCCTATCAGTTCTTCAGTAACTGAATCTCACATGGCACCCTAAATATTCACATTCATATAAACACATACACAAACGTACACACACTCACATGTTACTATATCACTAATCAGAACCCCAATTAGCATCGACAGTACCAAACCAAACTAACGCTTAGTCACGATCCTTCTCCTTTCAGCCCATTCCTGCTGTCACTGCTAATCCTTCCTTAACATAAACAACCTCAATTAGATTGTAGGAGGTGCGACACTGCTGCAGTAACTTCGCGCTGAGCGTGTAGCTCGATTAATGTTGAGTCGAGCCAGATTAAAGCGACTCAAAAAGATCGGAGCAACACTCGATCTTTTTGACTCGAGCCGAACCCGCTGACTCGATCAATCGAGTCGCAGGTAAAGATCGACTCAGCTCGATCTTTTAAATCGAGCTGCCCAGCCTTACGGCTTTGTGAACTGCAATATTTATTCAAAATTCAAATCTGTGTAGGAACTAACTAATCCACAAATATTTCAATGTTCATGTCATGAATGTACTGGTCGCCAGCATGACTTTGTGAAGCTTGTCACAGGCGTCCGTAAAGCCCGTGCTTTCATCCCTAGTATGGAAATCAATTATTCTTTGAGCGGTACTAAGTCGCATATTTCTGCTTGCGTCTTATGATATCCAGTGCTTGGACGATTAGTGACCGGTTAATACATAAGACCTATTCCAGTTTGTTATAAATAGTTTTGCAAAATAGCAGTATATCTACCAACAATTTATTGGCACACCAAATTCCAGCGTATTCTGAATGAACAAATATGAGACGTCATTACCAAAAAAAAACAAGTTCATCAGTGGTTAGATTGTTGCACTTTTGCGACACCATGCCTAGACAATAGGTGGCATGATCACGATTCGCTTCGGCATGTACTGAAAGTGCAAATACCCTTAATGTAACTTGCAGTATTCACTCTGTCTATTAGAATAGTTCTGTGTATAGGCCCAGCTTTGCAAACCGTATACATCAACAATACGCGGCTTTTTTTGGACAACAAACCATTCTGAAACTTTGTGATGAACAGTTAGACGCGCCCATGATCACAAATTATTTTTGCAGTCTATCGGTCTTCTAATTGGTCAGTCATTGGTTAAAACTTATGCAGTTTACCACTTACTTTAAACATATATGCACTGCAATTATTCACAACAAGCATGTTTGCATTTACGAATACTTCGTGACCGCACGCCACATCCCTTGAAGCTGTGAAGTAAATAACCATTTCGTTGTTTTCATCTAACTTTATGTAGATTTTTAAAGTTTTTATTTCACACCAATGTCAAAAAATATTTTCTAGTTATTAAGGCAAATTGAAAGAGAAGGGTGTATGCAAAGTTTGAATAAGACTGATCAAAGCAAACCGGTGATATTAAACAAAAAACAACGAAACCTGTTCTATATTCTTGGACGGACTGCAGTAGTAAAAAGCTGAATTTATTCTCCATAATGTACATGTGTAATGATCTGAATTCATAGCTGAACTATATTAAAAGTTGCTACAAAATACAGGATCTAACTACGCCTGGTATTCTCAAGGTAATTTTGAAACGCTCAATATCGCTTAAAAATATAAAGGAGAATAGAGGTTATCTTCGTGCAGTTTTGTCGAGCATTGTGTGGGGTGTGTAATAAAGGAAGATTATTATATTAGGTTGGAAAAAGAATGGAAATTGGAGACTTGTTTTAATCTTTTGGAACCTGCTGAAATCTATTCTCTTATTAAATTTTGGACCGGCAATCATAAACTGCCAGTAGAAATAGGGCGATACCAAAATATTGAATATCAGGATAGAATTTGTGAATTTTGTACCTGGGAATTCCATTATTTATTATCTTGTCCCAGATTTGCTAGGGAACGCAAGAAAGTTATTAGTGGACGTAATAAGGGCTAGAATTGTGCATTTACATGATGAAAAGGAGAAAATTTGCACAAACACTCCTCAGATCACATAAAACAACACGTGCAATAGAAGCATGTGGAGAATTTTGTGGAAAAGTGATTTTGGAGGGTGTTAGTTTTTCGCTCTTTACGCTTTATTAAATCAGGGGACGTAATCGTGAAAATGCTTATTTTTTGTTATATAACCTTACTAAGTGCAGTGCGAAATAAAAAGCTATAATATTATTTCCTTAATAAAGTTTTATGTAAGGTAGTCGTTGGATAGCATAAAATTGATAACGCTTGATGTAATAGTAGTACATTAATTGCTGAGTTATTGAAGGAAATGCCTCTTATATCTCCGTGAAGTTGCTCAATATCGTGCCTGGTAAAAAATTTTCTTCAGCTTCACGAAATGACATGCCTTTGCTGTCTGATTGAGAACTCTAAAATACTGATACTCCCATGCCATGGAAAGATATCTTTACTGTACTTGAGGATCCCCGAGCACTTGACCGACGGGCATTTGGCCGAACGGACATTTGGCCGAAATTCATTACTGCATAATATTGTTATATTCATTCATCTCGGCACTTTCTTCTCTTTCTCAGAGAATGTGCGAATGTAAGTTCTCACTAAATTCAGTTATATGTTGACACGTACTGCAATAAATAATTATGCTGTAATAAACATTGGTCAAAAGANAACAAAACAAATCTTTGGCCAACTGTCCTTCGGCCAAATGTCCGTTTGGCCAAGTGTCCGTTCGTCTAAATGTCCTTCGGCCAAGTGTCCGTTCGGCCAAATGTCCGTTCGGCCAAGTGTCCGTTCGGCCAAGTGTCCGTCGGCCAAATGTCCGTCGGCCTAGTGTCCGGCCACGGTACTTGGGCCTGGGTTATAATCTAGACTGTCGACAGCAGCGGTAGTGAAAAGTTTATGCTATAACTGGACACACCTTGCCATCACTTTCAAACCGTCTTTCTATTGCTGCATTTCGTCCCCTAAGAGCCAGTCTCGCGTATCATAGTTTTGGCGCGAATTTTTTTCCCCATCATTCGATAGCTCTTTTCAAGCTCTATCATCCTGTACAAGAATTATTTTGCTACATGCGATAGTTTTTTTTTAAAATTAAGCTGAAACTGTTTCGCGTATCTCAAACAGAGCCAGCCAAATTCACATAATATGAGTTGTCCGACACTGGCTTTTATGTCTGTGCTTCTGAAAACGCTTATTTGAAGCTACGCGGTTTCGGCTTTTTCCTTTGTACTTCTCATACCGCGTATCAAAGATATACGCGTTTATGGGAGAGTAAATTCCCCTATTTTCTCTATTTTTCCACGTATCAATGTGAAGTTGCCTCCTTTGTACCCTATGATTCCTGTGGAGCACATGCCTAACTCATGCTTTGGTGAAACAAAATGTAAGTAAAGAGCTTATCTAAACAAGGTTTCTTCAATTCTGCTTTAGCAGTCATTGGTACTCAACAGTTTATTCAAATGCAAATGTGCAAAGGAATACCAATGCTCAAGTTTATACACTTGGGGATGCAATAGACATCACCCTTTACAGACACTATGCTTTGTGAGATCGCAGTATGGCGACTGTCAATCATCAGAACCCAAATCTGAGGGTAGACCATAGGAAACACATATTACACAAAATGGGGGATAATCAACAACGTCTTATAAAATCAAGTGTTCGTCTCACAATTTATGTGATTCGAACCTTGAGATCAAGGGAATAATGCTCCAAGTCCCCGACATGAAATCAATAAATAATTCTGTCTGTCTTTTGGTCCGTCCGTCCGCCCGTCCGTTCGTTCGTCCGTCCGTCCGTCCGCCAACCTGCCAGCCCTTTCGTCCATCTGTCTATGTACGTCTGGCGCACTCTGTGTCATCTTTCTCGTTTTGTAATGTTATGAAAATTTCATACCATGAATGATAATAGTAGCCCAAGCTTTTGGGTCAAGACATTTACTACTTAACTATTCGGGAGAGGACATAGGCATTATTGTCTACAACTCGTGTTGTTATTATTTTCTCCAAAATCCAGGTCAATGAATTGAACAGTGCATAGCTTTCCCCTTCGGGTGGCTGTCTAGTATGGCATAAAGACACAGCGGTCAATGTCCACATGGACAACGCAAATTGTTACTCTGATAATGTTCAAATGGAAGACAGTCAGAAGATATATCACATCTTGCAGACCCCATGCTTTCTGAGGTCCCAGCATGATGACACTCAGTGTCCAGAATGTAATTTAGCCAGACAAGAACTATGGTTTACAACCAGAGAAACCGTTGATGTTAGCACTGACATTGCATCGTGTCAACCTAATACTATTCAGATTCCAGAAAGCCCTAACAGAAAGTCAGAAATCACCCTTTACAGACTCTGTGCTATGAGGGATCCCAGTATGATGACAATCTATCTTTAGAACCCCACTCAGCAAGCGGTTACTCAGCGTTGTCGCCTAACTATTCATGTGATTTGAAGCTGGTTCAGGCTCCTTGTGAACAGGGGGATAATACTCCAAGCCCTCGACCTCAAGTTTCAAACCGCGAACAAAGTTCAGAAACACAAGAGCCCATCCCCAGCTGTTCGCATGAACATGGACTTAATATCACGATAACAGAACCTAGTTACTTTGATGACTACACTTCACCATCTCTCATGAGCAAGTCTTCGCCCACTTGTTCAGATATTCATGAACAGCGCCATACACAAAAGAATGAAAAATTTGGGCATGAGTCTTCAAGCACCAAGTCGTACTCCCATTATCGAATTTCGTGGCCTCAAAGTCCAGATTTGTTTTGCGATGTCCGACCTTTCTGACACAGACTGCCAAACTGAAAGTCACGCTCAGAAAACACAGAGTCCTCTTTGTGAGGGTGAGGAAGCACACGTGGACATAGAATCACACAAGGATGGCAATTCAGAACCTCTGCAAAAGTTGGGACTGGATAAATTTGGTAATGATTCTGATTTTTCCGACACAGACTCCTCAAATGACGTTGACTATGTTCCTGGCTCACCTGATATAGAGTTCGACTCAGATGATTCACGTCATATCGAGGTATGCAAATCTGAGTCAAGGAATCATGGTAACACGCCATCAGAAAGATTAACAGCATGGGACTCGCAGCAACTCTTAGCCCCGTGTATGCAAAGGAATAACGTGCAAGACAATCCTCAAAACGTCTCAAGTAGCGGAGGGGAGTCAGAACCACCACAAGCTAGCTTGAAGAGAAAATGGAAGAAATTCCACAACGCAAGAGGCAAAAGAAAGGTTTTGCAGATCCCAGTCGGTGGAAAAGAAATGTTAAAAAAATGAAACGGATGGATGGTGGTAACAAGGCCATTACTACAGGAATGTCACGCAAGTGCAATTGCTTTGAAAAATATGGCGATCAGCGCCAGAGCATGTTCAACGGGTACTGGAAAATGTCATGGAAGCAGAAACGGTCGTTTATCATCGCTCACGTGAAGAAAGATCATAAAAAGACAAAACAGACACGAGGAAGCTCGAGGCGAGCCTTTTCGCTTGAATATTATTTCACAATTGAAAACACAAAAGTTCGTGTATGCAAGCGCTTTTTCATGGCAACTCTTGGTTATAAGTCAGATTCATTCCTTCGCACTACACTCAAGAAAACTGGCCAGGAAGGAAGCCATGATCTCTTGGACAAAAATGTTGGAAGATCTGCCCCGAATCTGATTCCAGAGGAGCAAGTAGAGCTCGTTAGATCATATCTGAAGTCGCTGCCGACAGTATCATCACACTATTGTCGGGCCAAGAGCAAAAAGCTGTATCTCGAGCCCGGATGGACAAAGCAAAAGTTGTATGAGGAATATTGCAATGAAACCTCTGAGCCAGTGTCTCTTTGGAAGTTCATGGAAATTTTTCATACCGACTTTGACATTGGGATACATAAAAGAAGGAAAGACATCTGTGACACATGCTACAGTTACACGACAGGAAATCTGAGTGAAGAAGAATACAGAGCACACGTTAAAGCGAAGGACAGGGCAGCAAACGAAATGAATGGGGATATTAGGAAAGCGAAAGAAAAGATGGACACAACAGTATTAGCAGTAGACTTGCAGCAAATATTTCTAACCCCAAAGTTGAACTGTACCGCAGCATATAGGAAGAGAAAAGTACAGAATTACAATTACACTGTGTATGACACGGTCACAGGCAACGCAACATGCTATGTCTGGTCTGAGATTGACACGGATCTGTCTTCTCATACTTTTGCTAGTTGTATCAGTCACTACTTGCAAACATTCGTCACAACACCAAATGTTATCATTTGGTCTGATGGTTGTAATTATCAAAATCGCTGTAGCGTAGTTGCTGCTGGCATACTGAAAGCTCTGGAAGAAACTGCGATAGAAGAAGTTCAGCAAAAGTTTCTGCACAAAGGACACACACACCAACAAGCAGACACAATCCACAGTCGCGTGGAGGCAACCGCTGCCCCCATTGACGTATATACGCCTGCTGATTTTGCCAGAGTCGTTTCACTCTGTAGGCGATCCAAACCTGTTCATGTAGTAAATGCAGACTTTTCCTTTTTCAAGGAATTTTCTGGGGGGCCACAGAGCATTCGACCTGGCAAGGCAGCAGGTGATCCGTGTGTTGTCGATTTGAAAGCCATAAGGTACAGTAATGGCCAGGTTGAAACAAAAATAAACTTTGATGACGATTTTTCCATTCTGCCAAGAAGATCGTCTTTGCAACCAGTCACATCAAGAGTCTCCAGAACGGAGCCTCGGAGACTCGAAGCAGCAAAAATCGCTGACCTTATGAGCCTGTTACCGTTCATGCCACGCTCAAGCCATGCTTTTTACAATGCATTATAAAGACTTGATGTTCTTCTTGTCCTACCTAACAAGGTGTTAATCTCTGACCAGCCATTGCGGGTTATGGTTTTAGCCCTCCAATCATATAAGTTATGGGTTGACATTTTGCTTTACCATTAAAGTGCGTGACACAACTTCAGCAAAATCTGCAAAGGGTTAGACTATTTCAGTTTTGGTACTGATGATGTGTTGTTTTCAATGAACCGCTAGCAGGGCATGCTTCGAGCCTTTTGTGTTTGTCATTTACACAATAAAAAATTAATGTGTGTTTACTTAACATGTCTCGACTCAGCCACAGAGAGTGCAGTGTGGTTTTTTTTTTTAATGATTGAGACTTGGTATTTACCCTTGATAATTCTCATCGACTGATCTACAAGTCCCATGATTCTATAAAGTGTAATGACTTGTTTCGTGAAATTTTGGAGGACGATGATACTCACGTGTATTGTTCATCGGCTATTGTAGCCAGGCACTGCAACAGTCCTCAACCTAATATAGTCCATTAATTTAACAAGTTCAACAAATCACAATATCCTCTTGATTATCTTCTGCCGAGGCACCTAAAGCCGAGCTACGAGGAAAGTGCTCACTGGCTTAGGTTTAATAGCCATGAATACCTTATAAACTGTGTTTTTGCTCATCGGATTTGTTTCAGACAGATTTTTGTGAAGATGTATCAGTGAAATGTTGACAATCACATGCACATTTATTGAGTGACCTTTTCTTCATTGTGGTGTGTCCAATGCTGGACTGAGTAATTAGTATGTGACGATGCCCAAAGTTTCATTTACAGCAGATTGCATTTTGTCCATCTCTGTTCTTCCCACAGAGTCTGGGAGTTTGGACTGCCCGTCTTTAATTATCTTTATCGAGCTAATTCATTTTATCAACCTTTGGCATAACGATAATCTTTGTTCTCTAGTGTGGGGAGTTAAACTGAACACAAAATGCACCTCCTACACAACTGTGATTTTCGTGGTCCAGAGCAAAAATTGTTCACAGCCTAGGCTCAGTCTACCTAGGTTCATTGAAATGTATCGAGTAACATATGTTTTGCATAACCATGACGTCTGTTTACTTCTTCTCGCTCCCCATGATAAATTATTCGAGAAGAATACTGCTTCTTCGGAGTTTTTTCCCCTACTTGTGCTCTTACCACAGAATGTGGACTGGAAATTTGCTCTGAGTATTGAATTCTTAGGCAGGAAATGCCTCAGCTATAGACGTGATTCTTATTAGTCTATGAGTTATTGAATTTTAATAAAATATGGATGACTTTTTATTCTTTGCATTCTGGATTCTGAGAATATTTGTGTTGCAATATTGTGCATTTTGAAAAATGTTTACGGTTTAGCAGCACTCATACTGCATTGATAGAATCTATTGGTGAATCACTAACAGCTTGCACGCATTCGATTTTGGCTCAACTAAGCAACTGATCTTTAAAATCAATCATATTATCAATCCACCGATTAGCACTGCATAAGGTACAAAATCACGTAACATGAAGTTACAAGTGAACCAATTTCGCGCAAAAAATGTTACGCGTTTTTGCGAAAATTCCTAAAACGTGTAACATTAATATCTCAGAAACTTTGCGATTTTTAACAAAAAAAATGGTCACAGTCAAAAGCAAGACCCTCTAATTAGATGCTTTTTCAGTTTAAACCTTCGGTAACTTTTATCTTAAACAATTTAATCAGTTTTTTATTTCCCCTGTAAAATTTGCTAAAACTATGATACGCGAGACTGGCTCTTAGGGGACGATTTATATCACTAGACAGCTACACCACTCTCCAATAAAAAACGCATAGCCCTAACGAATAGAGAGTTTCTATGATTTTCTGAAACGTGGTGTTGCTGTAAAGATAAATGCTCACATATAGGGGTAAAGGTGTCTCCCTTGTCACTAGGATCCTCTTGGAAAATGCATCTTCGTTAAGCCTGCTGTTAGTACCAATCAGTTGAGAAATTGACAAGTTTTATTAAAGATGCTGGGAGGCATTGTCTGCAGTTGATTCAACTAACACCAGTTTCAATAGTGTTATGAGTGATTTAGGAATAGAAGATTCTTGGCATGTCAGTGAAAAATCAGAATTTGCCAGATCTAAGTCTTTGCGGATGATCTTGCCAGCGCGCCACAAAGCTACAGCATCGTCATCTGCTTTGTCCAGTTTACTTTTCTCCAGCAATGAGAACATAGTGTTCTTGATTATTATAGTGAATCCCTGCCTGATTAAGTGGCAATAATTTAATTCGGGAATGATACGCAGTAACCGCACTTTTAATCTGCAGGTTGCATGGATGTATTCTGTTGACATGCATCCTTGTATATTTTCAACATTTCTAACAATTTCTGTTTTCCTCTAAGTAGCATATAAGTTCTGCGAAGGCTAGGCTAGTGTCAATGTCAGAGGCATAATATCCGATTCTAATTTTCTGCTTCTTGCAGCCACCTGAATTTACTGAGGTATCTAACATGGCAAAATTTGTGGTGGTGGGCTTCTTGAGCAATCAGGTCTCCCTCTGAGAGAAGTCTTTTAACGCAGTCACTGCTGCTCTGATGTTTGCATCCATGTGTTTTGCTAAAACCGCATGCAGTGTTCCTGTTTATACATTATTGCAAAATATGCAGATGTTTCTGTTTCTTTAGAGTATCTGTTGAGATGGGCACGTGAACGCTTTGTTGTCGTGCTTCTGAAGAAATCACATTTCGGTGCCTAATGGTGACTATGATGTATAGGGCAAATTCAGCATTTCTGCTTCTTTTCTCCATTTCATACCACATCTTTTATCATGGGGGAAGAAAATTTTGATCGAGATGACTTTTGACATTTGACCTCGCCTGACATTAGGAATTCTACAGGATTATCACTGACAATGAATTCTTGTAAATTACTTCTTTCGTTTTCCTTGGCCATATCATGAAAAGATTCACGTTTTCTCAAAAA
>JAWQUT010000184.1:1155365-1173753 GCA_033807755.1 Ellobium chinense | reverse complement strand
CACACACACACACACACACACACACACACACACACACACACACACACACACACACACACACACACACACACACACACACACACATATAAGCAAAGGGCACGCGCCTACATATTTTCAAAGATATAAATACATACCTATATATAAACATACATACACATATATACGTTACATCCACTTATATGAGTAGATAAGTAAAGGTATAGATCAGAATATTCACATATGCACAAATCATGTAGATACAGATGCAGAGTATGTTATGCACAATGTACGCTTATACAGGTGGGTACACATACATAAAATGCATTCATGCACAATGATATTTACACACATTCATTCTCGCACGCTCACTCAAGTGTGGGTGCACCCAAGGAGCCGTAGTCTCAGGTCAGGGAAGGAGGGAGCATAGGTACCAGACTCCGGTAGTCAACAGAGTCTGTGCTCTCAGGCTCCGAGCGGAGACAGCCACTCACAGAGGGCAAAAACACACAGGAGCAAGCGCAGAGGGAGTGGGAAAGAGGACCATAACATGAAACCTGGAGAAGGAAAAAGAAATAAGAGGAGCATCATCATCATCATCATCATCATTTGGAACACAATAAAAAACAATCAGAAGTTCTGTCCAAACCAGCGAAGGATTGAGAAATACACTGTACTTCCTAAAATTCAAAATGGGCTATATAATGATATAAAATAATTACTTTTCGAATCAAAGATGTGATTTTTCATCAGGTGAAATATAAAATGAAATGAACGGGTAAGAAAAGACGTAGGATAAATGGGATCATTATTATCATCATCATAACTATCATCGTCGTCGTCAACATCAACAGTATTATCATCATCGATGTAGGCATCATTTATCAAGTTCACGAGTGGCGATAATTTGTGCTGTTACTATTACTCCTAATACAGCTGCTGCTATTGCTAGATGGATAAAAATTAGCAGCAATTGCAATGCAGTGGTGTCGCAGTGGTGATGGTAATAGCGATGGTGGGAGTGGTGGTGGTAGTGGCTATGACGGTGGTTGTGTGGAGATAGTGGTGGAAATAGTTATAGTGCCTTTTTGAGATGGTCAGTAAACATTTGTTGTGACCAAAATTGTTGCAGCTACTAATGCATAGTCTATATGCTTTTCCATAGTGGAGAATAGTTCTCTAGTCCCCATCCAATGGAAACCACGGTGGCAAAAAAGCTACCTGAGCAGATCTAATAATTTCAAATTCCAGAACTGGACTAATGACCTTCCAAAACTGAATATGTCTAATAACAAATTTTTTTCATTGACACAGGAGGGTGTGATCTTGATATAAATCAGTGTATTCTGAGGAATATAATATATTTTCAAGTCTTATTGACCTAATTGATATTATAAAATTGCTTATTTCGGAATTTAACATATTCGGTATAGGTAACATTGCAGCTTCAAGAAAACGATACAAAATGTAGGAACAAAATTGCGAAGTAAATCCCCAAACCAGAATTCAGTAAAAAATTGCAATCACCAGAATAGACATAAAAAATGTAAGAAACAGGATCTACGCGTAGATTTGCTTTAGTAATGAAGTACAAAACAAGAAATACTTTTCCAATTAACAATTCTGATTCGGAACTCAAAATTTAGAAGACCATTTTGACGTTGAGCCGTTGTCGTTGCCGTCGCTGTTACTGCTACTGGCATTAATTTTACTATTGCTGCCATTAGTTTCCTTGCTGTTAAAGATGTTTTTGTCAGAAATAAAATTGCTACTTTAATTGTTACTGCTCATTTTTCTGTTTGTTTTTGTGTCTGTCTGTCATTGCTGTTTGTGCGGTAATTGTTATTAAAGCTTTGTTATTCTTATTCTTTTTATTGATACTGTTTTCACTGATTTTGTTGTTGCTACCAGCATGATGAATATGAGGCTATTCAATCAGAATAACAAATCCATATCGTCGACGTTGACATAGCTATGCACCCTGTTCCACACAAGAGAAATATAAATTTACATCGGATTGAAAAGACTAGGGACACGTTTTTCGTTTGTGCGCGCCAGTCACAGTGAGATACTAGAGGTTTATTAGAAATAATAGTCTTTTGCGAGCACCGGAAGGAAAAACTCGGGAACATGGCGGCAACATCGACGATTTCAAATCTGTTACTGGACCGACTTATCAATAGCCTTGTATGGAGGAGAATGTCGCAAGAATTAATCGTAGTATATAGGTTAATGAATGAGGCGAAGGTATAGATGATTATAACAATCATCGCTCGCAAGTCAGAACATTATTTTCTTGCTCTTCCGCACTAGTCGCAACCTCTTAGCTTGTCTAGAGACTGATATTTCCTTTGCTAAGGACCGCCCACAGAGTAAAAGGACAGCCCTTTCAAGACGCCTCATGGACCAAACAAACACAGCTCAGGATAACAAAGATTTTGGCAGCATGACGAGGCCTGACATAGGACATGAAATTTCCGCGCCCTTGAAATTTGTGAGAAGTTCGAATTCGTGAGATGATCCTGAGATTTTTCAACTTTTGGGGATCAGCTACAGACCTGCAGCTCAAAAAGTGTGTACATTTATAATTTCAAGAATCCGTTCAGAAATTTTGGGTGTTTAGATCGAGTTCGTGAATATTTCGATTTTGTGATGAGTTCGAGTTCCTGATGTTTTTAACTTTCGGGATCAGCTGCAAAATTCAAGGTCATATACTGTCCAGATCAAGATAGTGAGATTTTCGAATTCCTGAGGTTTTTAGGTTCAGGGATCAGCTCAGAAATTCATTGTGTGTATCGTCTGAGTTCATGACTGATAATGAGCGAATTATTTTTCAACGATTTTCAAAAAGACACAATTTATAGTCTTTTTTCATTTGTCAAAAGCATTCTATACCTGTTTCTAATGTTTATTCTAGTGGTCTGAATTAACCCTTACTGTCCTATTCCATTTATATAGAACGGTAATAATGTCCTTTTAATATACAATGTTATAATGTTCTAAACATGTTACGTCTGAACCCAAATAAGTGTACTCATTACAATCTGGGAATAAAGTTCTGTTCTGCTCTGACTGATGTTAACATTAGAAAGCAATGAGACGCACACAGAACAGAACGATGCCTTGAAAATCATTACCATCCTTCCGTCGTGTTCGCAGTCGGGTCAGGGTTGGCTTGGTAGGCTTATTTGACCTTTGACAAAATAGGAGAACGTATACCAATATAAGGCGATTCTTAGGTTAAGTAGCTTTTTATTTGGCCTTTAAAGTGGATCTTCCGGGTAATGCCCCGCAATAGAGGAAGCTGGCTAGGTGGATGCGTCACGGTGTGTGCGGTGCTTGGGGAGTGGGGGGCAAAGAAATCAACTGCCAAATCGTCAACTGTAATGGGATAAACAAAGTTACGAAACATCAAATAAGCTTAAATTTCTTACCTATACCGCTGCAGTTCGTGAGAAGTTTGAGCTCGTGATTTGCATTGAGCGTAAACGTTTTATAGTTTGAGAATCAGCTTCGAAATTCAAGCTTATGCAGTGTCCAGATCGTTTGTTTGATGCTGGCGTTTGTATGTTTTGTTGAATTTCAAGGATAGGTCAGACATTTATTAGGTGTTTAGATCGAAGTCGTGAAATGTTCATGAGAAGTTCGAATTCATGAGATGTTCGGGTCAGTGAGAAATTCGAATTCATGATATATGAGATGTTCGGGTCAGTCAGATTTTTAACTTTTGGGGACCGCTTCCAAATTTCGAGGTAATTTTGTGTTGAGATCAAGTTTGTGAAATATTGAGAGTATTTTAAAAAAATATATATTTCGGGATCAGCAAATAAATTCAGAGATATTTGAGTTTGTGGTGTTCGAGTTCGTGAGGTTTCAGGGTATAAATTCAGGAATTCTTACATTATTTTTAACTCACGAACTCGAACGCCTCACGGCCTCCAGTTTTTGAGCTACTCCCTTAAACTCTAAAACTTCACGCACTCACTAATTCGTACATCTCACAAACTTCGATCATCTCATGAACTCCAAAACATCATGAGCATAAATTTCTAAACTACCGGTAGTGATATGGTAGGCTACCGTTTTGGCTAAGGCAACGTGAGGCAAATCCTCTACACTGTCTTTTAGGGATGAATCCCTAGCATACATTAACCTAATTTTCTTTCTACTGACTTTTTTAAGGTTTACTTTTGTCCGGGACTAGTTTGAACACAATGTTCGTAGAAACAAAAAATATAGGTTGAATGAGTCGTTCAAACCAGACAAGACGTTCAAAGGAATAAAAAATAACTGGGCCCGTCCAGTGCGTTGTGAAGGTCGGGAACGGTACACTGAAATTAACGTCAGGCAGCTTATTGGGGCTGACATTTGACACAGCGAAAATCTAATTAAACTGAAATACTAGATCTAGATCCAAGCTTAAATTCTAGTTTCTCTGGTCCGTCGAGCATGAAATGACTGGCTAATCTGGACTAAAGAATCTCGTGAATTGGAAACTACAGGTATAGGCCAGTTTAGATCCATGGTGGTTGAAACGGAAGTGTGTCGATTTAGAAATATTCGATCTGGTTGCTCAACAGCAGATCGGCCTAGTGTAACAAATCAAGCCTCTATATCTCCGCATATGCACTGAAGCATAATTAGTGTGTAAATCATCTAATATGCTTAATAATTAAATCGTAACCATGACGTGCATGAGGGTCTATGGGCACGGTGTTGCACGCTGCGGCTCAGTTTGGCTAAACTTCCATTAGTTAAAACCTATAAATTATCTTAAGTGTTCAGTGGCAATTGCCTCACAAGAGGCAACTGTGACGACTCTGGTTAGGAGATTAAAGAGACACTTTAATCCTCTCTTTTGTCAGCGTATAAAGTAGTACAAAATGTTGTTATTACCAGTGGCCGAATGCATAATCATATGTTAATTAACCACAGTGAACACTACTAATGTTTTGGGAGTTTCCCGTGGTAACCACACTGTGTTCAACATGTAAGAATTATGCATACGACCACAGGTTATCTTAGGATGAGTCGATATTTATGAAAATGCACAGTCAATGAAGTCAGCATTACTCAACTTTTCGTCAATAACTTTTAAATAGGATGAACCATCATGTCCAAATAAAGTTGATACTGAGCAGAATTACTTCAGCTTGCGCACAGTCTTTGTTAGGCCGCCGAATTGAGGTTGTATAAAAGTAATTTATAAAAGTAAGAGCAACGTAATTTTTTTTAGGAGCCTCATATAGGCCTCAACTAACTAACGATGTTGTCTCGAAAATTTGTCCCTAGCCATTTACTTGAACCGAGACTTCGAGTGTAGATATTGTTTTCGGCAGTACTTAACGATCCGTCAGTACATAATGATACAGTAGGACACGATTTGCCAGCGAGCTAAGCTACGTAGTCAAAATCCAAAATGACTGTTTGACTGACTAAGCTGGGTTGCGTTTGGGGCTCATTCGGGGTGCAAATGCCATTCTTGTAATAAAATTTTGAAGTGATTTGTGCAGTGTTTTTTATGTTTTTNTTTAAGTTGGGTGGAGGGGAGAGGGCTTAGTGTATTACAAGATTGTGAATTTGTAATAAGCTATGGGGGCTTGCATTGCTTATTTCAGTACTTTTTGGTAATCTATCTTTTTAAAAAAAAATACCTGGCGTTCTTTTTTTTTTCCAAGTGGTAGTCAATGACTATTTGACTACCATTACGCTAAGCCCCTGCTGTCAATTAACCTGATAGATATTCCCTTTCAAGTTTTGAGCTCGAACACGAAATTTAGTACTTTCATCAAAGGCAGCCTTAAATTATAAACAAAATCATTCCAAACGGTGCATATATCCTACTATGAAGAAAACAACCTTATGCTGAACACCAACGACATCATTGACATTAATGAGGGGGGCGCCACCTGAAATCGTCGATTTGGGTTCAAAATACCGAAATTGGGTTTTTGCTATTTTTATACACTTTGACATCTTGTGAATAGAAAGCATTGATGGTTGCATGTGAAAGAATCCATTTTACCTCTCAAAAATGCATTTGATTAGGGTCACCCCCCGGGATTTTTTGTCTGATTATGTGAATTTATGCTGAACTTGTCTGTTTTTGATCGCATATTTTGTCTATACGCAATAAAATCAGACCTATCTTGTTGCATGCCGTTGGAAAGGAAATTTTCTCCTCTGCAAGGTCAACCTCTCATTGGCTGGCCAATGAAAATGTCGGAACGACGGCATCCCCCGAATGCGAAGCATAAATTACGCCTGGTCTTATTTACATCACTAAAAATAGCTAGGTCACGGCCTAGAACAAGTCATGCTGATGTTTCATTCGCTCGTTTGTTTCCAACAAGCGTGACCTAGTTATCTGATTGGATTTCTTTGGTACGGGTGGCCTCGTTTCTGTTTGTACGAAAATAGCAGCATGCAGGTTAGCACGTGAATACCTGACAGGAAGGAGGTGGCCAAGAAATTAGCAGCCTAATTTTTCTTTGTGATCCTGAAAACGGCCCGTAGGTTTGCCCTAGACAAAGCTAGACAGGTAAAGGAGACCGAGGAAAGTGGCCCAGCCTATCAGCCGGGCATGTATTGCCGTAAAAACAGTTTGTCAGACGCTTTTTGTGTGTGAAATTTTCAAATGCATATTTCTCAAAACTATACTTTTCAACACATAATTTGAAACTCCATCATAATTTACGAACCAATTTTTGCGACATTTGGTATATAAGCAGTTTATAGGTGTACAAAAAAAGTGACAGAGAGACATTTGGACTGTTTTTTTTTTTTTTTGTATTTTTCACGAAATATGTTGGCAGAGGCCAAAAAATGGGGGAAAATTGATATTCTGATACATACCAATTTTGAAAATTCATAAAATAATATTTTGTCATTTTATCAAAAATAACTCTCTTTCACTTTGTAGACATTGTGTATAAGAATGCACATGTGGAATTTCAGTTGGATTGCATTTCATCTGGAGGAGGAGTTTCCTTTTGAAGTTGACCGTTTTCTGAGTAGAAAATTCAAGATGGCGGCCGTTTCCATAGCAACCATAATAAAATGTAAAATTTTTCGACTGTTTTCCACTAATTTGAACCTGCTAAGTCCAAAAATCAAGGTTAAAAATCATGTGGCATCAAGCATTTAGAATAAGGCCTTCAGGTGGCGCCCCCCCCCCCCCCNCCTTAATTTCAATAAGCCTTTTCTGTCGTGATCCAGTCATTGGAATTTGATTTACAGTTGTTGCCAGTTTTTTGTCATGTTTTCACCTGAATGCATTGCTCTATCGGAATCCTATTTATCGTATAAACAGGGCCTTTTTCCGGTGACATAAAAGTGTGTAATAATTTTTTGCTATAGACTAATTTTTTTGTATCTTACATGTTACATAAAATTGACCTTTGACCAGTTTACGAATACTTGGATTGGAAGCCTTGAAAACCTCCAAGCATATGAATTTGTGACATCGTTTTAACTATTTTCACTGCCGTGGGTTTTTTCCTCTGTCTAAGTTTTTTTTTTTTATATTATCAATCTGTTTTCCTTATTGCTCTTCACTGTTCAGTTTCAGTTCACTTAAACATTTGAATTAAAAGTACTTGAAGTCACGATGTTTCTGTGGTCTAAAGTTTCATCGATGCTTGTCATCTGTTTGGATTTACTTTGTGTCGCGTAACGGTGTGGTTCCTTCAGTACAGTTGCGATTGATGTGTGTCAAACAAGGTGAGGGCCACTTCAGGGTCCTTTTCACGATTAACAGTTCATTTTTTAAAAAAAAATTTGAGTTTAGGATCTGAAACTCGTGTTTGTTTGATATCAGATATATGAAATTCATTACATACTTATTGTGTTCGCTCGCCAGAGGCTCGAGAATACGATAAATGCATAACTCTCTCTGTGCAATTTTACATCGTACGCCTGATTTTCGAAGTGCACGGTGTTCCATGTCATGACATTTATATTATATTTCAGGTTTTCAGGTTTCCATTTTTCTATTTTATATCCTACTAGCATGGACATCCATTTTATAAATGGGTCATTAGATTACTAACATTAGATAATCTTCTAGACTACATGAAATCGTTACGTTATCATAATAGTGCAGTTAACAGTAAAGTGAATCAACGTAAATTGCTGTTCAGTGAACAGGACACCACTGTACTGGACGACTACATTTACGGGTTTACCCGTTAATATGGTACTTGACAGCTTCACACTGCATTGCGTCATCAATGAATGGAAACCAGAATTCGAAACTTTAACCTCATCCTGAGAAAAAGGCGAAATGTGGGAAGAACTGGCATAAACTTGCCAATACATTATTAATGAAATCTTGCACCTTCAGTGAGCAGACATTGACGCTAAACCTTCTTTATCGAATTTCTTGCAGATTGACGGTTCCGGCCGAATTTAAGTTTATCACGTTCAAAAATACGTGCCACTCTCCCGGTCCATTCTTATAATAAAGATTCTAATGTTTTACAATCGTTGTCTTGAATCCCACTGGAAACAATTTTATATTCATTTCTCGACCGTTCTTTCTATGACCTTTTCCGATGTTGGAATAATTTCAAAGGCGCCATAATATTACTGACTCGTGACAATAAAGGGTTGCATAAGCACAATCGTGTTATTTCTTCCACCGAAAAGGCATGCTTATTTCGGGGGTGTGTTAGTATTTCAATTTCGTATGTGACATTTGATGGATTTCCGGGGTTCGACAAGCGCTTAAGGTTACAGACTTCTGATTGGCTGAAAATAACATGTTGTTACATGCGTTAGTAAGACAGTAAAAAATCTGTCTTTTGGACAGATTGTGGAGAATGGGCCCTAGATTTGTGAACCTACTTGCGAATTATTTTACATTCTCTCCTGATTTTGTAAATTAAACCTGAAGTTTGGGTCATTCGCTTCGGTTTCGGTGTGGCCTACTCTGCGGAGCACTTGTCGTTAAGGAAACTGGTTAGCTTGTTTACACCTTTCCACGTATCGGTTCGCAGCTCGACAACGAACTGATCTATGTTTTGCACATCATTTTTAATAAGCTCATTGAATTCTGCAAATGATTAAAGAAGACCTAGAGATTGTGGACTTTCTTGCAAGTGACAGTAGAGAAAACAGTTTATTGGCTCAAAGAGGGAAATTGGATTAGGCTTCTGTAACCTTAAGCCCTTTGGAAGTTCCATGATGTTCCCCTTATACTTAGAGTATACTTAGGCTGCCCGATATTAGCATAACATTACCTCTGTTTGACTTCCATCATGGCATTATTATAGGACACTTTCGCCGAGAACATGATTAGGTTTAGAACAGGACTAGACAGGAGAAAGCACATAGATGTTCCTCACTTACCGTAAACCAAATTTCTAAGTGAGAGTGTCCAGACATAATTATTGATCACAAATTGTGGGGTCAAAAAGAGTAAAATGCAGTGCCAGAGCCGTAACTTCTTTGTCCGTTGCCCCCCCCCCCCCCCCCGACACACACATTCCTTCATATGTCAAGCCTTACCAAAACGACGGAGGTCTTGACCTTAACCCTTACATACCATGACCGAGTGTAGAAGAAACAAGCCCTCAGAGTCAAGACAACTAGATTTTCTATAAATGCGGTGCCTAACCCTTCAGCTGTATTACTTAGGAAGTCAAGACTTGTTAAAATTAAAAGGAAAATTAAGACATATAAAGAAGAATGTAAAATCAAACTGGAAAAATAATTTGCCTCAAACAACTTACAAGACACGTGGAAGTGTCACGAGTCTATTGCTGGCTATACTTCTAAGCGTGTGAATGTGTGTGTGGATGATGTGAATGATTAGACTATGTCAATAAATTCAACAGGTTTTATGCTCGTTTTGCTGTGCATGACTCTCAGAAGGAGATCACTAATCTAACCCGTGCGGCAGTGATCGGGTCTCATACGACCAGTGGGCATCTTCAAATAGGTGTAATTCTGTTAAAAATCACTTCTCGGGTCTGAAATTTCGTGACTTTTCCTTAAAATCAGTTTCCCCATGATCTACCAAAAATCAATCAATTCCACCCATAACTTAATGAGTGACCACCACTTTCTGACCACAACGTCCCTCCTCCCCTCCCCTCCCCTCCCCCCCCCCNCCCAAATACCTCTGATTATTATGAGCGGTAGGTGAGGGAGGGCTTCCATTATTATTTTTAATTCAGGGGTTACAGTAGGCCAAACGATAAGTAATCTGAGGGTTACTCAACCTTCTTCCTCCAAAAAAGGACAAAATAACATTAAATTTTGCTAGCCTGGATGCAGCTATAATTTTACCCAATAGTCTAAAAGGCTCGAAATAACCACAATGTGTGCTCAGCTTACAGTTTTGTAACACACTCGGATTTTATAAGACCCGATCACCAGTGGCTCTATGTGAGTGATCGGGTCTTATAAGACCCGATCACTAAGTAACTAAAGTCGATCACCGCCGAAGAGATTAAAACGCAGTTTTTTTTTTAGGAAGGACAACTGTAACGCTCCACTGAGGATACGTGAAAACGAGGTCAGACTTATTTTTAACAGCATTAACGAGAAGAAAACAAGTGGCCCGGACAATCTAAAAGGAAAAATTATAAAAATGTATTATCTCAACTGTGCTATATATACACTTTCATCTTTAATTTGTCTCTCGGAAAGCACAGCAAACCATGATTATGGAAATGTTCAGAAATAATTCCAGTTCCAAAAAAAGATAAAGTATTCCTCAGACCAGTGGCCTTGACATCAGATGTTATGAAATGTCTTTAAAAACTTGTTCTTGGAAAAATGAGACATATTATGGATGCTTTTCAAGATCCTATGCAATTTGTCTGCTCGCCATGTTGGTCTCTCTTAATAACATCTACAGACATTTAGGAATCCTATGTTTCAGTTTTTCTTCTCCATTTAATACGTACAATCCAACCTCACATACTTCTCTCTAAATTGAAACACATGAGAATAAATGATGGCATTATTGCATGGGTGCTAGATTTTCTTACAGATGGACAACAAAATGTTAAATTGAACGGCATTAAATCAAACTGTATTACAACAAGCACAGGCGTTCCTTAAGGATGCGTTCTATCACCAATTTTGTTTACCATCTACACAAGTGATTGCAGAGTGAATGAATCAAATGTCCACCTAATCAAATTTACCGACGACTCAACCACACAGGGTCTTACAAACACTGATGATGATTCTTACAGATCTGCTGTTTAAATGTTCACCAAGTGGTGCGATTTTCACTTTCTCTCGTTAAACGTCAAAAAGATAAAACAACCAATTATAGACTTCCGCATTAAGAAAGAACCTATTACTCCTCTTATGATAAAATCTGAAAGTGTTCAACAAGTAAAAAGCTATAAATACCTTGGAGTAACAATAGATCAACGACTTAATTGGCATGAACACTATCCTCCTGTTCACAGTAAGATCAACAAGCGATTATACTTCCTACGAAAAATCTTATCTTATCATCTTATCTTATCGTATCTTATCTTATCTTATCTTATCGTATCTTATCTTATTCCTAAGAACAAGTGGAAGAAATTTAAAACATTAATAAATTCACACTGACTTTGCAAATAATAATATATTATGGCCGTTTTCTTGAAATTATGAGATAAGGCTCATTGTTTCATGGTCTTAAAATTTCTTATTTTGATATTATAATGCGAGAAACCAAAAACCTGCACACTCGTTGTTTGTTTGTTTGTCTTCAGTCACCGAAAACTCTGAAACTCTGCAAAATGACATATTCGACACAGTACATATGTATGGGCTTACTGGTTTCTTGGCAAAAAGTTTCCACACAAATAATTAACTTAATCCGTAGATACCTCTTTTACTTTGTCCAAGGATATGAATATTTCTCATCGCTCGCCGCGGTTCATCTTTTTCTAAAGCGTTAATCGTTGTGCGTTTCGATGCATTTGATATCCTATCACCTCTAGCTCTTTATTTTCTTCGCTTCATGAATGGAAACAGTAGACTACTATCAGCTGTCTAGACGATGCTTCGTAAAGATCGTCACTCTGCCGTATTAATCTTATTTGTAGAGCATGGAGTCAGTCTAGTTTTCAGCACTTTATTTTGATTTTCGCCTACACACTTTTATCGGAAGGGGCGATGAAAATAACGAAATCTCAACAAAAGGATGCTTTGTTTTCTTTTTACTTCACGTTGCTGTAAAATTACGAAATGTTTGACTAAGCATAATTGCGATTTTTTTTTTTTACTAAGGATTATAAAGTACACCGTTACCACGAACACAAGAGAGAGAAGCAAAAAATATTTCCTGTTAAGACAAATTGATTTAGAGGTCCATGCATAATTTTGAAACAGTCCGTTCATTAGAAAAGCACCTTGAAGAAAAGCGTTGTTAATTTATTTGTGAACGCACTATAATAGTTCGTGAAGTTTTTAGGTTTACAAGGCTTACAAGATTACTGAAAGAATAAAAAGCTCTGAACACAATATGGGCACATATTTACAAAGTACAAATGACGCCATTTTTGTCAAGCTGTCACTTCCGGTCTATGCAAAAGATATGACATTTTTAGCAAGCGTCTAGTAAATGCGCACATTTCCCCGAATCCCCGCTGCTACTAGCGGTTTGTGACACTTATAATTAGAGGGGCAAATCACTCATTGTGTACAACCCAAGTAATCCGCTAATATATATAAAATCCCCCTTTTTTGGGGTCCTGCCAGCCAGTGTCAGAATGTAGAAATGTGTAGAATGACCTGAGTTCTGAATAAAGCATCCAGTTTTAAACTTTCAGTTCAATTGGAGCCTTCTAGATTAAAAAAAAACGTGTGCAGGCCTATGTATTCGCACGCGGTCAAAACCAGCCAAATGAAAAACGGGGGACCAAATCAGAATTCGAGGTGACCTTTTTCGAAAGACATTTGTGAAAAACTGTGGGCGTTGTTCCCCCCTTTTTCTTCCCGTTAAAAGATCGGGCAAAAGAAGTACTTTAACCTCCATGGAAGAAATTTCCCCAAATCACAGTGGTATATTTAGAATAACGCAAAATGTTAATAGGGCCAAAAGAAGAAAAAACAATAGGTGTCAAAGACCTTAATAGGCAGCTAGTACCTGGCATGTTTCCACTTAGAAACACAATGTTTACATCATGGTGGTCGAGGTAGGTCATCTAGGCTATCTGGACAGTCTTTTAAACTTCCTCTACCCCTGGGGCCCTCCCCAGCCCCCCCCCCCCCCCCCCCCTAGTCTAGCCTGTATGGGACTTAGATCTAGATCTACGTGCTGCAGACTCAGTTTACATGACACACGCTTTTTTTAAAATAGTTTTTTTCTCGTTCTCTTTTTGTCCTTGCCTCTCTTGTTTTCCTCCCACCCTCCACCCCCTCCCCCCACCTTTGACACACACACCCAGTGTTGCCAAAAAATGCACCAAATTTGGCCATTTTTTTTAAATTTAAGATTTCATTCGTTCCTTTTTCCTTCCCTACTTCCACCCCCAACCCCACCATCAACCCCTCCCCCCACCCACCCCACCCCACCCCTACCCTTAAGAAAAATCACCACCCCACCCCTTCTCAGCCCACCCCATAGGCTCATATGGTATTGCCAAAGGAAGCTGAATTTTTAAAAAATTCTTTTGGGCAGATGCACCAAACTTTTGTTTCTCCAGGGCTTCTTCCCCAATCAATAACACAATCACCCTTTAAGAAATGCCAATATGATCACTTTTAGGTTTTAAATGTGTGGTTACAAGTGGATTTTATCATCAAGGGTTGCAAATATGGTCAACTAAAAACTATCTGCTCATGCCAAGGTGTTTACATGAAAACAATGACCAGCCAAGAGAGGGTCATTTTTCCTCTCCCCTCCCAATCACCCCCAGGTCACTCCCCTCTGACCATTCCCTACTTGTTCCCTTCCAAACAGGCTACCATGGCTAAATTTTAGGGTTGAACTGTAGGTTCATGGGAGCTATCAAAGTAGCATAGGGTATGCCATCAAGAGAATTGGCTATTTTGAGAGGTATCAAACTCTTAATTGGGCCATAAGAATGATCTAAGGCATATAATTCAGCAACATTGGCACCATTTTGTAGGGAAATGAATGTGCTTGACAGCTGACAGTTGCATATTTCTCCAGGGAACTAACAAAGGCTACCAACACCTCATCCAATCCATCTCAGTGAGTGAGACTCTTGAAAATTTTCTGTATCCCTATGCAAATATACCTCACCACAGGAATATCATTCTCTGTCATGAAAGAAGCAAGAAAGAGACACTTCAACAGTACAGAATGCATCACTATTGACTACTCAAAACATATGTAGGAAATAATTAAATGTGGGGAGGGGTTAAGGTTTGTGACACCTATTAGAAGGGCAAATCACTCATAGTGTACAACCCAATTAATCCGCTAATATATAAAATCCCCCTTTTTTGGGGCCCTGCCAGCCAGTGTTAGGGTGTAGAAATGTGTAAAATGACCTGTGATCTAAATAAAGCATCCAATTTTAAAGTTTCAGGTACAATTTGAGCCTTCTAGATAAAAAAATAAAATGTGTAGACCTATGTATTCGCACGCGGTCAAAACCAGCCAAATGGAAATTTGGGGACCAAATCAGAATTTGAGGTGATCTTTTTCAAAAGACATTTGTGAAAAATTTTGGGCGTTGACCCCCCTTTTTCTTCCCGTTAAAAGATCGGGCAAAAGAAGTACTTTAACCTCCATGGAAGAAATTTCCCCAAATCACAGTGGTATATTTAGAATAACGCAAAATGTTAATAGGGCCAAAAGAAGAAAAAACAATAGGTGTCAAAGACCTTAATAGGCAGCTAGTACCTGGCATGTTTCCACTTAGAAACACAATGTTTACATCATGGTGGTCGAGGTAGGTCATCTAGGCTATCTGGACAGTCTTTTAAACTTCCTCTACCCCTGGGGCCCTCCCCAGCCCCCCCCCCCCCCCCCACCCCCCTAGTCTAGCCTGTATGGGACTTAGATCTAGATCTACGTGCTGCAGACTCAGTTTACATGACACACGCTTTTTTTTAAATAGTTTTTTTCTCGTTCTCTTTTTGTCCTTGTCTCTCTTGTTTTCCTCCCACCCTCCACCCCCTCCCCCCACCTTTGACACACACACCCAGTGTTGCCAAAAAATGCACCAAATTTGGCCATTTTTTTTAAATTTAAGATTTCATTCGTTCCTTTTTCCTTCCCTACTTCCACCCCCAACCCCACCATCAACCCCTCCCCCCACCCACCCCACCCCACCCCTACCCTTAAGAAAAATCACCACCCCACCCCTTCTCAGCCCACCCCATAGGCTCATATGGTATTGCCAAAGGAAGCTGAATTTTTAAAAAATTCTTTTGGGCAGATGCACCAAACTTTTGTTTCTCCAGGGCTTCTTCCCCAATCAATAACACAATCACCCTTTAAGAAATGCCAATATGATCACTTTTAGGTTTTAAATGTGTGGTTACAAGTGGATTTTATCATCAAGGGTTGCAAATATGGTCAACTAAAAACTATCTGCTCATGCCAAGGTGTTTACATGAAAACAATGACCAGCCAAGAGAGGGTCATTTTTCCTCTCCCCTCCCAATCACCCCCAGGTCACTCCCCTCTGACCATTCCCTACTTGTTCCCTTCCAAACAGGCTACCATGGCTAAATTTTAGGGTTGAACTGTAGGTTCATGGGAGCTATCAAAGTAGCATAGGGTATGCCATCAAGAGAATTGGCTATTTTGAGAGGTATCAAACTCTTAATTGGGCCATAAGAATGATCTAAGGCATATAATTCAGCAACATTGGCACCATTTTGTAGGGAAATGAATGTGCTTGACAGCTGACAGTTGCATATTTCTCCAGGGAACTAACAAAGGCTACCAACACCTCATCCAATCCATCTCAGTGAGTGAGACTCTTGAAAATTTTCTGTATCCCTATGCAAATATACCTCACCACAGGAATATCATTCTCTGTCATGAAAGAAGCAAGAAAGAGACACTTCAACAGTACAGAATGCATCACTATTGACTACTCAAAACATATGTAGGAAATAATTAAATGTGGGGAGGGGTTAAGGTTTGTGACACCTATTAGAAGGGCAAATCACTCATAGTGTACAACCCAATTAATCCGCTAATATATAAAATCCCCCTTTTTTGGGGCCCTGCCAGCCAGTGTTAGGGTGTAGAAATGTGTAAAATGACCTGTGATCTAAATAAAGCATCCAATTTTAAAGTTTCAGGTACAATTTGAGCCTTCTAGATAAAAAAATAAAATGTGTAGACCTATGTATTCGCACGCGGTCAAAACCAGCCAAATGAAAATTTGGGGACCAAATCAGAATTTGAGGTGATCTTTTTCAAAAGACATTTGTGAAAAATTTTGGGCGTTGACCCCCCTTTTTCTTCCCGTTAAAAGATCGGGCAAAAGAAGTACTTTAACCTCCATGGAAGAAATTTCCCCAAATCACAGTGGTATATTTAGAATAACGCAAAATGTTAATAGGGCCAAAAGAAAAAAAAACAATAGGTGTCAAAGACCTTAACAGAAACAGTGACAAGGGAAACAATCCAGCGAATGTACTACTTTAAAAAGATACCTGTAAATACCTTGTACAGTTGTGTCCCATTGCGATCGCCACGAAGGCATGGTAACTAGTCTATGTGAGCTGATAGGCAGTCCTTGTAGAGATGAAAATGTCCATTCCTCAAGAATTACCAGTAATGGTATAGGGACAAAATATATATGCATTTTGTAATACAAGTTAAACAGTGAAAGAATAGCTTTTAGTTCATCTTGTTTGTTTAGATTGTTTGGAAGACTCCGAATAAGACAAACGCTCCAAGGGACTGTAAATACAGCCAATAAAGCTACCAACCAATCAATCCTAAATTACGCTTGTGAGATCTAGGGATTCTGTAAAGCAGCCCCCCGTAGAAAAATTTCACTTGAATTTCTTGAAGTCTGTTCTTGGTGTGAGGAGGAGCACCCCTACTTGTTTCGTAAAATGGAGGGGTGTTTCCCATGATCATCGACAGACAAGTACGAATCGTAAAATATGGTTAAAAATTATCCGGGAAAGTTTTGATGAAAATAATCTAGTGAAAAAGAGTTTACAAAGAATTATACAAAATGTCAATTTCAGATCGAGAGATGGTACAGTGGGCAACGCTGGTTAAAGACCTTTTATCCCGAAATGGCTTCGCATATGTATGGATGGAACAGAATGTTGAAGATGTTAATGTATTTCTATCTGAGTTTAAAACAGGTTTAACAGACTGTTATAGACAGGAATGGAGGGAGGCAGTGCCAGCCAGTAGACTAGTAATAATAAAGTGTATAAACATATCAAATCAGACTTGGAATATGAAAGTTACTTAAACGTATGTCAGTGCAAAGCAAGGAAAATAGCTCTTACTAAGATCAGACTAAGCTCACGTGCATTCATGGTGGAGAGGGGGAGGTGGGAGAGACCTAAAGTAGACCTCATGAATAGGAAATGTAGTTTATGTAATAATATAGAGGATAAGTTCCATTGTCTGATAGTTTGTCCACGGTTTAAGGAATTTAGGAAAAAAACTACTCCCGGAATATTTAAAAGCTAAACCAAATACAGTCGACTCCGCTTCGGCTATAATTTTGGTAATGGAGTTAAATTTCTTTGATGTCGTGGTTTGATGTCATGCATTGACGCCTTCTCGTCGCCAGACTCAAGACAGACTCGAGTTTGACGGTGTTGTAGAGCACAAAATGTTTGATCTCCGCGGTCTCTTTCATTGGCCATCTCGCAGTAGCTCAGCAAACAATTTAAAGAGTAGGATGGCACGGTCCGGATCGACCGTTCATCCACATGACACGTTCTCTGATCTAGCCGAAATCCACCAGACAGGCGCCTCGTTGAGACGGAAGGCGTTGGGAGAGGAGACTATACGGCGATCGGCGCATTAGCATTGTCGGACGGGCGACGGCGGTGATGCATAGCGTGGGACGAAGGCGGACAAGGAGAGATGGAGGTGGGGAGGAAAAGCTTACCATACCTGAGCTGTCACTCAGTCAACCGGTGTGCCATCCGTCGCGCAGTTAAACTGTCTGTGTACATATTTGTTTGTCAACTGTAATCCTTCAATCGCTGATCTTTGAATTCACGGGCGCTGAAAAGTGGTCGGTTATCACGAGTCAGAGGCGATTATCCAGTGACTTTTATAATAGAAAAAAAATTCGGTTCCCTGGGAAACGAGGCGATTAAGCGGAAAAAGGCGATTAAGCGGAGTCGACTGTATATATAGATTAGTAAAATACTTTAAAAGTGAATGGGGTGAAGACATACGCAGTCTGAGTAATTTATGTTTCGGAATATTGAAGAAAAAAATTCAGAAATTTGAGCCAAAATGGCAAGGAATTGAGGA
>JAWQUT010000184.1:1142197-1155349 GCA_033807755.1 Ellobium chinense | reverse complement strand
GGGAGGAGGAGTGACAAGCAGAGAGTGTAGTTTGAGAGAGTGAGTGATTACAGCAGTAATGTCATGATTTGTGTGGCAGTTTACCTCTCGAAAGTCTGGGTGTCACAGCTAGATGAGAAAGTGGTAGATGAGTGGCAATAGTGTGCATGAGGAATACGGTTTATGTCATGGCAGTGGTTTGCACTCATGTTAATACTGTATTATAGTGCATTATGTTGGCCTATGGCCTAATAAAACCTTTGAAACCTTGAAACCTTGTCATAATGAAACACTTATGCAGACAGGAAAACGGTGACGACCGACCATACGTTCTTACGGGCTCGCTTCTCTCTTTCTCTCTCTCTCTCTTTCTGTGTGTGTGTGCGTCTCTCTCTCTCTCTCTCTCTCTCTCCCTCCCCCTCTCTCTCTTTGTGTCTCTCTATGTCGCTCTCTCTCTCTCTCTCTCTCTCTCTCTCTCACACACACACACACACACACACACACACACACACACACACACACACACACACACACACACACACACACANCACACACACACACACACACACACACACACACACACACACACACACACACACAACCAAACCATACGTAAATTCTCTCTTCAAGTCCTTCATAAGCATAATCATGACCACCACCATCATCATCATCATCATCATCATCATCATCATCATCATCGATGTGGGCATTACCTTTATCATGTTGACGAATGGCGGCAATTTGTGTCGTAACACTGTCTTCCAGCGGTTGGGTGATTTATAGCCAGTTACTAGTACGAGTCATGTAGTGTGTAGCGCAGGTTTAACATTTCATGTAGTTTACAGCACTACCTCATTGTAAAGAATAATAATTCTCTTTGGACCGTTGTTTCTTTAGGAGGTAAAGTTACATCGATATAGCTCTATTCCACAGCACCATTTATATTCAGTGATGCTGTACTGTGCCAACAAAAGCATTGAATATTGAGATTATAATCCCTAATACATTACATTTATTGCTGTAGGCACCAGCTATGGCAGATTTGCAGAATTTAACTAGATGGGTAAAGCATGAGGTCTTGATGGTGTACAACTTACCTCATGGGTCAAGGAGCAGCCGAATATAGTGAGAGAGGAGCGAGCGGCTGAACGACAAAAAGAAAAAGAAGAGCGAGAACGACAAAAAAAGATAAAGAGGAGCGAGAACGACAAACAGAAAAAGAAGAGCAGGAACTTAGAAAAGCAGAAATAGAATCTCAACAAAATCAAAATGGCAAAACTAGAGAGAAGCAGGACAACAGTACCAGAAGAAAAGGGATGTAAAAGGGGCCTATGGTTAAGCTCTTTCCATTTAATGACACTAAGGACGTGATCTCAGCCTCTCTACGTAGATTTGAAATATAATATATGCTTGTATGCAGTGGTCTGATAAAAAGAGTATGTGGGCTATGTATTTTAGCTAGCTTATTGCAAGGCCGCGCCTTAAACCTATTTTAAAGAGCTGCCGAAAGAAGATTCCCAGGATTATGATAAGCTAAACGCGTTGCCACTCAGACTCTTTGCGCATGCCGAAGATTTCTTCAAGGAAAAATTCAGGAAATCCAGAGCTGACAGTAAAGAAGCTTCCAAGCCTTTATAGCAAGAATAGCGGACTACTTTGATGAATGGCTACCTTGACATAGGTTAATAAAGACTTTGGCGCACTGAGAGATCTCATGATACTAGATCAGATCTATACTCGTAATACGTGTCACAGAGATGTAGACCTAGTGGCTTTTCTGAAAGAAGAAAACCTGAGTCCGTTAAGGAAGCAGCCACTTTGGCAGAGCAATAAAAACTGCGCACTTTTCAAAGCCCCTTGTTAAACCTCACATAGAGGGCAACGAGATGATTGCCGCCGGATTTGAAAATCAATCTAGGACAAATATCTCGGTAATCGACAATAGGATGACAATCATAATGTACCAAGGCCACGACATTTATGTACGGATAGACAGATGTACGAGCAAGGCCATGGAGGTAATCAAGGTCAAGCTTGCAGTGGCCACTTCGCGTAGAACACAAGGTATAGAAAGAATAGCATTGATAGGGATAGGAATCCTAGAGCTGCTGGTACAATTAGTACAAATAAGGTATGCTGGAAATGTAGTGGTGCTAATCACTTGGCTAGAATGTGGCCATGTAGGAACTACTAGAAATGTGGTAAAACAGACCACCTCGGTAGAAATGGTCAAGCCCAACAGATAGTAGCTAATATTAGTACTGATAGTAGCAGTGACTTCATATTAACCGGCAGTTAATGTTATTTTTGACCAGGAACAGGGATCACACTTTTCATGCCCATGTTGCGAGATTAATCTATCCTCATTGTAACCGGGTGGAAAGGCATATACAGTAGAGTATTCTTTCTCTTTTAAGGGGGAGGAATGTGAGCTTAGTCTGATAATTTTTCAGATGTTACATATTATTTTAAGGAAGTGCGTCACCAGGGATTTTACCAAATTACTGTGAATGATCAATTTTGAGAAGAAGGGCCGAAAAAACCTACACTAGAAAATTTCTGTCCTTGCCGGGGATCGAACCAGGGTCTCTCAGCTTGCAAGTCTGAACGTGTTACCACTACACTACAGGGACACCAACTTCACAGCAATTAAATTCTTAAATATCCACTGCCTGAATCGGTTCCCAACTTCCGCGTGCGAACCTAGTGTTCACCCGTGACCCAAACATACTTCCCGACTGCTCACATCATTATGGGGAACATACCTGAGATAGTAGCTTATTCAGATGAAGACTTGCACTCTTGGTGCCAGGGCAAAAATACTGATTTCCTTGCGGCAGCACAAACCAGACGTCAAACTCAAGACAAAGGTAATGTCAAACCGTTACATGTTCCATAAGTCACATTGGATGTAAACCCAAAGCGCTTAGCTAGAATGCAGGATGAAGGTCCAACTTTAACACATTGATGATAATCAGTCATGGCAATTTGAATTCAGTGTATGCTGGTGACTAATATTGGATAAAATGCCAGGTACTATGTTGGTTGTATTAATGGAGGACCAAAATTTTTGTCCTCTGCAACACCTAAATACCTAATTGCCTATAGGCCTACACAGGCATAATCAAATCTTATAGTGATTAGAAAAATTGCTTTAGCTTTCAGCTTACGCTTGCAAAATACTAACACAGTTAAGAAAAATTAATAAAACAATTTCTAGTCACAACAAAATAGTAATAATGCAGTTTACTATGCAGTTTATAAGTCTTGTATCCAGGCAAATGGCCGACCATATGCTTCAGACTAATATTATCTCGACAAGCCAAACCAATCTAGGCCGTTATCTTTTTGTTTTTCAATAAGATTTACTTTTTAACCTAATGTTAATTGAAAATTGCTGCAATGCGGGACCCAAAAAGTTAGTAAAACTACACTTCCACACATTTTAGTTAAAGGAATATATCTCATTAACAAATGAGAACAAAAGTATTTCCATTTAAATTTTCTATCTGAAAGTTTATAAAATTATCTATTGATACAGTACATCAACATTTCCCTCCTTTTTTTCGTCCTATTTATCGGAGTAGAATAATAGAGTCATGGTCTTAAGCTTTTCAAGCGGCATGCCCTATAAAGGAACAATCTTTAATGATGAAATTTATTAATTTAAAATCTTGAAAAAACTACTCAGACATGTGCAAAAAAAATTCTCTCAAAGACAGCACTACAATTTACTATTACTTCCACAAAATTTCGACAGTGTGTGGCCATTTTTCCAAAAATCATTCGGCATGTGACTCCATTTTGATAAAACAGCGTTTTAAAGTTCAGCATCCCAAAGGCACACGTGCAAATAAACTGAAACAAAAATTTATAGAGGTTTCTGCTTATTTATTAACAATGTGATATTTTTCCGATAGTTTGAGTGGTCAAGACTGATTTCCAACCACAACTGAAAAGCGGAAAAAAATTGTCTTTTGACCTTGAAATGGCTCCGCTATCCTCTGTCTCAACAAATCCCAGACTGGCACCAAAGCTTTTCTGTTTCCTCAGGGTCTTCTAGAGAGATTGGCATAGGTGGCTTGCTATAATCATTAAAAGCCCACGGGATAAAATAGATTATGCTGAGAAATGCTTGCTGTATTCAGCTCAGACCTTAAAATATACTTGCGTAAATGGAAATGAAACATGGATCTGTCAGTTTGACCCGGAATAGAAACCAGCTGAGCGCGAGGATCACCTAAAGACCGCCACCATCTCACAAGGTTACAGGCCTGTAATTGTACTTTCACCTTGTACTTTCACTTTGTGGTCCTACAAACTTAGGGGGTATATTTCATCTCCCCTTTTCCCTCTTTTGGCATGCCCTGCTTCCAGTAATAAGGGCTCCAGGAGGGAAATTTTGATATCATGGGAATCTGTGTCCATTTTTCTTTATTTTACCAGGCACTATTTAGCCCTGGGCTGGAACTGCCAGGTCAAGGGTGTGCTCAGGCGGAAGAGGAGGGGTTTGGCATTGACCAGTGAAAAATGTAGGGTCTGTTTACAAATAGCAACCACGCTCAAAATTTCAATGAGCTTGCTAGGGTTGGGTAAGTCTTAAAATTTAGGCCACATAATGGGCTTCAATCTGGTATAGGTCTGGGTGAAAGCTAAAACTTTGGGTTCAGAGGTCAGCTCAAAATGTTAATATAGCCCATAGAGGAAAAAAGGGACCAATCCTATTACACGGCGTTGTTTTTGTAATGCCAGTTATAGCCCTTTCCCGGGTTTCCCTGCGTCATAGGATTTCGCGCCGTTTGGCCTGTCTACGAACATAACATGGTCACCTGCGATAAGAATTTGAAGATATGAATATCCAAATTTTTCAAATATAGAGACAGACGTAGATATAGAGATAGATATATTTGCAAACAGTCGATAATTTGAAGGACAACATTCAAACACGTCGTTGCCATAACGGAAGATGTATGCAGACGAATCGTCGACACCACACATGCAAGGGAGAAGGGGTTGGGGGAAGTTGGAGCACATTATCTGATGATTATAAGATGTCAATGAAATCTGTGCCTAAGTTCGTGTGAAGCTCAAATTTACCAAGTTCGTCTGTCTTTTAATGATTAACGGATATTTCAACTGATTATAGGCCGACTAGTTCTTCTTTCTACAATGCGCATTTTACCACAGTTTGGGAATTTTCAGCTTTGGCTTGCTGTTTTGAGCATCTTGTCTTTGTACGATAAACATCAGACGTAAAATGCATTTGCTGCATTAGACGAAGCTTAGTTTCAATGAATTCTATAAAAGTTAGGGCCGAAACGATTGATGCCCGTACGTTGCTTCAGTCTTCCAGCACCTGAGTCATTGATATATAGCTGCTAAATTGCGGTGACAGAAAACATGTGGATGTCTAAAGAATCAGTTTCCCAGCACAAACACATGTCATGTGAATGTGGTGATATATTATTATGTATAAACACTGTGCAGAAGGGACAATGAAACATACAATTCCGTAAGTGGATTAACAAAAAATAGGAGGCAAAGGGTCAAAGCAAGAATACTATATTATAATGTTGAAACTATTCTAAAATTTCGTTCGAATCTATCATTGTGAGCCGGTAAAGATTGAAAGTGCATGACGATAATGTACATACTCTTTAGTGCACTTGCTTTCAATTTGTAGGCATTTTAAACACAATTTCGAATGCCTTCAAAACTGACTTGGACTGTACTAGCGTAAATCATGTATTTCCACACATCATTAAGTAATCGTCTATTATTTCAAATTTTATGGCATGGGAATCCATCGGTGATTTACCTTGTAGAATATAGATGTCTGCTTTTAGAATTTTGAAATGCTTAACTATATCACTATGTTCTTTCTATACATCATGTAAGAAACCAGTCCGTTTGATGAATATGTGCCTTTTAATAGCGGAAGTGAGGGGAGGGGGGAGGGGGGAGGGAGAAGGAACATGTTCAATGAATCGTAACTTAATACTGTAACATGAGTCATTTGAACATATTTCAAAGGAAAATCTTTGCAGAATATCATGCCATAGTTAAATATGAACAATATGCAAACATCGGTGACCATGACAACAGAAACGAAATGCCCGTCACAACAATGCCCGTCATGCAAAATTAATAAAAATCTGAATGAAAAAATTATAAACGCCAGACTCGCAATTCAAGAACAGAGGTAGACTTCAAAAGTACCATGCAATTTTGTAAGCCTACGTCTCGCCATGTTGAAAGACATTGAAATGACACACGAGGTCACGTTAAGGGATGTTTTAGGAAAATAAAATCAGACATAATCTACTTTTTGTTTTTTTTCCAAATATATCATTCGAATTTTGTATCAAAATGGATTAACTGCACTATACAGACAATCAGATCTAATTCCAAAGCACAGTGTAAAATATATCCAAACACAAAAAACTCAGCATGTATATGGCGTGTAGGGTACGCGTGGAGCAAGAGGTGCATAAACTGGTTGTGTTCCGCGCAGCGATTGGAAGAAAGAAGAAACACACACACACACACACACACACACACACACACACACACACACACACTGTAATCCAGATATGTGGTTTTTTAAAAATGTCTTTTGAAAAATAAATTCAATTGTAACGACGATTTTCATTTGATTAATTCATATGTTTTAAAAGATAAACCACAACACCCCCCCCCCCNGGGGGGGGGGGGGAGGGGAGGTGGAATCTACGGACGGATTAAAGACGAAACCTGTCGGAAGCACAATACATTTAATTCGTTTGCATATTTCGATGGATGAATACGTGCGCTTGTCAAAACATTCATAACCAGTTTACAGAACAAATGAACACCACTGACTCTCGATCAAGATTTCCTTTCATTAACACTCTCATTTACTCACTGACGACTAAGATAAAATGTTGCTCAATCAAGCGTTTCTTTCATTAATACTTTTATTTACTCACTGGCGACTAGAAGTAGAATAAAATGTTGCTATACTCGTCGTAGACACCGCCACTGACAGCATTACGAATGGGTACAAGAATTCCTTCATCAGGAATCATGTGGTATCCCTGGGAAAGAAAGTGCTACTCACCTATTAACACTAAAGTAGTCTCAACATTGTTAAAGAATATCCTATTTATATTTAAACAGCGTCTCATTTTAACCATTTACTTCGATAGCTAGTCTTACCTCATGGAATGGTATTGTGACATAAAAGTATCGATGTCGACAACACTGGAGCCGTGAGTACATAAAAAGGACACAGTATTTGAAATATCCACTAAGGCACAGCCATAACTGACAGTAGTAAAACTAATCCAGACAGCTGGCTCTATCACAACTGTTTCCTTCCCCGCTATCCAACGCCTCCGCTGCTGTACTGTCAGCCCGCTGGTATATTTCTATTTCCCAAATGCCCCCGGCTCCCAACCCTCAAAATTCTCTTGCACCCCACCACTCCGCCCCTGCCGCTTTCCTACGCTTTGTCTTCCCATACCCTGCATATTTTTTTTGACTGATCGGAAAGATAGAAAGGAGAGGAGGCAAGGGAGATAAGAAAAGAGCAAAACAAAAAAAAACGGAGGGTTCAAGGTGCGGCCACGGAAGCTAACTTTGTATCGCGCGATGTATACAGGAAAAAAAAAAAGAGGTAACGTGATAGGCGTAGCCTGTTGCCACTGATCGTAAGGATTTTACTCTTGGGAAAGTGTAGGAGGGATAATAATAATAATATATAGTCTAGATAAAATGGTGAAATGTAGGGTAAAGTAGGGTAAATGTCTGTTCTTCGTTTTCACTGAAATACTGAGATTTACAGTATCCCACTAAATTTAATCATATCTAAGAATATTTTTATTGTTCTGAGAAGAACACATTTAATATTTAACGGAAACGGAAAACATTTTAGACCTGCCCTTACATGTGGTTGCAGGCCAGACTTACTTCTTTCGATTTTAGGATTTACATAATAATATTGTTGTCGCCTTCCTCGTTCCCTCTTCCCACAGAATTTCAATGGCCCGGTGTATGGTGATCAGATTACCCCCCTCAATCATTACCCCCTCGGTAATCTGATACCAGTATCAAGATACCCCCCGGTAATCTGATACCGGGGGTAGCTTGATACTGGTATCAGATTACCGCGGGGGAGGGGTAATGACTGATACCGGTATCAAGCTCCCCCCCCCCCCCCGGTATGAGATTACCCCCTCCCTTTTTTCTATTTAACATTTATTTATTGCCTGAATACAAATTCAAGACAGCATCAGCACGAGCAACACCAACAACATCAATAGCAACAAGATATGATAATTTTTTGAGTCACTAAAAAGTANGCTACATCATTGAAGACCCCCCCCCTCCTTTTTTTCCCCTTTCTTTTTTTTTTTTACATCATCATACTGGTATTTTCAAGAATCATAGCCTTTTAGAGAATGTGTAGTCTGATGATACTGCGAATAAATAGTCTTAGAAGAGCTTAATACAGGTACTGTGTGGCTGAAGCCTGCATTGTGTCTGTGCTGTAAGCTGCAAGCTCGGTATGAAATTATTACACGGGAACAACACCTTTATCATGAGTCTGAGATAAAACTAAAATGGTTTCTCATGACATGGTTTTAACAAAATACGGAATAATTTATACTGAATCTGATGATATCTAAATTGAGGTGGTTTTGTCTAGTTTAGCTCCCGACCATGCCAGCCGTCTTTATCTGATCAGAACTAATATCACTGGCATGAATCTGGATAAGGCAAGTATTATTGATTACTTCCGAAATTTACAATATGTGGAGTAACGACAACTTTCCAGGAAACTGAACCTGTGAACGTCAAAAGCTTAACAAATTAAGTAATAATTTGTGTAGAATTTGATGATCTCTAGATTTAGGCGGTTTGCTAAGCTGGCATTGTCTGATAATGACTAATATCACTGGTAAAAATCTGTATTAGGCAGTATGTCACAAATGATACTTACTACAAAGTAGTCGATATGGGAACATGACACATCTGAAACGATTGCAATACTATTGTTTAAGCTGAAGATATAAACGAATATTTAACTTATTATGCCAGATTTATAAAGCAATGTTGACGGGTTCTTGCAAAGACACTTTCAAACTTGGAGTACACAGCTGATCTTATGATGTGGTCTTTCACTCCTGGTTATAATAGTGTTTAATGCCACTTCTCATATCTGATGTGGATGTGACGTGGTTCAGTTTGATTAGTGATAATCCGTGGGCCTACTAAGCTCTTCGCTTTCGCGGATTCCAACTTCCTGGAAAGTTGCCGTTACTCCAAAACCATTGTCAAATTTCAGAACTTAACAATAATACTTGTCTAATCTACATTTATGCCAGCGATTTTAGTTGTGATCAGACAAAGACGGCTGGCATGATCATGCGCTACACTGGGCGAACCATCTAGATATAGACATAATCAGACTCGACATAAAGCATTACGTAATTTGTTCAGCTTTAGACGTTCACAGATTCAACTTCCTAGAAAGTTGTCGGTTCTCCATACCACTGTGAAATTTCAGAACTAATCAATAATACTCTGCCATATCATAAAGTAGGCAATATATTTTCGATAAAATTTTAGTTTTAGTTATATTCATATTAAACATATTCAGTATTATTAGTTTGAATCCTTTTGTGTCTTACGTTGAATGCAAGTTATCAAGCGCTGGAATAGTGGGAGAAATTTTAGTAAAATATGTACAATTTGGCAACAAGGTGTCCACACTAGCGTTGTTTTTTTTTTTTTCCAAAGAAAATAAAAGGTAAAGTAATACCAAATTAAAAGTAGCAATGCCAATCGTGCCCCAATTGTCCTGACGGAAATCGGCTTAGAAAACAAAATGGACCCCCCCCCCCCCTCATCAAAAGGGCCGAAAGTACAATACATCTATACCTTCTCATCCACCCCACACCCCACCCATTTCCCGAGACACCAATTTAAAGATGGCAACATCATACAATTGAACAAAAGCGCACATACACACAACCCAAAATTGAAAAAAAAAAAGCGGACATAAAATGCGGCCACATTGATTATTTAACAAAACTGAAATGCACATGTCACCTTCATCACCCCACTCCCAGCTACACACACCCATTATTATATCTACATATTGTGACAGGGACTGCGAAAAGGAGTCTAGTGGTCAAAAATTTCGTTGAAATTTTAGGCTTACTCTATCGACTGCTTCGAGTGAACATCAGCTATCTTTACAAAGAAATAAGGTAGAGATAGCTGATATTCACTCCAACGACTGCTTGGAGTGAATATCAGCTAGATGAAGAAATAGAGAAGAGAAAGCTGATATATAATTAGAACAAACTGTCAGCCAAACCAGCAATAACATAATCCTCAACTCTACCGATTTTAGAAGCAAAAAAATATGTCAATCCTGTCTTTTTAGCACATGTGGGTGCGTGCAAAGAAAAGGTGTATTAAAATAAGTAACTATATAAACACAAATAACAACTTTTTAAAGGGGTTAATATCATACCGGGGGTTGGGGGGGGGGTAGCTTGATACAGGTCTCAGATTACCACTCCCCCCCGGTAATCTTATACCGGTATCAAGTTACCGGGGGGTAACTTCATACCGGGGGTAATTCTATTCCTTTATACCGGTGAAACGAGGTACCCACTAACACAATTCGAAGATAGGAAAAAAGAGGAAAGCCAACCTGCGGCATGACCAGAGGCAGAAAGTGTCAACTCGGAGCCTTTGATCTTGATGTCATTCAGTCGTTGTTATTCCACTGCATGCTTTATCTGTAACTTCATCATTATCATCTTCTTCTGAACTGGATGAATAATGGAAACACAACTGTTTCCTTATTCCTCTATCATTCTAGTCGTATGTTGAATAATCATGAATGTTACTATTGTTATCAACTCGTCTTGTTCGTTCTCACTATCTAATTTCAATAAAAAGTCCACATACAGACACACAAAAGTGCAGACTTCCACTACAGTACAATATTTGGGAAAAGGATGCGGGGACCTTGCAACCGGTCTTCCAAAGGAGTTGCAACTTTACACACCTCCTACACACCTCATACAGTTCAGAGTAAACTGTTTTTTTTTTTTATTTCCAGACAGATTCAACATTTCCACCAAGTTACAGTCACGTTGATTAGTAAACTTTGGAGTTAAACTGTTGACACTTCAAACGACCAATTAATCGAGCGACACATATCAGAACTATTCCTCATAACAATATAACTGAAGAGCGTTTTTCCAAAACTCGGTATGTGGTCTCTGAATATTTTTGAAATAAAGAGAAATAATATTAAAGTAATTATTTTTAGTTACTGTTAATTGACGTACAATTTGAAGGAGTGCAGATTTTGAGCTCAAATAGGTTTTGAACGAAACAACACAGAAATGCATGTTTGAATACACCACTAACTCATTTATTAACGAAAGTGCATTTACTGAGTTTTGGAAAAACGCTCTTCAATTACACACCGACTAAGTACTATTTATAAATTATGCTGACAGATTTACCCGAAAGACATCTTATCTGCCTTTACATGGACTTGTGTAATTTTGTCAACATTCGCTCATTGCGCACCATTTTGCACACAATTCCTAAACAAGGAAGTGAAATCACTGTCTAGCTCATCGAGGCACTGTAAAACTCTACACACTATGGCTACACCCCCTGTTTTCGAATGTTATATACTTTTTAAAAAGAAAAAAAAAATATTTTAATGCGATTTCTTTTTTAAAAGATATGAAATAACATTGACAAATTGAGATAACAGGCCATACAAACTTTGACGCACATAAGTCGAAATGGTGAAGAGATTTTTGCAGAAACGTTGTCATACGAATTGTGAATCGCACTATGGTTGTTCATCTTTTGTTCATTGATATTTGTTTACTGCGGTGATATGAGTCCAGGTCTAAGATATATTCATACGCCTTGTGGTTTCCAATCGATACATCTACTACAGGATCGAATGTCAAATTTGTGTATTAGTGTTTTGTAACAAAACTTTATTACACACTTTTATGAAACACGGATTGGGCCTCGCATGTATGATATAATGTGTAATATAAAATCTATTCCAATGAAAAAACTCGTCAATTTTTTAAGAAGCATAGCTCGGCTATTTCTGCCCATAATTGCGTGAAATTTCGTATGCAAGTTCCTTTGCCCTATAGGCAGTTTTTTTTTAAAGGTTTTGTTACCCTAGCTGACCTCTAAGTATTTTTGTTCGAAATTTGGTTCTGTCGTGAACTCAGCATTGGAAAACCTCCCACTGATACGTTCAATATTTTTATTATTGCGGCTCGCTGCACATGCATGTCACTTTCCTGTCCAGATAAATCTGTGAAGTTCGCAGACAAATGTTTGCCTTTTGGGTGTTTTGGGTGACCGAATCACGGTTTAGAAGTAAGAACGCAACAATCATTAGAAATGATTTCTTCCATTATGTACTTCTGGATGCCATCGCATGCGTCATTCGACAGGTAGCGCTAGCCGTGTCGAATGACCACGTTCTCTCATTGGTTGGCTCAGGTGCAATGTGCGTGGACGGGCACGATAGCTAGCGTGTTTACACAGCTTACAGGTATGAAGATGCCAATAGCACCTGGCATAAAAATATGCAATTTTAAATAGTTCCTATAAAATCAAAATATTGGCCATGGGGAGGGAGGGAAGGGGTTAGATTTTAATTTCAAAGGCTTAGATAGGTGCAAATATATGTGTAGACTCAGAACAGGTGAGGTTTAGTCACTCAAGTATAAAATTTGTGATTGTTGCTAGGTGGGTAAGGTTACCCTGTTTACTGAGTAAAAAGGCCTAAAATATTAGGGTGTCTGCTTCACTGCCTAAGTTCTCAAAATCTAACTGGTTCAGGTGCATTTTTCTTTGTGTCAAAATTTGGAGGAAGAGCTAAACTACATATTTGGAAAGTATTTTGAAACGGCACCCCAGGATAAGTTAATGAGAGGTGTAAAACCTAATATAGCCAACAGTGAAAAATACATTGGCATCTTCATACCTTAAGAAAGAAGTACCCGGACACATAGTGAACTGCTAAAACTGTTCTAAATCTCTTTCCCCATCTTCTTTTCCAGTTCCAGTCAGCTGTGCAATTGGAATGCAGTGCTTCAGTTTGAACAGGGGGTAGAA
>JAWQUT010000184.1:1125003-1141518 GCA_033807755.1 Ellobium chinense | reverse complement strand
GTGTTTATATAGTTACTTATTTTATACACCTTTTCTTTGCACGCACCCACATGTGCTAAACAGACAGGACTGACATATATTTTTGCTTCTAAATCGGTAGAGTTGAGGATTATGTTATTGTTGGTTTGGCTGACAGTTTGTTCTAATTATATATCAGCTTTCTCTTCTCTATTTCTTCATCTAGCTGATATTAACTCGAAGCAGTCGATAGAGTAAGCCTAAAATTTCAACGAAATTTTTGACCACTAGACTCCTTTTCGCAGTCCCTGTCACAATATGTAGATATAATAATGGGTGTGTGTAGCTGGGAGTGGGGTGATGACATGTGCATTTCAGTTTTGTTAAATAATCAATGTGGCAGCATTTTATGTCCGCTTTTTTTTTCTTCCAATTTTGGGTTGTGTGTTACATATGCGCTTTTGTTCAATTGTATGATGTTGCCATCTTTAAATTGGTGTCTCGGGAAATGGGTGGGGTGTGGGGTGGATGAGAAGGTATAGATGTATTGTACTTTCGGCCCTTTTGATGAGGGGGGAGGGGGGTCCATTTTGTTTTCTAAGCCGATTTCCGTCAGGACAATTGGGGCACGATTGGCATTGCTACTTTTAATTTGGTATTACTTTACCTTTTATTTTCTTTGAAAAAAATAAACAACGCTAGTGTGGACACCTTGTTGCCAAATTGTACATATTTTACTAAAATTTCTCCCACTATTCCAGCGCTTGATAACTTGCATTCAACGTAAGACACAAAAGGCTTCAAACTAATAATACTGAATGTGTTTAATATGAATATAACTAAAACTAAAATTTATCGAAAATATATTGCCCACTTTATGATATGGCAGAGTATTATTGATTAGTTCTGAAATTTCACAGTGGTATGGAGAACCGACAACTTTTTAGGATGTTGAATCTGTGAACGTCAAAAGCTGAACAAATTACGTAATGCTTTATGTCGAGTCTGATTATGTCCATATCTAGATGGTTCGCCCAGTGTAGCCCATGGTTCGCCCAGTTGTCGTTACTCCACATATTGTAAATTTCGGAAGTAATCAATAATACTTGCCTAATCCAGATTCATGCCAGTGATATTAGTTGTGATCAGATAAAGACGGCTGGCATGGTCGAGAGCTATACTACTAATACTATTAGACAAAACCACCTCGATTTAGATATCATCAGATTCAGTATAAATTATTCCGTATTTTGTTAAAACCATGCCATGAGAAACCATTTTAGTTTTATCTCTGACTCATGATAAAGGTGTTGTTCCCATGTAATAATTTCATACCGACCTTGCAGCTTACAGCACAGACACAATGCAGGCTTCAGCCACACAGTACCTGTATTATGCTCTTCTAAGACTATTTATTCGCCGCATCATCAGACTACACATTCTCTAAAAGGCTATGATTCTTGAAAATACCAGTATGATGATGCAAAAAAAAAAGAAAGGGGAAAAAAAAAGGGGGGGGGNGGGGGGGGTCTTGTATGATGTAAAAAAAAAGAAAGGGGGAAAAAAGGGGGGGAGGAGAGTCTTGTATAATGGAAACGCTATCAAAACGGATACTTTTTAGTGACTCAAAATATTATCATATCTTGTTGCTGTTGATGTTGTTGGTGTTGCTAGTGCTGTTGCTGTCTTGAATTTGTATTCAGGCAATAAATAAATGTTGTAAATAGAAAAAAGGGAGGGGGGTAATCTCATACCGGNGGGGGGGGGGGAACCTTGATACTGGTATCAATCATTATCCCCCGGTAATCTGATACCTGTTTCAGATTACCGGGGGGTAGCTTGATACCGGTATCAGATTACCCCCCGGTAATCTGATCACGGTACACCTGGCATATTGTTAAAAAAAAGGTAAATGTTACATTAAAATTTGTGTTAAAATGTATTTTGTATGACTCAAAAGTGGGCGCGGGTGGCACGAATTGCGACCAGGGGTTGTACTGTATGGTGATAGCTACATCTGTATGGAAAACTAAAAGCAGGTTAGACTTACCTCATAATCCTGTCGTTCATGCTTTAAAGGATTTCATTCTATGCTTTTTTCTTCATTCATTTAATTCCTTAATCGTTACAACACTGGTCTTGCACAGTACATGCTGTCGCGGATTTGTAATAGTAGATCTATAGATGCCACAACACCAACAAGTATTATGATGGACGATATCTAGATCTTCTCTGATTTTGTTTCTTCATATCGGCAAAATGATTAATTCATGTAACCTCTTGTTTTTTGTTGCTATAATTGCACTAAGAATGTGATCGCAGAAGTAAACATGCTGTACTTTTCATTACTTTGTTAACTCAGTCACAAAATCCTTAATGAACTATGTGTAAACATTAATCTTACTATATAGTAGAATTCCTCTTCTCACAGTTTAGTAGTGTGAGCTGAAAACGGCCATACCTTCGAATGGCTCTAGTAACTTGTTCAGTCACTTAGACCAGCTTTCACACAAAGGAAAACAAATGAATTACTGAAAGTCCCCATCACTGAGAATTAAAGTCTGCGTATCCCTAATCACATCCAGATAATGATAGAGGGCAAGTAGCGTTACACTGTTACAGTTAGAAATAAAACGCTACTTGGCCCCACAAGATCTTTAATCTCGTGACTAGATCTAGATTTAGCTTGAAAAAAAGAAATAGAAAATAAAAATAAAAAAAGAAATCATGAATCCCATCTCCAGTTCTCATAGCAATAGTATAGTCGATAGAGTAGAAGGAACAAAAGAGGAAAGGTAACCGTTATAAAAAAACAAAACAAACTTAGCATTGTGTAACAAAAGTATCGATACATTTTAACCATCACTTTGGTAATTTTATGACGTCATTAGACTAAGTATAGCTCACAAGTTGCGCATGCTTTCTCTCCCGATGGAGAAACCTGGGTCGATGACTCCAGAGGAAGTCTTTTTATATTCCATCAGAGCGAGAAAACAATATCATCTAAAGTTTGGCCCACAATAGGCGTTTCAGTTTCGGCAACTATTTTAAAAGAGGGGGGAGGGGTAGTCGAAGAACGGCTCCTGTAATTCCAATTTTCTTCAAACATGCAGATTTTCAGATATTCTTCTTTTTTTTNGGGAGGTGGGGAGGGAGAAGGGTGAGGGTGGGAGGCCAGCATATCTTGACGTGAAAAAATATATCTTTTCAGTTGTTTTCTCATCCTCATCCATTTTTCTGATCATATGTCTCCATGAACTTCTTGTCTGCGTTACTTTAGCCGATTGATTACTCGTATTGCTGTTACGGAAAGCTCGCAATAAATGCTAAAATTATTTTTTCGGTTTCCCGAAGTAGTAACATTATCAGACAACGTAATAAAATTTGAAAACAAAAATTGGATGTCTTCTTATGCCCTACAATGCCCAATAATTTTACTGATATGTATTCAACGTGTTTTACCCGTGGTGTCGCTGATGTCGAATTATGGCCTTATTAATTATATTAAACAAGTGAATTCAGTTGCTAAATCTATATTAATAAAACGCTTCAGCCAAATTTGTGTCACAGATTTCTTGAGAACTACGTAACGTAAAAACATGCGGTTTCACTTAAATTCGTAGAAAAATACACAAATTGTAACTATATACATCAGTCCTCTTTATTATTTTTACCTTTTTTTAAAAAAAGAATGTGTATAGCAACGAAATACAATCTCCGATAGATCTTTTCAATCCGCCCGATTCGCCAATCGTCCAACTTTTTCACAGAGTCTTATGCATTCGTCTATGATGCCTTTCGGTGCGCTAGGTGCGTTGCCTGCCTATTTGTAAAATGGGGTGTTAGTCTTGTATTATAATTTCAAACTCATATGTTTACGACATAATTATTTTGACATTATTCGATTGAATTATTTGTATTATTGAACGATACTAAGCAGTAATCGGTACATTCCGACTGTAGAGAAATAGAATTGAAATAATATGTAGAATAATATTCGGGCAGGAACCCAAGTAAAGGCGGTAACACAGAAAAAAAAATGGTGAGAAGGGATCCCTCCTCCCCTCCGCATGTTTGGCAAACACCTTCTAAGGTAAGAATACTTGTAAAAACGTTTTCTAGTTTAATTAAAACCCCCCAAATTTTTTTAACGGGATTTGAAAAAAAAATGATTTTCAGTCACTAAAAACGATCTAGTTTTTTTTATTTCTCAATATACTGAACCCAGTTTTTTTGTACTTAATATCCTTGTTGCACCTCCGAAGGCCTTACATATCAGATTTTTTTATATTTTGCGTAGTTTTTGAAGTTAGATTGTGTCAAAATGTGCTAAAATACACCTGAAGTTTTGCTGAAAATATAGAAACTAAACTTAGATCAAAGTCTAGAGAGGATACTAAAACTGATACTGTCCCGACAAGGTAGTGAGCGTTTAATCTCTCACTCTCAGTCACATTGTATTTCCTAACAGAGTGTGCGTAAGCTGCATTATTGTGTCAGCTCTGTGTGTACGTGTGTTGGAAGGAGGAGGCGTAGTAGTTGAGTGTGCGTGTGTGTGTACGCTTTTGATTGTGTCAGCGAGTATCATACAAATTAGCAGGGAAAGCTACGTTTAAATATAAAGATAATACTTTTTTGCCAGACCTGACACCACGAATCTGCCGGGAAAGCCTCCAATTGATTCTGAGCCGAGCAAAACTACATAGTTAAGATGTATTAGGCGAGATGGTGAAACAGAACGGTAAAAGCCGTGAGTTCGACTTCTCCCCGTTCTTCCTTACAGTAACGGCAGCAACAAAAAGATACAAGTTTGGTATGGACCGGCCGAGTTTGAATATCAGAAAACATTGCCTTTTATGCTCTCTATTGTTTCGCTCTCCTCGATAGAGTTCAGAGATATTTGGATGACATCTGTCTAAAATACGGAGGAGGATCAAAACTGAAATATTAATACTTAATTTTGGCCAGATGGGATGCCCATTTCCTGTTTGTGAAGTCGGCTGGTAAATACAGATAATCATGCCATGATTTCGCATATCTACACTTGTGTTATGAAGTCAGTTTATTCTTCTTTAAAATTTCTCCTGTTCACATTTTTGTTAAAAACATTTTGCCTTCTCTGTTGGTTTATGAAGTTTAGCATAAACTCTTCTCTGTCGTGAAAGATGTTTCCCACTCCCGCCCACTATCCCTCACCTCCCTTCCCCCATACAAACAAACAAACAAACAAACAAGCACACACACACACACACACACACACACACACACACACACATGAAATATTCTCTGGTCTGATACAGACGTTCCCCCCTCTCCTATCCCCATTCTCCCCAAACCCTCTAAGGACGCATTTTTCTTCATCGTTCTATTGCCAGTCAATTACATCTTGATTTTTTTCTTTAATCAATTTCTCCCTATGTTCTTTCTTATATTTATTATGTCTATAAATTGTTTTGGCACGCCTATAGTGTTGTGCATTGGTTGATTTTTGTTCTACTTTTCATGATTCATGCTAAGAATGATATGGATTTGTCAGTAGAATTCACGTTTTAGTTGAGGAGCAAAAATTGACGTGTATGCTCGTATTGTTGTTGTATTATTCTTGGTCACTGCCAGACACTTGCATGACTAGGGCGTCCAAGTATTCTTTTTTCTTTATCATTACTATTTCTTTAAAGCCACACCCAGACTGGTTGCTTCTCTTGCCTTTATATCCTTAGATCTGACAATTTGATATATATATATATATATATATATATATATATATATATATATNTATATATATATATATATAATATATATATATATCTATATCATATGATAATCAGCTTTAAAAGCGTTGAGAGAGGGGTGGGAAGCGGGGGGAAAGGGGTATTGAGAGAGGGAGAGTAGGAACAGAGATAGATTCGACGTTTGCAGTTCATTCAACCTCTTCATTTCTTCCAATAAAACAATAATGCACGCACTATAAGAGCCTGGTAAATGGAGAAGTATGGTGTAACAAGGTTAGTTGTATCCTTAAAATCATGACACTGGATCATGTTCGCGCTGGGGTCGGAGAGATAAGGTGGGTCTGGGATGGGATAGAATTGGCAGAGACTCTTAGTAACGGTCTAAAACTCCAGCTATGTCGACAAATCGATTGCTGTCTCTATTGGTTTGTTTTTGCCTTTGCATGCGTCAGTACATGCGTACGTGCCTGTCTGCCTGCACGCGTGGAAATATTTATATATATATATGTGTGTGTGTATGTGTGTGTGTGTGTGTGTGTGTGTGTGTGTGTGTGTGTGTGTGTGTGTGTGTGTACAAGTATGTGCTGTGCATGCATGTATGCGTGTGTAAGAGAGAGAGAGAGAGAGAGAGAGAGAGAGAGAGAGAGAGAGAGAGAGAGGACGACAGGAAGTAAAAGAGAGAAAGCGTCAAAAGAGCAGCAGCAACAACAACAACATCAGCAGGAGTACCAGCAGCACTGCGCGTAACAGATATTTATACTATTACTAGTAGTTGTTGCCGTTGTTATTGTGGCATCAGCAGTAGTAATAACTGTAGCAGAAGTAGTAGCAGCTGTAACAACAGTAGCAGCAAAAGTAATTAGTAGCAAGAATACTGGTCGTAGTATAAGTTAAGGAGGACTAGTGGCAGTCATTTAATGCACCAGATAGTCGCAGTGGTGTGGTGGTGGTGGTGGTAGTGGCAGTGATGTCTCTTGGGATAGTCGGCAAACTTTAACTGTGACTAAAATAATTGCAGCAATTAATGCAGCTTAATTATACTTTCTATAGTGGAGAATTAAAGTTCTCTAGTCCCCATCCGAGGGAATCTACTTTGGCCAAAGAGTTATCAGAGCAGATCTAATACAGGCTATATTAAACTTTACCGCCATTTTTGGCTTTTTCGGTTGTGATAGTTTTACACTGTGTAATTTGGTTTCTTACATCACTCTAATAACCCAAAATGGTTGACATCTGAACACTCCAATGATTGCAACGATCACCAATGTCATACCGAGCAAAAAAATATAGACTAGGTGTGCACAGTGAGTGAACTAGCGCAAATACATGAAATTAAAGTACATGTGCATTATGTCTATAAAAACACGCACATTTGTACCACAGTTTTATCGAAGGCGTCGCCTTGATTTTGTTTGCTTTGTAAGGATAGTTTCTTCTATATGTGTGTCATTCCACTGTAGCAATATTTACGATTGCATTTCACCTGAATCTGTATCAACAGTGTTTATGAAAGCGTAAAAAGTGACAAATGTATTATAAATCATTTCAGATCCACAAAGAATGCCCCTATGTAAAGTGAATGAAATCCGTATAAGTCATTCTATCTTTCATCATTGTCACACAGTGTTGATCTAAGGTGTTGTAGCGGTCACTATACAGACAACTGAAATGTACCCGAGCGCTGGTGGTCGACTTTAGTTATAAGACCCGATCACTCACATAGAGCCACTGGTGATCGGGTTTGATATGACCGGATAATTCTTTTGAGGAAATGGTGATCGGGTCTTATAAAAGTGTATTGATACAAAACTTCAAGCTGAGTACACATTGTGGTTATTTCGAGCCTTTTACACTACTGGATAAAAATATCGCTGCATCCACACTAGCAAAATTGGATGTTATTTTGTCCTCTTTTGGAGGAAGAAGGTTGAGTACTGTTTAGAGTACTTACCATTTATCATACTGTAAGCTTAAATTAATGTAGGTAGGCCAATATTTTGTTCTCAGTTAATATTTTACGCCTGGGGGCATCAACCTGGAGGATACTTACAAAAAATGGACTTCGAGATTTAGATATACTCCTTGATGGAAATATCAAGATATTATTATGTGGACTGAGATACATGGCTTGTGAACTGGGTCGCAGCTGCTCTGATGGAGAGAAACTTCCCCCTTCTATTGGGATCAGGGACGTCTGAACCCATATATTATGTATGTCCAAGATTGCCTCAGGGATATCATCTTTCACCTGCGCTATTCCACATCTACACTGCCGAGATAGCAAAGATTCAATGTAATAGTCCAAGAAGGACTTCAACGTTTGTAAACGATATAATCACATATAAGACCTACCCAGATAGGCAGGAGATGGTCACAAGCATTCACGAAACTATGCAAACCATCGCTTAGTGAAGTGATGAATCCAGCTCACAAGACAACCCGCGAAAGGTCAGCGTGTTGTTGTGCTCTTTAAGTAATCACATAGTCTTGGCTGATCTCCTAGTCATCACCTACCAGGGACATAACATAGAAGATGCAATAGAATTAAATATCTCAGGCTGGCCTTTGGTTGCAGCCTGTTTGTATAGGCACCATGGGGAGCGAATGATTCAGAGATGCAAGCGAGGTATGGCAACGCTGAAATCAACATCAGCTGTGAATCTGGAATAGCGAAGACTGGCTCTTCTGTACTATCAGTTGGTCTTAGCGTCCGTCAGTTATGGCCCTGGAATCCTGACACTATCACCACCACAGTATGATCGACTGGAATATATCCAGAATGAAGGTATTATGCACATCGAAAATGAGATACATACTGGGACTCATGTCAATAAAATAAAGACACAAGGCTAATTGTGAGTAGTGGAGGAAAAGAAACATCCACTACATGAAAACACCGCTGACATCAATTTACGGGATGATGTCATGGATGGCACAAGTTGAAAAATGCTACTGTTCTGGTCCCCTCAGCGAAAGACTTAATCAAGGGAGAAAACTGCATCAACTCTGGATAGCGCATGACTGACTTCCAGAGTGTACAGTAGACATCATCCTTGGCAGGGAATGCAGGGAGTGGTTTCCTGGGCTAGTCGACCTCGAGATTAAGTAAGGAACTCATTGCTGATAACTCGAGAGAAGACGATGTTGTCGTGGGTCTGTGCTGCGTGGCAAGAAATCAGGATAGGGCCTCTCAGTGAGGGGCAGGGTCATCACCGAAAATAGTGGAGAGAAATCAACGACTTCTTCCAAAATAAGAATGACGATGGAGGCAGTCACTGCGGCTTTGATGTGGTTCTCTGGGACCATAGTAGCAAAGGCAGTCATTGTGACAGACTCACAACCTATGCTCCTTGAGGTTGCAGGAGCCTAATTGGAAATGCCTCTTTGGGGCATTTGAAAAAATATTCTCCTCAGACTACATGAATGTTCCGAAAAGGCAAGGACTAGTCTGTAAGTCTGGAGCCACCTCTGTGGTAAAATTCGATACTGTAGGGGGTCCTTTGGAAATTTTTTTTGCAATTCCAGTTTATATGAAAAGGGGGTCCAAAATTTGGCATTCTTTTGCAGACCAGCTGCTCGCAGAAACTGAATCCGCTTAGACCCTTGAAAAGAGCTGCCTGCCAAAAATCTTTATTTAACAAATTCACCGATGTATCTCACAACTTTTGCAGTGTAGTTTTATGCTCTTTGGACAGATTTTTTACTCTGCTATTATCGACTCGGATAGTCGACACATTTTTAGCCAATTAGGCTCCTGCAACCTATAGGCCCTAAACGGATGGTTGCGGCATGAGTGGATGGGCTATCTGCTGACCTTCAGGTTTTATGGAACCACAAGGATCTATTGTCAAGGAGATGCTGGGGTCCATGATAATGAAAGAACGTATTGGCTGGCGGCCGATGCTCTTGTGATGGGGACATTACGGATAGATAAGGCAGACATAGTGAAGTCACTGAAAAATCGCCTGTTAGCTGACATATCGATCGAGGACGCTGTGGCCCTCAGACTGCAAGAGTTTGTGACTACAAGAGGACCAGGTCGAAAAGAACGGCTACAGTAACGAAGGGACGGTAAGGTACACACAGGGCGACCGACACCATGGGCATCTACACCATAAGTCGTTTGCTGCCGAGGACTTAGCACGTATGGGTCTGTTCAGAGTGCAAAGATGTCAGTTCTGCAACACAGCAACAACTTTACGCATCCTATCAATACGATGACAGTTAGCATGTAGCCTAAATGAGCTTGGAACTGTGCGCCCGAAACTAGTAATCGAATACTTTTATTATGTACGATTAATCTGAGGGTTTTAAGATTCTCAGTCTTTATTCGTGTGAGTGAGGTTTGAGTGGTTTGATAGGTTTATGATTTGTGTAATAGATCTATGATTATACATTAATCATTAAAGGGCAACACAACACTTATAACTTAAAACAAATCCCTCGAACCTTATGTCGTTTATAAGAAGGAATAAAATACTGAAACTATGGTGATCCTCTCCTGGTTCACGAACACTTCTCTAAGTGGCAAATCTTCTATTACAGTATCTCATCTTCGTCTTCTGCGAACTCTGTGTCCTGGTCGTAAAATGATTTTTGTCCTCACCTTCGATTTCATCTATGGCTTTTCTAATTAAATAACTGTTGAAATGTTTCCTCTTCTGTCATCATTCTCCATTGTGTAAATCAAAACTTCGAAGCCAACAACTTTGCTCGGACAAGAAGCAGCTAATCCTGATGTTGTTAAGTAGCGCATTAACAATGCTCATTAAAAGCCAAAATAATATTTGAACCCCTAAGTAAAAATAATATTGGAAGCCCTCAGCCACGTCTCACAATGGTCAGAGGTATGGACTTTTCTGTATTTACTATTAATTGACTTTAGCAGCAAAAAGAAGAAAATTCTAACTAACAATGGCTCCTAAAAGTAACCGGGTCTTATACGACCCGATCACTAGCTGCTCTAAAATGGTAATCGGGTCTTATATGACCCGACCACCAGTAAGGAGGAGTTGTGGTCAGAAAGTGGTGGCCACTTAGTAACTTATGGGTGCAATCGATTGGTTTTTTTGTAGATCATGAGGAAAATTAATTTTCGGAGAATTCACGAAATTTTAGATCTGAAAAGTGATTTTCAACACAATTACACCTATTTGAAGACCCCTGCCCGGGTTAATACGATAATTTAACAGATTAAGCAGATAATGTTCAGTTCTCCGAAATACTGCACTCCTATATATCAGATGCCCATTCTGATCCTGATTGTATACTCACGGAAAAAAACAATGTGAGCATCACTGAATTGAGCACAGCACAGATATTCTTGGTCAAGCCAAAGTAAGATTTCATACCCAGTTTGTTTGAGTATTATAGAAGGTCAGTTTGATTTCAGTGAAAGTATATTGAAATAAGCAAAAAGCCTACATTAGCATGGCGTCCCAACAAAAAATGAACATCTCAACTGAATTTCAGGTATAGCTTCCTCGGGTTGTTATCACTTCCCGATAGCGCCATCTCATGCAGCCAATAAAACATTGATTTGTTGATGAGGAATATTATTCCAGTCTTCTTGCAGTGCTTAAGCTGAAACTTGTTGGTGGTTTTGGGGAGGAATTTGTCTCTTCCGCATGTTATGCACCAGTCCGTCCCACTTAATGAACATTGAGGGGTAGATTAAAAAAACAAACCAACAAACAACAGATGGTTATCTGGTAAAATTGTTCTTGAAAGTGATCCCTGAGCATATTGTGTCATTTCATGTGCCTAGCATGGACAACACTTCCTGCTTGTCTAGGACCAACGAGCTTGTCGATGGCGGACAATCAATATTGGTCTCACTGCAGAGCTGCGAGATCTGCTTCACTCGGTCTCTTCTGTGTTGTCCTGCCCAAGAAATGTCTTACCTGAATATTTTTTCCACGACTGTCCACGTGGCACCCAGAAACATGTTTCAGAAGTGCATGAGGCGGACATAGCGGTCTTGTGCAGGAGTGGTAGCTCGTGGTCGACCTCTTTTGAGGCTACCTGCTACCTTGGCAGTAAGGGGTATGTATGCATGAAACTGTGTTCCTACTCAGTAACCAGTTTACACTTCCTATCAATATGATGACAGTTAGCATGTAGCCTAAATGAGCTTGAAACTATACGCCTGAACCTAGTATTCGAATACTTTTATTATGTACGGTAATCTGAGGGTTTTAAGATACCCAGTCTTTATTCGTGTGAGTGAGGTTTGAGTGGTTTGAAGGGTTTATGATTTGTGTACTATGAGCTCTAAAATGTTGAATAATCATTCATACCTTCAATCAAAGGGCTAAAATCATGATAGCTATTCCATCGTGGCTAAATCTTGGCGTTGTAAAAAAATATGTTTCAATGTGAACTTCATGGCTCCCCATACGGCTTTCAGAGAGTAATGTGTCCATTTTGGTCTTTTCAGGTCATTTCCTTTAAGTTGTGATTATCCCCCCTGTGATTCATTGGAAACGGCATGGGTAAATGAGCAATAAAACACAGTTGCATACCAGGTTTTATCAGAGTTGACCAGTCTTTTTTATGATGCATACTTACAATTTTCCATTAGTCTACACTGAATGTAAGGATAGAATATCTACATTCTGAATACTATAAAGGAAATCCTGGGCGGTCGAACGTACCGTGATTACACCTCAAAATGTGGCGGTGATTACACTCTGATGCTGGAGGTGATTGAAGTTTTCGAGTTTAAGAGATTAACTGGAGGCCGTGAGGCATTTGAATTCGTAAATTAGTAGTAATGTAAGAATTTCTGGATTTATTTCCTGCCGGACTCGAACATACCACAAACTTGAACATCTCTGAATTTCTTAGCTGATCCCTGAAGTTAAACAAAAACCTCTAACTCTAAACATGTAAGTCGTTCTCAGTACAAAATGACCTCGAATTTCAGAGCTGGTCCCCAAACGTTGAAACCTCATGAACATCTCATGAATCCCTCACAAATTCCCTTCACAAGCTCGATCTGTACACCTAATACATTTCTGAGCCCAACCCTGAAATTCAAAACACTTTACGAACTCTAACGTCTCACAAACTCGATCTGGACACTGTATGAGCTTGAGTTTCGGAGCTGATCCCAAAAAGTTGAAAATCTAACCAAGTTAGACCACGTCACGCTACTTCTCACTAAATTTAACGAGTACGGCTGAGAAATTTCAGTTAATTTGATGTTTGTAAGTTTGTGTGTTTATTCCATCAGAGTTGACATTTTGCCGGTTGACTTTTTATTCCCTGAGCATCGCGCACACCTTGACTTCCCACGAGGTTTTCTGCCACCTTCCATGCTACCTCCGTTTTTGGGCTTCACCCGGAAGATTCACTTTTCCGAGACCAAATGGAGGCCCCTTTTAATCTACAGTGAATCTAGCACCTTATATAGCTGTGATTAAGAAAGTACATTCTTTTTTTTTCAAAAGTCATATAAAATTTTAAAGGCTACCTTTAAAGACCTGACTATCGATTTTGGAATGCCAAACATTCGACCTCGGCGAAAACTAATTTGGCCTAGATGTACTCTGATAAAAAGGTAGGTCTGAGAGTGCTTAAAATGCATATTGTGACTTTAATATTCCATCGCAGTATTGCTTATTCTTCTTATATCATCTGTCAGTAATTCCAATGTCACCGAACTCGAACACGAACATCTCTGAATTTTATACCCACAAGGGAAATGTACTTTTAGTTTCTATACAGATTACATAACCGATGTCGCCTCCGCAAACAGGTACCGCACTGTAAAATTTCAGATTCAGTAGGCTTTGGAAAAATCGAGGCCGTGTGTAAAAATAATATGAATTTGATATTACTATGGCCAATCGTGATGCACCAAATTTTATGAATTTGGTTTATGACCCTGTGTCTGACATCAACCGTTGCCCTGTTCCGACTGTAAACTAAAATATGTAGAAATAATGATAGCCTTTGATCAAAGCACATTTGGAAAGATAACAGTGACATTATTTTTTTTTGTTTCTGTTTGTTTCCACCACCTGGCCACGGTTGGCCAAATACCGACATTAGCCCTCCCAAAGTAACGAAACCTCCGTGTACTGATCGCGTCCTTAACATTTCTATGTGAGTAAGTGAAGAGCAGAGTTTTTAGAACAATTTCTTTGGACGTCACATTTATCTCTATACACTACACCAGTTTACCGGGCGATGACATACATTATACGTTTAGTCTTATAAACCGGAAAAAGTACTAAATGTTTTTATCGTATTATTTTTTTTTTAGTGGCGACCTTCAAAGTCAGTATGTCTGAAAACCGACCAGACAGTAAATAATATCTTCCGTATCAACCTCGTGGAAGACCCTATGAATTCAAAGTATGTCTGGAGGTTGTGGAAAAAAAAAAAAGACGCGCTTAGGGCTGGCCGCGATATGATACTTTAGGTTGCAGGAGCCTAATTGGTCAGAAAAATTGGACTATCCGAGTCGATAAAAGTAAAATCTGTCCTTTGTGTAGAAATAATCATATAACATGAATCCACACCGCAAAAGTGATAAAATTCAGTTCTGAATTTGTAAAAAAAAACTTGTTGCAGGCAGCGTTTCCCAATACCTTCAGCGGATTTCATTTGTGCGGACCTGCGATCTGCAAAAGAAGGCCAAATTTTTAATCCCTTTTCATGTAATGTAAAATTGTGAAAAATTTAACCAAAGGACCCCCACCGTAAACAGTATATAATTTAAGCACGGTGGTGGCATCAGACCTGCAGACTTAGTCTTGTCCATCTCGGATCGTTCCTGTGGTTCGAGAAGAAATTTTTATTAAATGGCTCAAAGAAGCTTTTACAATTTGGCTTCTGCAAAGCGACGTCGCAGGAGTATTGTTTGTCCCGTGTCTTTTGAAAGTTCCATGCTTTCTCGATCTGTTTGCAGGATCCGTGATTTAATGCATCTAACGCAATCAGCTATAGATTAATTTCACAAAGCCGATAAATAAGAGTTATTTACCCCTTGGCCCAACTTCTCGTGGGGGAGTTCCGGTTTACACACTTCCACTGATTTTACAATGGTCCAACTGTTTTTTACTATATCATATCTGTGGGTGAACAGATTTCTGTCATATTTGGCATACGCTTTAGCTCTAGGAGTTCTTTGTAGAATCATATTTTTTGTGGCAATATCTTCTTTATTTGGGAACTTTCCTTTTAATAAAAATAGGTAATATGGGAAGAGAGAACAATTTGATGGTATTACAGATTCATGGTGGAAAACGTCATCGGTGCGCGTCTATATAAACTAGCGATAGAACTTGAAATTAAAACATTGCACACCAGTGAGCACAGAGGTATGGAAAGACCACATCATTTCTAAAGTGCTGTAAAATACTGACAAGTTGCTTATGTGAGCTACGTTGCTATTTGATATAGCTCAATGAAAGGATCTTAGAGAATAACGGTTGGCTTGACATGAAAAAAATATTTTTCTGCTCGGAAAATACAGACAGTAATTAACAATATGTTTGGATTTCTGGATACTTATAGTAGATTAGACTAGAGAATAAGAACTAACCTAGAATCTGCTTGCTTACATCAGTGAATGTACATGGCAGGAATCATAAAAGTCCTTTGCCTTTATCTGCCTCTTCGCCTTCCTCTCCACACCTTCTTGTTTCGTATACACCAGATAATTGTATAATTCTTTTTCAGTGAATGGAGGCCACTGATTCACCTCAATTTGATCTGCCTTCGTCCACTGATCAATAGTGAGTTTTGAGATATCCCAGTCTGGTTTACCGTTGGGCGTAGATGTATCTGTGGGCTTACAATCCCCAGAATCTTGATTTTTAAAAAGTAAATGCATGGCTTCTGCTCTCCTCACCAGCTCCTCCTTCTTTCCACTGAGTAAGTGTCCTTTGGACTTTAAATATTCTTTTAATTTGGCTACTGTATATGTTGCGAACACGGGAGACGCCATTTATCGAATAACCGGAACTCCCCGTCTCGGTAAATTAAAAGCAGCGATCGCGTTTCGTTTTTCGTTGCATAAGAAAGGGCGCTGCGTAGAAAGTAAATTCAGGAATGAAATCTATCGAGATCGAGCATCCAAAATACTCAGATTCTTGAATATCGACTGCGATCCAACTCTGTCTGTTTGAAACAGTGCATTCGATGTCAACTGAATTTTGCGTTACCGGTTGACTTTCTTGCCTCTGTCGTGTGTGTGTGTGTGTGTGTGTGTGTGTGTGTGTGTGTGTGTGTGTGTGTGTGTTCGTGTGAGTGCGTGCACAGGTACAATCTATTGTAGACATGCGCGCGTGTGTGTATGTGTATGTGCACGCATGAGTATATTATTATGTATATGTATGAGCGTGTGTGATCGTTAGTGTTTCTGTGGGTTGGGAGTTCAGATATGGGTGCATACGTGTGTCTCAGAAGAGTTGCAAATCCGTCATCACAGGTCCCATTTTTTTTTGGTGGAGGGGAGGAGAAGAGGGTACATTTCAGTTATGATTGTATGCAGTGGCGTAGCGTAATAATATTCAAGGTATTCACTGAATGCCCCAAAATGTAAGCAAAAGATTAAGCACCCAAATAAAATCATACGCTTATTTAAATTCTCTTCATTTATAATCCAATCTTACTTCGAGCGTACCCTGAAAGCGCCAAGTCGAATAAAAACCTCATAATAACTACTCCATGTATTGGCTTAACGGGATGCTTTTTGGGGACGCACGCTGGCCGCCTATTAACCTTCAGTGTCAGCCTCTGACGTCACACCGCTTGGTCTTATTGAGGCAACGGGACGTGGAGAGTATAGCGCACGAAGTTAAGAAAAGCA
>JAWQUT010000184.1:1104452-1121424 GCA_033807755.1 Ellobium chinense | reverse complement strand
CTAGATCTAGATTCCGAGTGAGCAGATCCAGATCTAGAGCTAGATCCAGATCCAGATCTCGATCCGATCTAGTTGTAGCTATTCTCGTTCACCTGAATCGAGATCACGGAGCAGGCGTCCTAAACAGCACAGGGTTGCTTCTACTACTAGATCTGGATATAGGCTAGGCCTTTTGAGGACAGGGGCAAAGATAGCGCCAGGGGTGCATCTAAGGAAGTTTTGGTCAGGGACCAGACAAATGACAATGTTTTACAGTTGGATGAGTCTGAATCCGAGTTTCACCTTGATCTCGGCTTAGACACTCTTTCAGAGGCGGACAAAACGGACGTTTTCGATGCTTTGGAGGCGGAGTTAGAGGAGGATGAAAAGTTTGCTCCGCTGGTGGCGGCCAAGCTAACAAACATTGCCACCAGTAGATTCTCATCGAGATGTCTGGGGGATAAACTTAAGAAAAAACTTGAGGGTATTCTTATCCCGGAGAATTGTAAAGCCCTTAAGACCTCTGTTATCAATGAAGAGCTCTTGGAGAGGCACATTGCTTTGGATAGGAATGCAAAGAAAAACGATGCACGCCTGTGTCACGTCCAACGCCTAATTTCGAAGGCATCGGCCTCGTTCATCCAAACGAGTGACACCACCAGCGAGCAAAGCGCACTGGTACAAACATTTTTCGCGCGGTGGATGAGGCCCTGAGGAGGAGTGGAGATATTTTGTGCCTGTTGGGCACAGTCCATCAGCATTTGTCCGCTTGGAGGAGATTTCAGCTGCAGCCGGCTTAGGTTTCTCAGAACTACCCAAGTCAAACTCAAAGCAGAAGAGGTCACAGAGGACAGTATCAGGCAGGGGCGTAGCGTGACGGTCGAGAGGGGGCATTCAGGATAATTTTATACATGGGTTTTTGTTAGAGTTTTAAAGTAGATCTATTAGTCTCTAGTACTATAAAAAACCAGAACATCGCAATATCTGTCACATTGCCCTGAAAATCTCATTTGCCTCTTGCCCTCAAATAAAAACTTAGGCCTGGGCCTACCTCTGTGTTTTACGTCGAGTCGCTGCTCAAATGACAATCCCTTTTCTTTCAGCTCTAAAATTTCAGAAACTGACACAGGCTCACTCTCAGTTGAGGAACATACCCCATCTCTTTGCTGTGCCATGATGAAATTTCACGGGATGCACGAGTGGCGGTTCAAAACTGAGGCTCGAAATAACTTCATCAAATAATAAACTATCGATACCAAGTCCTTTAAATACTGTAGTTCTAATCGGGAGTTGGGAGTTGTTTTTTTTTCCTTAATTCTTAAATAATAGATCTCGATTTTAGATTAAAAGAAAAAGAGATAGATATAGACGAAGCTATCTCAACAAGTTGACAAAGAAAGAGAGGATGCTTCGGNAATAACTTCATCAAATAATAAACTATCGATACCAAGTCCTTTAAATACTGTAGTTCTAGTCGGGAGTTGGGAGTTGTTTTTTTTCCCTTAATTCTTAAATAATAGATCTCGATTTTAGCTTAAAAGAAAAAGAGATAGATATAGACGAAGCTATCTCAACAAGTTGACAAAGGAAGAGAGGATGCTTCGGTTAGCTCTATTCTACGCTCGCAATATATCGATATTCTGGATCAGTTTTGATCTCGAACCCACCCCCACTTTTTCTCCCCAAAATAGCCCTCACTAGAACTTATTCTGAGTAGACAGGTTTTTCCGCAATCACAGAGTTAGCAAAAAAAAGTGCTGGCCGAATGTGAGTCAAACTTATGAGTGGCTGAGTTAAAATCTCCAGGGAATTTCATGACCTGTGAACTCATGTTACAGACCGCTCTTATCTCCGTTTGTTCTTGATCTTCATCAGGAAAGAAAACAAACAAGCTATTAGCATCCAATAGCTTGCGACTCAACTCACGTTATCTGCATACAGTATGTGGTATCAAAATTATCAAACTGGCATTCCTTTGGACTCTACCATTTCACATTGGTAAAAGGGGTGTTCAACTTAGACATATCCAAACATTCTTACCCATGATCTGCAAATTGGTATGGTCTTGGACCAACAGAAATCTTCTGCTCTAAAGGTGTAATGGTGCAGTGCTTTTCTTAACTTCGTGCGCTATACTCTCCACGTCCCGTTGCCTCAATAAGACCAAGCGGTGTGACGTCAGAGGCTGACACTGAAGGTTAATAGGCGGCCAGCGTGCGTCCCCAAAAAACATCCCGTTAGGCCAATACATGGAGTAGTTATTATGAGGGTTTTATTCAATTCGGCGCTTTTAAGGTACGCTCGAAGTAAGATTGGATTATAAATGACGAGAATTTAAATAAGCGTATGCTTTTATTTGGGTGCTTAATCTTTTGCTCACATTTTGGGGCATTCAGTGAATACCTTGAATATTATTACGCTACGCCACTGGTATCAGGGGAGAGGAAGGAAGCAGAATTTCTAGACACGAACGGAAACGAACAGTTGGGGCAGGATGAGGTAAATAGGTTTCTAATTCAACTTCCTAATATAATCGATAGGCTTAACTTTTCAGTATCTCAGTTTGCAGCTGGCAGAATTAGAAATCATAGTGCGCAGTGGGAAACAATAACTAACGATGAAGAAGTACTGAAAATGGTCCAGGGTGTTGATCTTGTTTTTAGTGATGAACACCCTCAGTGTTATTCGGTCCCGGAGCTCCGATTTTCCAGAGGGCAGACGCAAGCCATAGATGAAGAAATTCAGGACTTATTGAAGAAAAGGGTTATATCACCTAGCTTCCATACAGAAGGGGAGTTTGTTTCCCCGATTTTTGTTAGAGAAAAGACAGATGGTAAACTCAGAGTAATTTTGAACTTGAAGAAACTGAATGAGAATATTGTTTATCAACATTTCAAGATGGAGACCTTGAAAACAGCCCTTTCGCTAGTCACTGAAAACTGCTTCTTCTCTTCTTTAGATATGAAAGATGCCCATTACTCAGTGCATATTAATGAACCTTATCAAGAGTATTTAAAGTTTCTTTGGAAAGGAAACTTGCACAAGTTCACAGCATTTCCAAATGGGTTAGCTTGCTGTCCTAGACTTTTCACCAAGCTTCTCAAACCTGTAATGGCATATTTGCATAAATGCGGGTATATCTCTACAATATTAGAGATGATACATTGCTCATTGGTGATTCGGTTGTAGAATGTGTGAATAATGTGAAGAGGAGTCTTGAGGTTTTTGATTCTATAGGCTTTGTAGTGTACCCGACTAAGTCAGTTTTTGTGCCTACTCAGACAATAACCTATCTAGGATTTGTTATCAATTCAGTGGAAATGAGAGTAACTCTTACTGAGGACAAGAAACACAGAATCATATCCAAAGCATGTGTACTTGAAAAAAGTGGATGCTCCACTATCCGGCAATTGGCTGAGTTTATTGGTCTTTGTGTGGCAAGTTTTCCTGGAGTGAAATATGGGCCACTGTGGTACAGGGAGATGGAAAATGACAAAAAAGTAGCTTTGAAACGCAGTAAAGGTAATTTTGATGGATTGGTGACTTTCTCCCAAAAAGCTAAAGAAGAGATGAGATGGTGGAGAGACAACATTGCTGCAGCTTCGAACAATGTTGACACTTCACATGGTCAACCAGACTTTAAAATTTTTTGTGATGCCTCTCACTCTCAAATGGGGTGGGGTTGTGCATTTGATAAAGGGAGGTCTGGTGGAAACTGGAAGGTTGATGAGGTCAGAGATAATATTAATGTGCTGGAACTGAAAGCAGGGCTTTTTGCACTCCAGTCATTTGTAAAAGATGCAAGGAACTTGCATGTAAGATTGATGATGGAAAACACAGCAGCTGTTGCTTGTATTAATTAAATGGGAACAAGTCATTCTAGAGAATGCAGCACTGTTTCAAAACAACTATGGCAGTTTTGTATTGACAGGAACATTTGGGTATCGGCAGCTTATGTGCCAGGCAAAGAGAATGTCTTAGCGGATCTAGAGTCAAGGAAGATAAAACTTAGATGCAGAGTGGAAACTCAATTCGGATCTGTTGCACGAGGCTTTGCGATTCTTACAGTTTACATCAAATATTGATTTGTTTGCATCACGTCTCAATTTCCAGTTTCCAAGTAATGCAGCAAATGGACCTGACCCGCAGGCGAAAGCTATTGATGCTTTTTCTCTGGATTGGCACAAATTAGATTTTTATGCATTTCCTCCTTTCTCTGTAATTTCTAGCACTATTCAGAAGGTAGCGGCAGACAAAGCTGTGGGCATTCTGGTGGTACCAAACTGGCCCAGTCAACCTTGGTACGGGCGGTTGATGAAAATGGTTGTCAGAACCCCAGTGCTGGTTTCAGCCAGAGAGGATCTACTCATGATGCCAGCTCAGCCACAGGTCAAGCACAGCTTGAGGAAAAACCTAAGGCTGATTATCTGCAAGATATCAGGGAACGTTACAGAAGCACAGGGCTTTCGGATCAAGCTACCGGTATCCTGTGCTCTAGCTGGCGAGCAGGCACCCAAAGAATGTATGGGGTGCTTCTCAAGAAATGGAGACTTTATGCTCGTAAAAGGAAAATCTCTCAGATTTCAATATCTGTAACAGATGGCGTTAATTTCTTAGCACACCTATTTCAGGGTGGTTTCAGTTACAGCTCATTATGTACTGCTCGTTGTGCCCTTTCCAATTATTTGGACATCAAGGATTGTGAACAATTTGGTGATTGGAAGGGAGGTTTTGAAATCAGGCCAGCCTTACCAAAGTATGCTACTACTTGGGATGTTGATGTGGTATTTGAATATTTGGAAACACATTATCCATATACTAATATGTCACTGAAAAGTATTTCGCAAAAACTAGCCATGCTGATAGCCCTCTTGTCAGGGCAGCATGTGCAAACTCTTCAGAAGTTGTCACTGGATTTTATGAAGTTAGATGACTCAAAATGTGTGTTTGAAGTGCATGCTCTTCTGAAACAGTCAAGAAGGGAAAGACACTTGGCACCTATCGAACTGCTTGCTTACCCAGCTAACATTAAGTTGTGTGTTGTTCGATTGGTCAAGGAATATGTAAATCGTACAGCATCACTCAGGAGCGTTAGACAATTCTTCATCAATTATCAAAAGCCATATGGGCCAGTGACAAAAGATTCCCTAGCAAGGTGGATTAAGGATATTTTAACGAAGGCGAATATTGATACATCACACTTTGGAGCACATATGTAGTGTGCGTGCTGCAAGCACATCAGCCGCTGCAACCAGGGTTTTGTCAGTGGATACTATTATGAAGGCTGCTGGATGGTCTGCTGAATCGACCTTTACAAAATTTTATCAGAAGGAAGCCACCAGTAACTTTGGTCAGACTTTGTTGGACGGGTTCATCAGGAAAAAATTAAGTAAGTACTTATATGCACTAGGGTTTAGACTAATAGCGAACCACTATCATTCATAGTACTTTAGTCATTCTGTATCTTATTGTATGTCCACTAATGTCTCTAAAACCTTCATTTGGCATTTTAGTGGATGATGCAATTGAGGCAAAAATACTTAGAACAAGCGAGACTTACCTGTAAGTTGAAGCTTGTTCGTGATTTTGCCGAGATTGGTATCAGGAGCGGTAATGTCAAATCCCACCCGTTTCTGATGCCTTTCAGCATTAGTTCCCTCCCATGGGTTACTGTTTTGGTATATTAGTGGCCATACAATCTTAGCTAAAGAGTGAAGCTACGCATGCGCAGACAGTTCTTCATTTGACATTACCGTTCCTGATACCAATCTCGGCAAAATCACGAACAAGCTTCAACTTACAGGTAAGTCTCGCTTGTTCTAAGTAATTTTCAGAATCTCCAATGAAATCAAGAAATATAGAGTAAAGGCATGAGGAAATTCCAGAAAGTGGCAAAGGTCAGTCAGAAAACTTATTATCTGTATGATGCAAGCAGCCCTCTCTAAAGGAACATAGCCTTTGCCTCGGAACACGAGGAGCGTTCAGCGGCGAGTCAGCTACGCCGTCACAGTATTGGCAGCTATGTTCCAAGGACTTCAGTTCATTCACTTGCTCTGCCAAGCCTCCCATGTCTTGTGCAGCTATTTTAATTCGTAATCCTTTTAGCATTTCGGGAGCGCATCGCTCATGGTCCATTATGATTATGGGGACTTAAAGTAAACCTTGATTTCATGCAATTCAGTCATGTTCAATCGAGAACTCAAGCGAAGATTGCCATCGAGAAGTGCTCCCCTACCCCTCTACAGCTTGCTTGTGCTTTTCATCAAAAGTATGAAAAGTCCTCACCCAACCCCTAACCCCCTTTCTCCACCTCAGAGAAACTGGCGAACTGCAGTAGCGTTTTTGTAAGGATCCTGCACTAGAAGCCAATTTGTCATTGCACTGCGCTATGCTCCCCCGCCTCCCTCCCCCCTCCCCCCGGCTATTTCTTGCGGAACAAGTAAACATTGAGAAGTAGCTGACTGCGTTATATTTTACCGTGGATCTCATGAGGGCCTTGTGTCACATTCATCTAATCCAGTGCATTGAAATGATTCGGTAGCAATGATAGAATAAGGATTGCCAATCACTTCTACTGTAAAGAAGGCTGATGACAGTCTTAGTGGAACACAATGCTTTCTCTATGACTTAAATTGTGTGCAGACTATGTTAGCAACCACCGTAGATTTCGTGCCCTTTCATATGCTCTCTTTTCATTTCTAAGCATCTGATAATGCTCAGCCAAGGTAATAAATCTAAACTTTTCGCATTTTCGCGGACGAAAATATATTTTCAATTAAAGATAGCTGCGCCATTTTCAAACTCTGCTGACAAGTCCGTAAGCTGTGTCTCTGCCTTCAGAGGTTGCTTATAAAACATTCTTAAACACTTTTTGTGATAAAAGAAGTCGGTGGTTATCATGTCTCAAGCTACAGGTTTATTCAACAAAGTTTATTATTTCAAAGCATTTTCTTTTCCTAACTTTGTCGTCCACGTCTATCGTAAATAGTTATAAAGAAGGTCGGCACCCACTAGGATTTCTAATAGAAAATAGCAGTTAAAACTCGGGCTGCGTGGGTCTATTCGCCTTTGCAGGACTTGTGGCAATGATTTTACTTTGATATTTCAATACTGATCTTCCAAGTATCCAAATATTGACCTTGTCCCTTTTCGAGTTATACCATGCATCCATTCTTCAATATAGAAAAGTCTAAAATTGAGATTCCTTGTCAATGTTCCCGAAACAAAAATCCAAAAGCCCCTCTCGTCCACTCTCATGCTTGCAGTATGATGAGCAAATGAGCATTCCTTTGCTTTCTTCTGACAAATTTAATGATGCACAATTCCGGTCAATCTTTCTGTGTGATAAAGCGCCATCGCCGACAGTTTTAGAAAGGTGGAAACGAAAATAATATACTTTATGAAGTTCCTGTTCAGTGAAAGTAAAGGTCCTTGTGTATCCATGTATTCCGGTTTCACACAAAACGATTCTTCTGTATAATGGCGCTATAGAAAGATAAAAACCATATCATACAAAACGTGTTCTCCGATAAGTTGTCTATGAGTCACTTAAACGTTGATAAAAATATTATTATGAAGGAGGTGACTGAAATTAATTCTTACCCAAAAGACACACTTTCATTTTGGTCACAGAAAGGATATTTGAAAAGCATTTTAGATGATGTGACCAAAGAAAATTGTAAATTGTTAGAATTTCCAAAGAAAAGCAATAAAATATTACAGTTTTACGCTTACCATAGACCTTATTCCGTAAGGGGCTTGCGAGAGTAACTCCCCCTTGTAACGTTGGCCGAGTCAGCTATGCCAGGATGTCATTGTCGCAATGTATACTCGCATCTCTTTTGAATTGTGCTGAGAGAAGATAGTATGGTTTTTGACGTAAAATTCGTATGCTAAAGCCCGATACATTCATAAGAGCACTGTCCCAGCAGCAGAATCCCTGGTTTGAAACTTGAGCATATAATTCTTCTTTCCATATTCATCGTTCGTATGTTTTGGGTTTTGTCTGTTTTCTGCTGAATGCAGGGGCGAAGGCTGGCTTTCTCAACAGGGTAATCATAGTTGAACATGATTGTCACTTATAGTCACGTATGCGGTATTAGTCGAAAGTGCTATAATATCCGTTCGTGGAGTCACATTTGATGTTCACAGTATGATACTGTAACACAGAGTATGGACTTAAAAAATCCGTAGGCATCATCACAATTCCTGAAAAGCTACAACAAAAGTTTGAGTAGTTAGAAACAGGTTGGCTGAAAAGGCACCAAAAAGTACAGATCAGTTACAGGGCCAGGATCGCACAAAAATACATGTATATTATCACTCACCAAGGTGTAATGGCTCCAAAATTGTAGAATTTAGGTCCAATTAGGCTAGACCTAGCAGGCCTAGGCTAATAAACAAAACATTGGGAACACGACCTTGCAGGAAAAACCCATCCAGACCGTAGGGGAGTGACAATCTGTCAAGCTTTAAAAAGAATGACCTTTGGTTGCTTGGGTAGCAGACTGACTAACATCTTTGGACAAACCGCTCTATGCTCAGCGACTCCCTCCCTCTCCCCCGTTTCCACCTCTAGCCAAATATCCAGACCTAAAACAAGAAGATACTAATTTTATTGAAAACGTAATTTTCGGCCCAGTCTACACCATGAAGCCGAGCCCACCTTTTTGCAAATGGGTAGGCCTATGTGAGTATTGCCACCGTCAAACCTTGCCGATTTTGAGAACAAGGGGGGCCAACTGAATTACTTTTCCAAGACGTTTTGTCATTCATGTTATTTCCCAAGAAGAATTTATGTTTATTTAATAAGTTTGTTTGTATGTTTCATAAAGTCAGAAACCTCCTTCATAAAAAAAGTAAATGTACCCCAAGGTGCTTTCCCCAACCAAAGATTTTGGGATTCAGCTACATTGCACTATAAAATAGGCAACGTGGCAACACCAGCACTGGACTTGTGAATGGAGATATGTGTGGTGAGACTGTTCATGTGGCTTTCTGCAAGTGTGGATTCATTTCTAAACTGAGCGAAAAATAAAAGTGGTCGTAAACTTGTGACTGAAGGCATGTCACTTGTCAGCAACAGTGTTAATTATTGTCGAATAAAGAGGCCCTTGATAATAATGAATTTCACTAAATGCTATAGAATAGTGTCTCGTTTTACCAATATGTTATTTTTGTTCCGCATCACATTAAACCGCAATAGGTGAAAGCTGTACCACAAATCAAGCGGAGACCTTGATTAGCAGCTCTTCTTTACTAGCCGGTGAAATTTCCTTGCTTTCATTGAGTTTTTTTGTGAGGCCACTCCACATTTGGCTATAGGGGTGTCCAGGTTCTTCTTTATCCCTATTAATCAGTGAATAGAGCAGAGAAAATTGGAGGGGTATCAGGTTCTGAACGTAGGTCAAAATAACAATAGACCTGACAAAGAGCAAATAAATAGGATATCGGCGGTGTTCTTGTTTAACTTGCCACGAAGGCCAAGGTCGACCAACGGCATTTTCGGCTGGTAATCAGTGATTATTTGATTATATGGACCCTTCGCCCCTGGCTGAATGTTATTGTTGTTGAGTGTCTCAGAACTAGACTGGTATAAATGACTAGACTGCATCAGTCTGAATATTTTTATGTTCCTCGTCTTCTATATTAATAAAACGCTTCAGCCAAGTTTGTGTCACAGATTTCTTGAAAACTACGTAACGTAAAAATATGCGGTTCTCACCAAAATTCGTAGAAAAATACACAAGAGGTAACTATACACATCAGTCCTCTTTATTTGTTTAACCTTTCTTTTAAAAAAAAAAAGAATGTGTATAGCAACGAAATACAATCTCTGACAGATCTTTTCAATTCGCCCGATTCGCCAATCGTCCAACTTTTTCACGGAGTCTAACTCATTCGTCTATGATGCCTTTCGGTGCGCCAGGTATTCTTTCGCCGCTGGTGCGTTGCCTGCCTGCCCATTTGTAAAATAGGGTGTTAGTCTTGTTCAGTGATAAATCTCGAGCAGATTTGAAGCTTAAATAGCAGCCTAAAAATGAGTTGTCTGCATGCTTGATAGACGACGATGCAAGAGTTAGGCTAGACAAGGCATTTAACTCGGAGGCCACGTTCACTTATAGTAAAGTGAAGATTTTAAGTATACTTCATTATAACACTAGTTCTTCAGATTTTACAGATTCTGAAATATTGTAAGATTCCAAAATGAAAGATTTCCGTAGATCTAGACCTGTATATTTTGTGGTTTGGTAATATATAATATCACTCTAAGTAAATAGCCTTTACAGCTGCTAATTTCAAGCGTCGTAGATTTCGTAAACTACGGTATGTCATAATTTTTAATTTTTTTCCCCCAGGATTATGCATTTCAGCAGTTTACGAAAACTCAGGAAAAGATAATAATTTATCGGTGTGCCAGAAGTTTGCTATTCCAGGTTTCAGAGATTTCGTAAGCTATAGTATGTTACAGTAGGCTACATAATTTTAAAATTCTTTGAAGGATTGCACACTTGGCATGGATGTGCGCATTGTTACTCCATCTGACGTCTAAGTATTTTTTTTTATATTGATTTAAGTTTAAGTCGTAAACACAGCACTAAGAAAGCCTTCCTACCTTTGCCTTCCATTTTTTAGTCCGCATGACATCATCGGTTTTCATTGTGTGTGTCGTTAGATCACTTCCTGTCGGTGCGATTGAAAACACTAGGTCTGCGAACGACGTGCTGTGTTTGGAAGATGCCATGACGTGCCTACCAGGCGCGATTAGCTAATTCAAAATAGGGAACGAAACTGGATCCACATACAAGCACACACACACACACGCACACACATGCACTCATACACACACACACACACACACACACACACACACACACACACACACACACACACACACACACACACACACACACACGCACACACAGAGAACAGTAACTACAGCTAGGCTAGCACAGCTTGAGTTCTGCCCTGACCTTATGACGAGAGTAGGTCAAGACCATGCTTTTCTTTGTCAACATCAAATGATGTTTGCAGGACTTCAGAAAATACGCACACATATTATTATGTTAATAACCCAACAAGACGCGTACAGTTGCACCATAATAGCAACATAAAATACACTTATCTATTTAAAATTGACGTTTTTTCTGGTTTAGTCGGCGAGGCCTGTGCCAGTCTGGTGGCCCAAAATTTTACCGCACTGCTCTATATTAAAATCTGCCACACGTGGCGCGTTGGTTTGCCACGCGTATTGCCTGACCCGATTTGTGTTGATTGTGGGAAAACAGTGTGTTCTATGGCACCACTTGCCATGTATGGGGCATGGCACCACAGCCAATGTGCGCTAGGCCTTAGGCTGAAGGGTAAGCGTAGGGTAATAGTAGGATGAGTAGGACCGTGTCTCATTTGCAATTCCTTTCGCCCGACTGTGAAAGCAAATGCATGATTTGATGCGCGAAACCTGGTCTACCAAAGACGACTTCTCGAGTAGATTGTGTGCTCACTAGAGGTGCGAAATGGTGTCTTTCTGTTTTTTTAGTTTTTGCCTGTGAATACAAATATCATATGGGGGAGTTCCCCTTACCAATGGAGACATGAGAGTTCCAAACATTGCAGGTAATGGGATGGGGGAACCATCTCATATGATAAATTAGGATAGGCTACTGTAGAGGGTGAATTGAATAACTGTCTTCATCTCTTTTATCTTGTCCCCTATAACGAGGGAAGTTCCCCAAATGATAATAAGACAATAGATCGGGACAGCCGCTCGCTTTATGAATACATTGGGAACCTTATTTCTCCAAATAGCCAAATGTAAGTGGATGGGGTAATGTCCCTATGGGTTAATAATAGGGTTAAGAAACTGGCAGAAACTGTCAACATTTGGATGACTAGATTAAAATTTCGGTCCGTGTTTTCGTGTCTTTTCCGTTCCAAATTTTCATTGATACATCATTTATGTAACTTTAATACTGTGTAGGGAGATTCTCCGCACACATTGCAGGGAGATGGCAAGCCTGCCAGGGCAATCCAACTAGCTTCAACTAGGCCTATGTCAAACCACTGCTGCCTTGAACCAGTTGTAGAAGAATCCAGAGAGATCGATGGCTAAGGGAACAAACCCTGCTCAAAAACAAGGTCAGGCAAGATCGTTAGCTCAAGAAGGCCTATGCAAGATGTAATCTTGAAAATTATCCTCAACCATCAAAGTCGGATGATGTCAGTCTAGAACTAGGGACGGAAATGAAATCTATATTTCGCTTTGGTCATTTGGCGTGCAAACTTCCAAAATAAACTTACACAGATTTAAAATCCCGGTTTCCTAAACTTTATTGGCGTTAAACATCTCTTGATGTGACTCTCTTTGTGGATTTGACATGGAAAATGGCACGCAAAAATGCAGACTGTTGTATCGATTATGGTGATATCTTTCCCTTGTCGCATGACCTATGCTGCATAGACTATTTGAAATGGGACATCTACCATCTACGATAAATGACCGATCGCCTGAATATCGTTCCCCAAGTTCCACATGCAGTCCTGATGATCCTAAAGACTTTCCATAACTCAAATCTACAACTCAGTAAACAGCCATTAAATAAATCGTGACCATTATACCCCCCTCCCTTTCAAAATAAAAAAAAAAAACGTTGATGCGTCCCTGTATCCTACAAAAATGATATGATTCAACTAAGAGAAAATGTTATAAAGAACAGGCATTCTACTCTACGACTTTATATTCGATGGAGTTCTGAAAGAATATACAACATGACTGGTATTCTTTAAAAACTATTCACGAATTTAATCCGTTTGTAAATATAAGCCTATAAAACCTCTGTTATTACTAAACTGTTGCTCATGAACTGCTAGTAAACTTTCTTTACTTTTTTATTTACATTTTCATATTGTGTTTGACAGTTAGCAAGATGAGTTTTTCGTGTCTGATTTCCCATTCAGACAGACTATTACATTCTTTATATAAGTTTATTTGGTAGAAAATTGTTAACAATACCGCGTTTTATCGCACAAAATGGATGGCCAAAGAGTGGAAGAATTGTAAAGAGACATTTTACATGTCTTCATGCAGTACTGGGGCTAATACAAACTGAGCTGACATGTACCAACGGGCGACAAATTAACAATGCGGGACCTCACTTAGTCTCTTTACAAACATTATGAATACTACTCTTCTTCTGTTTTATAATTTTGCATTTTAAGGCCATTTCCTGTGTAAGTGAAGAGTCAATAATTGTAACGGTAAAAAAAACTACACGCGCCACTAGCTAAATGATGTTCGGCTCTCCAGAACCTCCTATCTGAAATGTCACCGACAGGTTTGTAAGAAAAGAGGAGTCAAAGTTTCGATGTCCCGTTAGCTTCGGTTCATGAGGCAAGCTGTTTAACGTTACAGAGTCTTTCATCCATATGGAGGTAGAAACAATGTTGAAAAGGATAAATAAAAATATGCCAAGACTCCCAAACCTCTGATAACTCGTTTTCATCCAAACTGGAGCTTAAGATAATTAATTTGCTTGTGGACATGGCATCGTTTTTGTGACCAAATCTGTTTCAGTTCAAGATCGCGATTTTTTTTTCTTTATTTTATGGTGACTCTGAATGCTCTTCACTAAGTGTTCGTATTGAGCTCGTGAACACTTCTGGTTTTCTTTTCAGTTCTTTTTGTTTCATTTCTAAATAGGAAATTTTATGCTGTAAAACCCTACACTGCTTAAAATTACCCACGCCTTATAAATTTATACTATTTATATACTCATCCATCTGAAGTGTAATTCTGACAGGAAAAAACATCGTTCCATGTTGTGTTCAACAAATACAAGAAACTGAGAAAGCAAGTTGGAAGGGAACTCGTGATTTATCGGCCCATTTCTAAATTTATGTGCCTTGTCAGCTTTGAACGACAGCAGTTAGTGGCATGGCGGAACAAATTATTATGTTGACTCAGTATTATAATTACTAGGATGAGGAAAAGGAAAATCTAGAGATAACGAATAAGGCAAAAATTATATATAAATACTAATGTGACATACGAGGCATAACCCCATGCTCGCCCATTTCATGGACGGGTTCATTTGTTCATTGCTTGGATTTGTTTACCCTGCCCTAGAGCGGTTGTTCTATTGGGACATCTATATGTTTATTAATACACACATTATGGGAGCTGCATATCACTTAGGCTACTTTAACTGGGTCAGTGACTCTCTCGCTTCGTTGAAGTTTATATCATTACTTTCCCCCATTCCCATCACCTCTGCTTTACCTTTCTCTCGTTCCCACGCGTTCCAATTTATCAGCAACATGTGCGATCTTTTCTAAGAATAAGGTGCCGGAATGTTCATCCTCACCAGCTTTACATAAGGATATGATGAAACATAAAATAATAACTGAATAGAAGAATGAATGCTCTACATGAACGCATACATAAACGAGTGAAACAGCGAGTGAATGTCAGAATGAGTGACGGGAAGGGAAGAAAAAAAGGAACGACTAAACGAACGAAAAAATTCCAACTCACCCAAAACGTAGTGCAAATGACTCTGTTCGATCAGTGAAACGATGCACACCTGAATCACGAGCGATCGTGTCCCTGGAAATACAGAAAGGAAAACACATCACCCTCACAGTTCGTTCTCCATCTCCGCCTCCGAATCACAGCGCAGACTCGATAACTGTGTCACATTAGTTGGCTTAAAGTTTGAACAGACTCTGTCGACCTATCTGTCAGAGGTAAGACCGCTGCTGGTGTAACATTATGAAGCTGGCTTGGCTGGAGGAAATCGATCATAGGGTAGTGATGTCATCGCCCTCTAAGTCTAATGTCGTCAGTAACTCAGACATCATTCTCGAAATTCAACCGGTATTCTAATGACACCCGTCCCACGTCGCAAAGGGGTTTAATATGAAACATTGGAAAATCATTCTGTATAATATAATTTTACAGGAATCTAGGTCATTAGGGGGACATGGAATAAAGTAGTTACTAGTGACTAGGAGCAGAGCATGATTAGGCGGCACAGTTAGTTTTCTATGGTTTCAATTAGTTTTCTGAACAGTGTTGCGATGAAGCGAAAATAAGTGTTTAGGCAGACTGATAAAGCTTAATTTACCATATGATCGAGTCCTGCTGTGCATTCTGTGCAACTGTTTACCCACTATGCAGATATTCGTAAAAAAGGTAATTGATCGAACCAGATTCTAAGGGGTGTCACATGACGACCTGAACTTTGACCAGTCAGAAAATACACGTTATGTGTGGTATGTAAATCTTCGACAACCAAACGGTTTTGCAGTATGGTTCGGCATTGGTTTAAGACTTTGGCTGATATGCATGAATGAGTATTTGTAAACGAGTACATTTATAGTCGACAGTCTTCTTTTTTTCTTCATTGCAATATTCTCCACCCAAGTCCACATTTTTGCCCCGTCAAAACCCATCCATTCCTTCTTTACTTCTCAGCATATTATATTATGGGATCGAGATCGACATGACTGGGCTGCCAACTTTTCAGGATGTACTGAAAACACTAATAACAAAGATTAGAGGGAGAGAGAAATTTATAATAGTGAATGAGAGAGATAGAGAGAGACAGAGTGAGAGTGAGAGTGAGTGAATGAGTGAGTGAGTGAGTGAGTGAGTGAGTGAGTGAGTGAGTGAGTGAGTGAGTGAGCCGAAATAAACTTTGTGAAATCTCTTAATTTTTGTTGAATTTATATAACGGATGCCGGAGACAATCATACCAAGAAGTACATAAGATATTAAGCCACACAGTCGGAGAAGTTGAGAAAGGCGCGCGGCAATGTCGTAAATGGTCCCTTTTATTAATAAAGATTCTTGCTTTTCCTCTTACTCCCTCCCTCTAACCCCCTCCCCGCTAAGCTTTTCTCCACAGGAAGCGAATCACGAGATTATCCTTTTCGCGGCTTATCACGATCCTCGCTTGCTTTATTGTAACATCAGAATAAATTTTTTTAAACAGGTATCAACTCAATTTCAAAACCCCTCGACAAGCATAGAAGACTCAAGCTGCGATACACATGCAAGAGGTCTTCCAGTAAGACTAGAGAGCTGAACGAGAACTAGCCAAACCAAAGCACTGGGTTATTCCTCATCCCATAAGAAGGCAACTGTTAAGAGCAAAATTCATAATAAACGGTCTTTTGCTTATAACCGTTTTTCTGATCACAACCCATCTTCGGGTAATGACGATTTGGAACATCCAGAAAGTTACACACGCGCATTACTGTTGAAATCACCACTACTCGACTTCCTGGAGAGAGTGATCTATTTTATAATATTCTCTCTCTCAGGGGCCTAGTGAGCTTGGCTTTGGCCTATTCTAATGCATTTGTCATTTCCCTGGCCAGTTCAGGTTAGATTAAAGCAGTACTGTTTCGGGTCAGGGGTTTGAAAAAGACAGGGTCTGCCAGTGAATCTGTGATTACCAACATGTTATCAATTTGTCTAGTACAATTAAATAATCTTCAATGTTTTCTGAATGTTCAAACATCATCTTCATCTTATTTCACCTATGAGCCATTTACAAATATTAACAACACGATTTTTGTCAACTTTAGCTGGTTCTCTTCGCCGATAATCTGAACATCTATACACTGTCTCACAGATTCAGCGCTTTTATATCCTCAGTGCAATGCAGCCAAAGGCAATGTAAAGTGAGAAACTTTATAACAGAGTGGCCAATAATCTGAGAGAAGGAAATGCTTACCCACTAATCTGACGGCGGTTTGTGTTTCTTTTTACGCAAGAGCCTTTCCGTGCACTCCAGCTTTTTTTTTCTTTTGACGCCGAGAGACTGGTAGGCTAGACCATACTAGAGTTGTCAGTTTTGGCTCTTTTGGAACCACGTACCAAATTTCTGACTTTTTAAAACCCATGAACTCCCAGATAACGAACTTTTTGGTCATTTGTTAGTTCCAATATGCAGCATGTGCCTACTGTGACCTTCTCAACCCCCCC
>JAWQUT010000184.1:1090644-1104436 GCA_033807755.1 Ellobium chinense | reverse complement strand
AAAAAAAAAAAATGTACAGTAAATGCTAGTTTACCCAGAAAAAGCACTCTCGTTACACTCCTGTGCCCGCCACATAATAGTAAATCTACAGACTGAACAAGACCAACGTTTGACATTGACGTAAATCATATTTTAATGGCAGCCGCTTTTGCTGACTTGTCAAGACGATCACAATCTATTTGAGAGGTCCACAAAAAGAGGAAGGTTTACCTTTGAGAGTTAAGTAAATTATCTTACCAAAAAAAAAAAAAAGTTTCTTTAAGATTTGAAACATTTACTTCCGAATAAGAAAATCATAATTTGTGCACACCAGCCGAACTGTTCTTCCTGACAAAGGTTACAAAGGGTAATTATGGTAGTTCTCTCTAGATTTTTCGCGCTTGAATTCATCCATCACACATTATTGTGCAACTTGGGTGATCCCGCGTAAGGCTAGTTTTCAAATACTTACTATAACACACCGCACAAGTGTACAAATCAACACACTATCGCACCACAGAAGAATAAAAACAGAATGTTTTGCTCATAACCGTTTCTACGTACCATAACAGACCGCACAAAGTGTACAAATCTACATACTATTGCGCCACAATAGAATTGAAAAAAAAAGAATGTTTTGCTTATAACCATTTTTCTGATCACAGCCCATCTTCGGGTAATGACGATTTGGAACACCCGGAAACATGGTCTATGAGGACAAAACTGGTATCGATACATACAAAAATAAATATGCTAAAAAAAGTGAAAATTTTATATATGCAATGGCAGCACATTCCCCTAAAGGCTTCCTTCATTTATCAATTGAAAATGCGATTAATTCAGTTGTAAAATTAAACAATATTCTGTGTCATGGTAATCGTTACCATAGCAGGCGATAATTACGGAAGAAAATGCCAAAGGAAAGGGCCTAATCCAGTTTGCGCATAGTTTTAGCATAGTGAGTCGTAGATAATATCACCCTCCCGCGTCCACTTTCCCTTCTCCCGCAGTTCCAAATTCCTAAATATTCGCAAGCATACTCCCACACTGTCTCACCGCGGTGCTCATATGCAGGCAGTCACGGGTGCACCACTGAACCCCGCAGCTGGCGTAATAAACCGCCTCAAACCTTACTTCGCCGACAACTGAATCACGCAGTGTTATTTCTATTGTATCCTCTCTAAGTGAGGTATCGATATCAAGCTTTATCATTTCGATATTGGTCGACCTAAATTTAGGTCGAACGTTAAATAATATAGTTCCTGAATACACCTTAGAAATCGAGTCGACCAATGTTCAGTCAACAAGAAATAAATCAATCATCAGACAATTATTGTACAAAACATACTTTATTTTATACCTTAGTTATGTTTAAAATGACCTTACTTTAAGTACAATAATAATACGGTATTTGATCTTTCTGTAGATTCCCGGGGGATTTATCATTATGTTTCTTTCTTAAACCTTGCTCATCTTGTAATGTTTTAATGCTGTTACGCAGATAGGGGGACCACTAGCTGAGATTGGGGTTGAACTTTGCACCAAAAGATATACTTTTTGCGCCAGCTCATTTATCATTACGATCCTGAGACTCATATGAACAGGCCTGGTACATGACTGAAGCGCGTGGCATTAATGTGTAATAGCCAAAAATACGCGGAAGGGGACATAAAGCATAAAATTAATTTCTAACGACACCGCTCGCCTCCCAACCATCTCCGAGCCTTTATGTCTAAAACCACACCCAAACATAGAGTATATTTTGAAACTTGTACAAAATTCTCTCTCGGAGAGAGCATGAAAGTGTTTATATTTCACAAAGATTAGAATGATGTGTAGTTTTGGGAAAAGATTTATAGCTTAAGCTATCACAGGTGTAATGATGAAGTTGTGAACTTCAGTGTAAGAATGTTATTAAAAAAATACTTTTTAGGGAAAAGGCTCACTTTAAAGCCTTCCATTGCGCTATTTGCTGAGGATCATGATTCTTTTCGGAAGTGCACATACCCAGTGTGTAACTTGCAGAATTCACTTTGTCAGCATCGTTCTCAAATTTAGTAGGTCCAGTATGCAAACCTTTTATATGAACAAATGCGGCTCTTTTGGACAACAGACCATTCCCAATGCATTACCATGTCATTTTCAGTGCATAGTTGGAACCGTCTTGATCACAAATAATTATTTTTGGTCGATCGGTCTTCTGGATTGGTCAGTCTTCTATATGTCTTATACCTACGCGATATAACACCTCACTTGAAATTTGCATTGCATTTATCCACTACAAGCATGTTTGCTTCTATGAAAGCTTTGTGTCAGCACATCACACTTCATGAAGCTGTAAATAACCGAATATTAAATATTCCGTCGCTGTCGGGTTTGTAATAGTCTATCACTTTATATGGAAAACTTTTTTGTAAATTTCAAACGCCGTCAGATTAAAAAAACAACCAGTATCTAGTTAAGACAAAGCTGAAAAAGGAGGCTCTGCAAAATTTCACTAGGATTGATGAAAGCTGACTTGTGGTATTCCAAAAAGATGAAAACCGTGTATTGCTGGACCGAAAATAATCATTCTATAATATTCTCTCGCACATTTAAAGAGTAGGGAGGAAGGAAGGAAGAAAGGAAGGAAGGAAGGAAGGAAGGAAGGAAGGAAGGAAGGAGAGGCAACTCTTGAGAAAATTTAGTGGCCGATTTCACTCTTTTTGAACTGTACTGAATGGAAACCAGCGGAAAAGCGCCATTCTTTAAAAAATCTTCGTCCAAATATCATTATTTTCGATCAGTTAGTCGGTCTTTCAATGTCAACCAGTCTGGTGCGTGATTAATACTGTTTAAAATTCTAATCTAAATACAGTGTTTTCACCAACCTAGTATAATATCTGCATCTTGCCACAACAAGATCTGATCGTTCTTTTAGAAATCTTCTTCCACTTTTGGTGGACTGGAATTTGAACCCTAAACATTTTCACGGCGAAATGGAGGTTTCCTTTGGAGACACTGATGTTGTGTGAGCAGTCGGGAAGTGTGTTAGGCCGGGCTTCCATAGGACGGCACACGGCACACGGCTCACGACATGTCGGCACGCGACGTGCGACAGGTCTTGACCCCCCCTCACATACGAGACGCGACACGTGACAAGTCGGAACGGCATAGGCAGTCACACTTCCTTTCGTCAGCATGGATTCTTCTGATGAAGATACTTTGATTGCGCTAGCATTGCTAATAAAAGAATGGCAAAACAACCTTGTGTTCAGAAATGTTTCACATTGAATGGAAATAAATTGGTCATGCTGAAATGTTAACCATTTTGACTGTGAAACCTGTTAATATCAAAATCAATAGAATAGCGTAAACTGGATCTGGNGGGGGGGGGGGGGGGGGGGGGGGGGACTTTGCACAGTACAATAAACTCATCTGGTGGAAATTTACGATCAGTATCTTCCCAAACTTGCTTTCTTTGTTCCTTGTTATGGTAGTCTGGATTTTGGGGGTCCCAAATAAGTGGCCGGGCTCTCACAAACTCAATACACTTCTTCTTGTAGTCGTCCCATCTCGAGTACACCTGCCACACACCTCACAAAAAGTGAACAAGTTGACTTTTCAACACACGCGGTTTTCGTTACCGCTGTGCTATGTAAGGCGGTACTCTAAATCTTTGTGTCCACTTTTGTTTTCACGCGTGAGGTGCGTTGTGTGCCGCATGCCGTGTGCCGTGTGCCGTCCTATGGAAGCCCGGCCTAAGGGTCACGGGTGAACACTAGGTTCGCACGTGGAAGTAGGGACCGATTCAGGCAGTAGGTATTTAAGAATTAAATTGCTGTGAAGTAAGCGTCCCTGTAGTGTAGTTGGTAACACGCTCGGACTTGCAAGCTGAGAGACCCTGGTTCGATCCCCGGCAGGAACAAAACATTTATAGAGTAGGTTTTTTTCGGCCCTTCTCAAAATTGATCATTCACAGTAATTTGGTAAAATCTCCCCGTTGACACACTTCCTTAAAATAATATGTAACATCTGAAAAATTATCAGACTACGCTCACATTCCTCTCCCGTAATAATAGAGAAAGAATACTACGCTATAATTGCCTTTCCACCCGGTTACACTTGGCGTTGTCGGCAGGATGTCTCATTAGGGCCTTGGAGATGCAGTAACGAGAGTAGAGAGTTCTGTAACCCAAAGGCAGAGACATAAGACAAAGTGGGAGGTAGTATTCTAAGAACTGAGATAACCATAATATGAGAATGGCCTCAGGTTCATTGTGAACAGTATGCCGATGGAGTAGAGATATCATATAAGAATGACCTCATACTCATCGAGAGCTGTAAGGTGTCATGAGGACATGACATCAATAAGCAGGGGGGAGTGTGAGCAGTCGGGAAGTGTGTAGGGTCACGGGTGAACGCTAGGTTCGCACGTGGAAGTAGGGACCGATTCAGGCAGTGGGTATTTAAGCATTAAATTGCTGTGAAGTTAGCGTCCCTGTAGTGTAGTCGGTAACACGCTCGGACTTGCAAGCTGAGAGACCCTGGTTCGATCCCCGGCAGGGACAAAAAATTTATAGAGTAGTTTTTTTTCGGCCCTTCTCAAAATTGATCATTCACAGTAATTTGGTAAAATCCCCGGTGACACACTTCCTTAAAATAATAATTAACATCTGAAAAATTATCAGACTACGCTCACATTCCTCCCCCGTAATAATAGAGAAAGAATACTACGCTATAATTGCCTTTCCACCCGGTTACAGTTGTGCTCGATCTCAAGTGTGTATCTTAATACTTTGAGAGTGACGTATATTTTGTTCTCAGAGTGTTTCAACCTACATTTCTCTATACCATCCAGATCTAAGTTGTCCAGTACCAGCTTCCGACCTTTTCTACTGGATCTACACTTACTAATATCTGGCAGCACGTTCTTCAACGTCTGAGCCTTGTTGCTTTTACACCCAAGCATGCACTGGCACGCTTTATAGGATATTCTGAAAAAACGTGAATATCGTTAGTGTTAGTGTCCTGAAGGCAATTTTCTTGACCTCTGAATCATATTGTCAAGGCATGTTATTGCATGTTGTACCTGCCTTTAAAGAAAGTGTTAACTCATTTACTTGTTGTTGTGCACAAGAATGGTTTGTAATGTTCATTAAAAAAAAAACAAAAAACCAAAAATTGAGGTGTGCAGTGATGTTTAAAATCCCAAAATTCAAGGATGGTCATATACTGCTGTAAGGTGCCGCCCAAACATTTGCAGATGACATGGGTTTTGTTTGGTGGATATAATTATGCCACCTGTCAACGCAAAAAAAAATAGAGCATTGCGTTTATCCGAAATATTTGCATTTGCTCCTGTGCGAACCGTGTTTACAGCTTTTTGAGGATTTTATAGACGCAGATATTCTTGATGTGAATAAACGCAATGCGTGCCGTAAATGGGATGTTAAGCTGTATACGTTTTAACAAAGGAGGTACCTCTTCAACATTTCTGACATGGCTGACGACATTATCCGACGATCCGTCGATATAAACTGCAGTATTTGTTAAAAGTTTAAATTTATGTTGAAACTCCTCAACTGGGTCCAGATAAGTTTTATAGGATTAAAGCCAAACGGGTATGGGGGAGCCTATGGACCTAGTGGCCATACTCTCGAGTGACGCAGAAAGTTTGATAGAACATACATACACGTATTTATTATGAATTTATTCACATGAGCATGCAATTCAGCTTTTAAGTCGGTCGACATAAAAATTCCTGAAGCCAATTTTTCACGCCAGCATTTCTGCTGAATGATGTACGGATCTTGAAGTCAAAGTATTTATCAGAGTGGTAGCGGTCATTGTCCATGACGACGGTTGGATTTTGAGACGGGGTAGGGGACAAGGCACTAACTAACTATTTCAGCGTTCATTTTATGAATGGACTGGCCGCCAACGTGATACGATTTGAAGACCTTTTCACAGATGTCTGTAAAACTCATGCTTTCACAATGATTCTTTGGCCTTTGCTAAGTCGCGTTTTTCTGGCGGCACTTGCGTCTTGTGACATCCAGTACCCGAGCAGCTGGTGATTGGTTAAGACTTAAGAATATGTCCCACCCTTCTTCCAGTTTGTTACATATGTTTCCGTAACGAGCAACAGATGTATCAACAATTTATAGCCACGCCAAATTCCAAGGCATTGTAAAGGAAACCAATATTAAAATGAGACATCATGACCAAGAAACAAGGTCATTAGTATCGCGTTTTTGCAATGTCATCTCTAGAGAATACTGTAGGTACCATCGGAAAGAATCCATTGCAATCAGGTACGTTCGGGAAACTCATTGTGATCCAAATTATGGAACGGATTCTATCCAATACTACCGATTATTTTGTGACGTAGCAAAAGTGCAGTATTCTCATCATAAATCACCTTGTTTCTTGATCATGACATCACATTTAACGTTTGGTTTCCTTCAGTATTTGCAATTTACTGCTAGCATGGTGTATTGTTCCTTTGCACAGACATTCATTACAAGGGGGAAGAAAGGGTTGTCTACTTGGATGAGACTTGGGACTCTGTAAATCACCAACCATCCAAGGAATGGACATCACAAAATTCAGGTGTCCGGAGAAAGACACCATTTGGCATCGGTTAGAGAATCATTGTCGTCCACGCTAGCGGGGAAAAGCATAGGTTTTGTTGGGGGGATGTGACAAGATTTTCACATCATGTCATGTTGATGCCCATTCTGAAATATTTGAAGACTGATTAGTTTGTTGCCTGTTACCAAGTCTTGAAGCTCCAACATGTAATTATGGGCAATGCATCATACCTCTCACAGAAACACAAAGGCTGACATTGAACGATAATTCCAAGATAATTTTCTGTACAAGCAACATGAAAAAAGCTGAAACTGTATGTGAAGAGATTCAAACCCAACACTTTCTATAAAACCGACTCATTGTTCGGGAACATGGCCACGAGGTCAAGAGATCTTTCGACTCCCCCCCCCCCCCCCCCCCNCCCCCCCCCTCATCCTTCCACCACTGTGACCAATCGAATCTATCTGGACCCAAGTGAAGGCGACAATACTCTTTCCAATATAGACCAAAACATCAGCCAACTTTCCAGCTCGCTGATAGAGCCATTCATAAAGTATTCTTGAAGGACTGGCAAATTGCTGTCCGCCATGTCCAGAAGGTGGGGGACTAAAGTAATAAGGACAGGATCAAAGCACCGATCCCACAGAGTAATAACATCCTTAGAAAACTCTGAGTGTTCTTCTTCTTCCTTATCATCATCATCTGGCGATGAATTTTTGTAAGTTGAAATATTAGTCTACAATAGCATCATCTTTCTATGCTGATGAATGTGAAACTTTGTATATTTGGATAATCGTTGAAGGCTGTTGTTGTTTTCAAAGAGATTATTTTCTCACGAAAAAAATAAGAGATGGTTTAAAAATTCACGTATTATAGGTACAAATTAATCTGGTCGGTAGAAATGAATTAAATACTACTAACGAGCGTGTTTCAAACGTAAGTCAGAGACAATTCTTTGTAATGTGCAGTGTTACACCTAGCTTGAGACACGCATTGCGTTTATCTCCTTCAAGAATATTTCCATCAGCGAAAGCTCCGTGTCAGAACATGACATTCTTTAAGCTGGAAACAATTTTATTCTCACCATTTCGTTCGGTCGAGTTTTTTTTTATGTAACTTGCTGAACTTTTAAAAAAAATTTGAATTTCATCACAGTCAAAATATAGTTTCCAGTTAAGGCAAACTGAAAAAGTAGGCTATGTAAAATTTGACCAAGACTGACCAAAGCAAATCGGTGATATTCTATAAATAATGAAAACCGTGTATTGTTGAACCGACAATATTAGCCAGCTTAGCTTTATTGTACATGGGTGAATAACATTGAATTAAAACATTATGCTTTTAATCACAATCTCTCCCATGGCATCGGGGATTTTTACTGTGTATTACCCTTATATTTTAATTTAATTTTAACAATCAGTACCTTCGTGTCAGATACAGTCTTGTAGGATTTTCGGTAAGTTTGGATTTTCGGTAGTTTGGATATCGTTACTGTAGCGCACCAAAATTTGGCTGATGACATTTTTACGTGACAGATCACTGCTGGTTTTTAGAAGCTACTCAGTGATATCTTTATTGATATCTTTAATGACTATGGCAGGTTGAGAGTCATAATGCAGTCCTATACTGTGTATTGCAAAAGTGGCACAGAGATGTACGACAAAATTGGAATGCTATTAGTGGGCACGTAATAACTGACCTTATGATTTGCAACCATCCAACATATCCTACATTAAATGAGTATAATCATGCGAGTTATTATTATAATTAGATAGTAATACTTCAAATATTCATCGATTTTACTAAGACTTTTTAAATCAGTCTCAAAATTTAATACCTTGTCAATACCATGTCCCAAGACTGACATCGTCATGTTCGGGGCATTCCCATAGACACTCCGTCCCCCTTTCCAACAGCCATTGTCAGGTGTGAATACTTATGGTGCCAGTAGATATCTGGTTCATGTGGGCTGTAACTTCCCAGGATAAAAATCGATCTCCAACTGGGCTGCAATCCTTCTTGCAACCACTTTTTCCAGCAGTTTACCGAACGTGTTCTGCATGGTGATGATCCTGTAGCCACTGAGCTTTTTGTGGTCCTTGTTGGGCTTTGGAAGTGGCTGAAGTATGCTGTGGAGCCAGTCCTCTGGTAATCTGCCTGACTTTAGGCATTTGTTGAACTCTGCACATACTGGTCCAATTTCATCGTCCCGAAGGTTGCGGATTTGCTGGTAGCGTACCCCATCAGGCCCTGGTGCAGTGTCTTTTGTTGCTTTTAAATAGCTGACCATTGTGTCAGGCGGGCAGTGGGTCCTCATCTGTTCGCGCCTCATCAATGGCATCCCTCCAGGACTGTCGCGTCTCCCCGTCCCCGCGCCCTTCTGCTGTAAATAGCACTCAAACAGGGCCTTGCCTTTTTCTTCATCTGTTCGTAGGATCTGATTCTGATCAAGCACTAGGTTTGGTGATGTTCGAGGCGCCTTTGCATTGTTCATTCGTGCATGCAGGTTCCAGAACTTATTTAGGCTTTTGTCTGCAGATACGCCTACAACAAATTCTTCATATTTAACTAGCTTCGCCCCATGTGCTTGCCTCTTAAAGTGGAGTCTCTCATAGCCCTTTCAGCTTCATGCATCTGATCTGCAGGCACCCCCCCCCCCCCCCCCTTCTGCCATTCCTTTGTTGTTTTTCTCTTAGTCTTCCATGCCAGGTCTACTTCATCGGTCCACCATAGTGGCTGAGTAAAACTTCTCTTTGTTTGGCGGCCTGTTCTTGCTGCCTTTCGCAATTCTTGTAGGACGCTGGGGCTACCGGGACTGAATGGGTATTTGAAGGGTGCAGTGCTTTTCCTTCGTGTTTTGGCCTGTTGTTTTTTTTTTTGTGGTAAATTTATCACACAAGGAAGGTGCTCACTCTCATGCGGTTTCAGTGCCTCAACTCGTGTGCTGTCCGCAGCCTCTGGTGAGATGAGTGAGAGATCTATAACACTATCATCGTCCTGCGGTCTGGATGCAAGTCTTGTGCTGCTGCCATCATTAATGCATGTTAAATCCACTGCATCCAATGCTCCGGCCAGTGCTACTCCCTGCGCATTTGAGTTCCCGTTGCCGCAATCAGCTGATTTTGCGTTGAAGTCGCCACAAACAACAGTACAGTCTCCGTCGCGGTTACACATTCCTTCCAGTAGCTCTGCCCAGCTTTCGATGGTGGTGAGACTGTTGTTCTCGACATACAAGTTGAACATATTCCAGTTACGTCCACCGATCTCAACCATGTATGTTTTATGCACTGAGGGTAATATTCAGTCACCCTGGCAGAGCCCTCTTGCCAGGGAAGAGGCAATGTATGTCCTTGATGGAGTCCATCCGCCTGGCGCCGCCCCACCCGCAATCAGACAGTTCACGTTAGCAGCTGTTAACTTCCAGCCATTCAGTCCCTGAGCACGTAGATCTACCGTGGACTTCAGGATTCTTTTTTCAAGGTTTACTCCTCTAGATCCGCTGTGTTCCGCCTATGAGCGCGAGCCCACAGTTACCAGTGCTACCTCGAGGAGGATGTAGGTTTTCGCCACGCACAGACGGTCTTGGGGTAGGAGAGGCTATGAAGCATCGAAGATCTTACATACTCAGAATGCCCCTTTCGTGACTAGTCACTGGGTGCTTGGCACTGCAAGGGGGCCTACACCTATTGTGCGACCTCTACCCACAGTGCCATTGCATCCTACCCCCTGGACGAGCTCTACTACACAGCATGCTCAATACCTTAACACAAATAATGTGTTAATAATAATAATGTGTAATACCTTAACAAGTTAATACCTTTCAATTAAGGTTCTTGCTAGCCCACAAGATGACCTCTGATCAATACTGGTCACTTCATGGTCAATTGTCTAATTAAGGATCGGCAAGTGACACTATTCTGCCTTGGATTTGATCATTTGTAATATTTAAGCAAACCAGTAAAGATATAACGAAGAGATAGCTGGATCTGTATTGTTGCAGATGTCAAGTGCTGGTCATTTGATGGTCATTTGACCAACCACATGCCCAGGGAAGTCAGATAAACAGCCACTTCAAAATGAGACACTGTTGTTTTCGATTGGTTGTTATTTCACAGGTCCTTGAAACAAAACCGGAAGCCACCTCTTTGCATCATCATACTTTATAACGGAGCTAGAGGATGAAAATGTAAGCAGCAGAAACTTCGTGAAAACACGACCAAAAAGTATGAAACTTTCTGTACTGTCGTGTTTTTGAATGCTAATTTCCCTGGGCATATTGGCTTTGAGCAAAAAAGAGTCTTTCATATAAATATATATATTAATTTACCCTTTTCGCCTCTAAGCGTCATGTAGATTGAAAAGTGTGGTCGGAAGTTTCGCTCTTAACGTCACTTCAAGTCAAGCGTGCTTGTAAAATAAAACTCTAGTGACTGAATGGGTAGATTAGTAGCTGTAGACGGCATTACGTTTTTGGAATCATTTTGAGCCGACCATATCGAGAGGACGGCCGAATGGAGGATTTTGTTGTTAGATCTAGATCGGGGTAGTCTGAGGAGAATGTGGTATTGGAATTTTATTCTTTGATTCAAGAAGAGTGCAGCATGCATTAACAGAAGAGGACTGAGAGGAGGATTTTGTTGATGAAAGCAGAGAGTAGGAGTTTGTTGTTATAGATCGAGATGGCCGATAAGAGTGTGACCTTGCCAGTTCAAAAGAGAATATGGTGGTGGAATTTTAGTCTTTGATTCAAAATGCCAAGAAGAGTGCGATAGGCATTAACAAATAAAACAAATAGAAATGTCTTGCGTAGAGAAGCGGTGAGACAACAAGTGGTGGTGAATGTTGTCTATCCCGAGGTTCTACGCGACTGACAAGGTATTTCTTCAGTGTCTGTTTTCATGTATCAGTTATTTGTTCTCAGTGTCTATACTATTCATATTTGTGTTTGCTATCCGTAGTTCAGTAAGTTGTAATTATTTCACAGCTTATCCATAATTATGTCACAACTGCTCCGTTTCCCATTCGTAGAACGAGCACTTTAGCTAGTATATTCAAATTTATCATCCATAATTTTGGTAGGAATGAAATCTTTGATTAATTCAAAAGTCCACCATGGTCTTTCTTTTTTTTAAACATAGGAGTCGTTTCCAAGTGGCCATTATAGGTCAGTTTAATGATCATTTTGACCCCATAAAATAAAAATTCAAGCAAGTCTCAGGCTTGAATGAAGATCAGCATGAGCATGCTCGCTGGGAGAGAACTGGTCCTGCAGTAGATACCAGTCCGCTGCGGTATTTAGGGAAATGAAAACTCTGAGGAATTGGAAACATTATGGAGCAGCCTCCCACAACCTCATCGACCGCAAAATCTGAGAGAAGTTAAAATCCTCTTAGTGCAGTTCTTTAAAGAGGAACGGTAAGGACAAAACGAGGTATACCAGCCTACGTCTGATAGCATCAATGCCCTTCGAAGAAACGAACAGACCACCATCTTCAAGCTGAGGACAGGACACTAAGGTCTAGGGGCCCACAAGCACAATACGGTTGCCAGAAAGACTGTAACTGTGTCTGCAAAGTGCAAAGCTCATAGACAGACTCCCAGAATACATTATATCAATATTTTGTGCAGCATTGCAAGGAACGATTTGCTGCTCCATTATGGAAATGTGGGTGGGTTAACAAAAACAAACAATCAAGATTCAACTCATTTGCACTCCCTTCGCCATAAATGTTTTCTTTCTTTTTTTAAAAAGGTATTTTTCTTTCTTTCTTTCTTTGTTTCATGTCTTTGGTAATCTTTTCGTCGTTAACGCTCCCTTTCTCACCCTTTTTTCTCTTCCTCCCTCGCTCATTTCCTATCTTTTTTTTCATCCCTAACTATGCTTGAAGTTTGTGACACTGCGTGCAGCATGAGCTGTCTTTCAAATAAACAACTACAAAATAAATAAATGAATAAATAAATAATAAATAAATAAATAAATAAATAAATAAATAAATAAATAAATAAATAAATAAATAATTTATTAATGTTACCTTGATTACAGTCATAACTTTGCCGCAGGAAAATTGAAGTGAATTAGAATGTAAGAAATTCCTTGGGAATCTCCTTGCCGTTTTCGAAGTAAAGTAAAGCACTGCAGAAAACTGATCTGCGTAAACACTGTGATGAACACTGCTCATCACCCAGGCTTGCTCTTTTCTTATCTTCCTTCATGCAAAGTATGCATAAATGTTTGTGGTAAAATAAATCAGCGCACAGAATACTCCCTAGTACCAAGACTGGAAGAGTGGTGAAACTTCATGTTCATGTATGTCCATACTATAGCGCAATTTTTTTGTTTGTTATTGGACAGACATGGATGGGCCTCTGATCTATCGTCACGCTCATTCCATATTTGCAGTAGTCAGTTTTTAAGAATTTAAGATTTTTAGCGCTCTCAATCTGTTGCTCAAACTCAGAGCAAAACAATGAAGCAGATTTGGCTTGAAAAACTGGAGTATCTAGGATTCAAGTCAAAACTCTTCAGTTGTTTTTAATAGGAAAAAGAAGATAAAAGGAAAATCATAGTAATATACACAACTCAAATCATGAAAAACAAAACAAAACTCGGGCAAATCTGGAATGAGCGTGACGTTATGTCTGTCCAAAGTGTGGAGAGGCGATTAAAATCTTAATAAAGAAGAAAACTCAGCACGCAAGATAACTAGGCTTGCTCACGACTCATTGGTGCAAAGTCACCCATATGATATTTTTCTCAGCAGAAAGACGAGATAGATACATGAAAAGGAAAGCAATAATTGTGTGGCACAAAAATAATATAAAACCTTATTTATCATGGCCAATTCAATCACTGCTTTAGACACTTAAATTGAGCTCTGGAAACAATTAAGTAAAGAAAACTACAAGAATTTACTGGTCCTTTCCATCACGATGAGTAGCGTTAAAGCAAAATATATTTACATCAGGTTAGTAATGCAATAGATTGATAGACTAGTCCACTGCAGCTGTCAGAAAAGAAACATTCTGCCGACACGTTATGCGCGGCTTTTATAAGAGCAAACAAACCTATCAGATCTCCGCACCCTTCGCCGGTGAAAAGAAAAGAGTTGACCTAGTTATTTCACGGCCAGCTCAGAAATAGGTCACGTTATGCGCTGGTATGAATGAATGAACCAGATAAGTTTTGTAATTGAGTCCGCTAAACCAGAGGCAGATATTAAAAAGACAAGGGCATCTG
>JAWQUT010000184.1:1067248-1080935 GCA_033807755.1 Ellobium chinense | reverse complement strand
GTGGGTGTGCTGGATGTGTGTGGGTGCGTGAGTGTGTTTCTGTTAGAGGGAGGAGGAAGAGGAGGGAAAGGAAACCCAGAAATAATTATACGGATATAATTAGTCTGTACGATTGTATGGTAGACAGTTGTTCAAACATATTATCTGTATGTCTATATGTAAACTGTATTCTGTTTCAACTGCGGAGACAAATTAATATCCTAATAAGGATAAAAAAAAGTACTTCTCATCTTAAATCGTTAGATGTTCACGGTGCGATGTTAGACAGTGTAACTATGCTAAAAGTTAAAATTAATGCGTGATTAAAGGTCAAAATCTTGGGACACTTTCAATGACCTATGCTCTTTGTTAGGACCCAACCCAGAAGTCCTGAAATTTTGTAAGCAAAATGTAGAATGTACGCACGATGACTGGCGGAAGGGATAGCGTGCTGTATGCAAAAGAACCCTCCACTATGAATCGGAAACAAGAATTTCTACACCCTGAGAATATATATATTTTTTTAACTTCAAACCTATACCACGGTAATTCCCAGACGCAATGATTTGATCTATAGTCACTACTTGAAGAAGTTTTTAATATTTGTTCATAGAGTAAGACATTTTTAAGTCGTACTTCCAAACATTTCTAGCATGGGGTTTAATTGTGTTTATGAGATCATAGATCAGGACAGAAAAGATTAACTAGAGAGAATGCCAAACAGGGACGAACCGAGGGTTTTGTTTTTTGGTTGGTAATCAAGCATCTATATACTATGATTTTTTTTTTTTTTAAGTTGGGAGTCAATGGCTTTTAAAAAGACAAACATTTGGTATTAGGCTCCAACAGAGCCAAATCTGGCAACCCTGATACGGTCTAGAGTCTAGACTAAAAGCCTGTTGTCGCCGAAAAAAAGATCGGCAAGTTGTGCAGGGAAAGGATCTTTCGCAAAATAGAAACAAGTCACCGTCAGAACTGCTAGTACGCTTAGGCTCAGATAATTGGTCATTTTTTAAAAAAGTTTCCCTCTTTATGTTGCCTTTGGATGTATCGTACTGAAAATATGGGGGCGCTGAATCTGTGAGAAAGCGTATAGACTTCCAGATTATCGGCGAAGGAAACTAGCTAACACTGAGAAAATCGTATTGCCAACGCTTGTAAATGGCTCTTAGGTAAAATAGGTCAGAGGTGATGTTTGAACATTTTAAAACACTTTGAAAATTAATTCAATTGTATTAGACAAATAGATGATCTCAGATTCACCTCTGCACCTCTGGTGCCGAAGGGGAAGCGCAAGGAAAAGAGAACGGAGAAGCTAAGTGTGAGGAAGCCAATATTAGCTACCAGAATGTCAAGTCTAGCCCGTTCACTCTTCCAAATTTATTGTTGAATTTTGCAGCTCAGGGATGACAACTGAGCTGATATGTAACATTGTGCAAGTCGGAATGATGCCGAGTGCCAACAGAAATTTGCAATGGCAAGAGTGCCTGTTCCTAGTATAGCTGATGTCATACAGGATCAGATTTAATGAAGCTTTGAGCAGAACGCCAGATTTCACAAAACAAATGAAAATGTAGACTTAAAACGTACTGCTAATCAGACTGTTATACGAGCGGGTCAATGAGGGTGCACATGACTATGTTATGTTGTGAGCGAGAGATGTCTCGGATAACGTGGCCAGAGTTAACCGATGCCCGCATGCTGAATTACCTGATTCATGTGGTACATATTCCATATATTTCAAAATGAATTCGGTTTCTTTAACCAGAAAGATAAATATAGTCAGTCTAGATGTAAATTAATTCTCTGAATCGTTGTGGGCTGAAAGTTGCAAGGGAATTTATCGCACCATATTAGGAAGTATTTAATGATCATGTTTTAATAAAAATAAGACGGATTTATTCAAAAGGTAGCGCTTTATTTCCGGTTTTACACATGGCTGTAGTTTCTTTGAAATTGATGTGAGAAACCCACCAGCACTATATAGATCTAGTCCTCTTCCGGTTTTTTTTGCTTTATCTGTCTTCTCGTTGCCGTTGATGTCCATGTATTCCTGCAGTTCATTCCCCCTTTTGAAGAAGGTATGAGGGTAACCAAAGGATCATTTAATGATATTATATATTATAGAAAACTCACCAGTGCAACAGCAGCTTGTGCCCGTATCAAATGTTTTCTGTCCAACATCGAGAACTTGTGGAACATGAATACATACCATGAGATTCAGGTACACCGCTATTTTAGTATATATTATATTCACTACAACCTTGCTGTTCGGATAAACGACCGTTCTTGAGCATACTGCAAATTTGAATGCATACCACAAAACACGATAAAGGCATCTGGTTTTGACTTGGTCGCTTTAATTTTTTAACCAGTTTCTTTATGTTCACATCTAAATTCTACCCGGCACTGCAAGGATTACACGTAATGACAGCCGTCACTTCTCATTGTCTACTTGTTCGTCATCAAATTTCGTGCTAGTTTACTTATGTGTTTCTGGCGATTTTTTTGTGCGTTCTTTTATCTACACTGTTCAGTTGAGAATGTCTTTTCCATACTGTTGGAAGTTAACGTTCACTTAAAACGTCCATGGCATTCAACATAACAAAGCAATTTATTACTCACCATGAAACGAGGAGCATCCACAGGAGAACAGAAGCAAATGTTCACGCCCCTGTATTGTTGACGGCAAAACATGTGTCCTTGTTTATATGCAACGCATTCAGATAACATGAACACAGCAAGAGTTTTCCCCACACTTAATTTCGTCAGCAAGTGACCTTCCAGTTCACTACAATATTCGGTTCACAATCCAAGTTGACCAGCGGACAATGACTCATTTTCATCTTCTTTCATCTCCTATTGCTCCAGTTCAGCTTGCATTGTACAACCACATTACCACAAAAGACCAAGACTGTTGACAATTACATCATAAGGTCGTTTCGGGCCAAGTGGGACGGGTTCAGTGGCGAAGATATAATATTATAGGTTATACATTCAGTAACCACAACGCTGCACTCTGAACAGACCAGCGCGCAACGAGCGCGAGCGCCACTTGCTCTGAGCCGAACTGGTCGATCACGTGGGATATCAACTTAAACTGCGTTGAACTCAAGTGACCTCGAAAGGAGGCCAGCTTGGTCCGATTCGCTGGCCGTGGCGTGGCTGAACCTGCACAGCATTCCCTCTCTTCTTTCGTTTTTCAAAACTCACTACTCGCTTCCTCTTCTTCCTTGTAGACGTGGTACACTGTTGTCTAGTCATAAACAGGCACGCACAAGAAATATGGTCTGTCTGTCTGTCTGTCTGTCTGTCTGTCTGTCTGTCTGTCTGTCTGTCTGTCCAATTTCGGGTCACATTTTTTGTACCAGCGCAAAATAAGGCCGGTACGAAAATATATATGTAGCGGTCAGCTAATTAACAGTAGTGGTACCTATGTTACAAAAAAAGACTTCACATGAGCTTTCTAAAGCGTGACATCTTAGTATAGATCTCCATAACTTTGCCGAGAATTTATATCTTTTGCTCAACTTTTAACATTTAGTTATCCCATTTTTTTTTTCACAAAGGTCAGCGATTTAGTTAGGTTGATGAATCCTATTATGAGCTCGTGGGGGCTTTCAAACCCAGACTCTCGATACTGCATTTCGTCCTCAATAAGCCAGTTTCGCGTATATGGTCTTAGAAAATTTTACCGGAGAGACCAAAAAAAAAGGGGGTTATGGATGGTTTAAATTGAAAAAGGATTTAGTGATCGGGCTCTACATACTGCCATTACAATTTTTATCGAGAAAATAACAATTTTGCAGAGGTTTTAATGTTACGTGTTTTAGAAATTATTAGTAACAGCGATAATGCGTGCCCATGTTCTTAAGAAGGAGAAAATATCTATCCAGGAAACCAAGGAGACGAGATCTATAGTAATTAAGCTTACTTATGAATGAGTTTAGTTACCGGATTCCAAACCGACAGTACCAACATTTTATTATTATAATATGAAAGCTGTTATGCTTCCTTAACCCGTGCGGCGATGATCAATTTTAGTTAAATGCGGTGATGATCGGGTCTTATAAGACCCGCTTAGAGCCAGTGATGATTGGGTCTTATATGACCCGATGACTTTTTTGAGGAAATGATGATCGGGTCTGATAAGACCCGTGTGTATTGTCTACATAACTTTAAGCTGAGCACCCATAGTGGTTATTTTGTGCCTTTTAGATGACTGGTGTAGAAAGATGGCTGCATCGAGGCTAATAAAGTTTGATGCCATTTTGTCCTTTTTTTTTTTAGGAAGAGGGATGAGTACTCTTTAGATTACTTATCGTTTATAAATCACATTGTAGGCTTACATTAAGGTGGATAGGTCCATGGTTTGTTTCTCCGTTCAAGTTTACACATTCTATCAATACAGTGACGGTTAGCATGTAGCCTAGGTGAGATTATGACCTTTTAACCCGTGCCGCGGTGGTCGACTTTACTAGTTACTCACTCCCGTGATGGGGTCTTATAAAATCCGAGTGTGTTGTCTACAAAACTGTAAGCTGAGCACACATTGTAGTTATTTCGAGCCTTTTAGACTATTGGGTATTGCATCCAGACTAGCAAAGTTTACTTTTAATTTGTCATTTTTTTTGGAGGAAGAATGTTGAGTAATCTTTAGATTACTTATCATTTGTCCTGCTGTAAGCTTAAATTAATATGGGTTGGCCCAAGTTTTGTTCTCAGTTAACTGTTTACGCCTGAGGTCATCGACCTGGAGGATACTTAGAAAAAAAAAAGTGGACTTCGCGACTCCTTGATAGACTGCAGTATCAATATACTGTATATGGACAGGGATGCATGGCTTGTGAACTGGGTCGCAGCTGCTCCGATGGAGAGAAAAGTCCCCCTTCCATTGGGTTTATGGACGTCTGAATCCATATGTATATATATATTTATGAATCTAGCTCACAAGACAACCCGCAAGAGGTCTGCTCTTTAAATAATCACATAGTCCTGGCTGACCACCCCGTCATCACCTTCCAGAAACATAATATAGAAAATGCACAGAATTAAATATCCCGGGGTGACTTTGGTTGCAGCCTGTTTGTATAGGCACCACGGGAAGCGAATAATTCAGAGATGCAAACGAGATATGGCAACGCTGAAATCAACAGCAGCTGTGAACCTGGAATAGAGTCGACTGGCTCTTCTGCACCATCAGTTGGTCTTAGCCTTGGTCAGTTATGGTCTTGGAATCCTCTCGCTGTCACGACCCCAGTGTGATCGACTGGAATATATCCAGAATGAAGATATGCACATAGTTTGGGGTGCATTAGAGAAGGCCTTATTGCGACAATAAGACACATACTGGGACTCGTGTCAATAAAACCCAGATATGCTTGCCAAGGTCCTTGTCAAGGCTAATTATGAGTAGTGGAGGACAAGAGACATCCACTACATGAAAACACTGGTGACATCCACAGCACAGGATTTAAGAGATGATGTCATGGACGGCACAAGTAAAAAAATACCACTGAGCAAAAATATACTACTGCTCTGATCCCCTCAGCGAAAGACTTAGTCAAGGGAGAGGAGTAGGTCAACTCTGGATAGCGCATGACTTACTTCCAGAAAGTAATCATCATCCTTGGCAGGAAATGCAGGAAGTGGGTCCCTGGGAGAGTCGACCTCGAGATTGAGCAACTCACTGCTGATAACTGGAGAGAAGACGATGCTGTCGTGTTCATTGATGGGTCTGTGTTGCGTGGCTAGAAATCAGGATAGGGCTTCTCATTGAGAGACAGTGTCATCGCTGAATAGAGTGAAGAGTAATCAACGACTTCTTCCGATTTGAGAACGAAGGTGGAGGCAGTCACCGCGGCTCTGAAGTAATTCTCTGGGACCACAGTAGCAAAAGCAGTCATTGTGACAGACTCACAATCCATGCTCCTATAGGTCCTAAATGGATGGTTGCAGCATGAGTGGATGGACTATCTGCTGACTTCCAGGTTTCACGGAACCACACGATCTATTGTCCAGGACATGCTGGAATCCATGATAGAACTGATCGGCTGGCGGCTGATGCCCCTATGGTGGGGACATTACGGATGGATAAGACAGACATAGAAAAGTTACTGAAAGATCGCCTGTTATCCCAGACATATCAACCGAGGAGGCTGTGGCCCTCAGACTGCAAGAGTTTGTGATTACAAAAGGACCAGATCAAAAGGAAAGGCTACAGCGAAAAAGGGACAGGAGGGTACACACAGGGCGACATTGGCATCACCATAAGTCGTTTGCTGCCGGAGACTGAGCACGTATGGGTCTGCCCAGAATGCAAAGATGTCAGTTCTGCAACTCCGTAACCAGTTTACGCCATCTGTCAATACGATGAAGTTAGCATGTAGCCTACATGAAAAAGGGACTATACCCCCGATTCTGGTGTTCGAATACTTTTATAATGTAAGATTAATCTGTGGATTTTAAGATCCCCAGTCCTTACTCGTGTGGGTGAGATTTGAGTGGTTTGATGGATATACGTTTTTTGCAGTAGATCTATGATCATACATTAATTATGTTGCTGGAGGACAACACAACACTTAACTAACACATAACTTAAACCTTCAAATCCCTTGAACCTTATGGCATTTATAAGAATGAACAAGCTATTGAAACTACAGTGGTCCTCTCTGGTTCACGAACAGTTTTTTAAGTGGCATATCTTTTATTACGTACAGCATCTCATCTTTGTCTACTTCGAACTCTGTGTCCTGGCCGTAAAATGATTGTTTTCCTCGCTATCGATGTCATCTATGATATGACTTTCCTGATAACTGTTAAAATGTTTTCTCTTCTGTCATCATCCTCCATTGTGTGAATCAAAACTTCGAGGCCAACAACTGTGCCAGAAGAACAAGATGTTGTTAAGTAGCGCATTAACAATGGGTATTAAAAGCCAAAATAATATTAGAACCCCTGAAGTAAAAATAATAATGGAAACCCTCACCTACAGCTCATAATAGTCAGAGGTATGAAATTTTCGGTATTTGCTATTAAATGACTTCAGCAGCAACAAGAAGAAAATCCCATCCATCAATTGCTCTTAAAAGTCATCGGGTCCTATACGACCCGATCATCACTGTCTCTATAATGATGATCGGGTCTTATACGACCCGATCATCATATTGGGGGGNGGGGGGGGGGGGGCGGGTTGTGGTCAGAAAGTGGTGGTCACTCATTACCGTATGGGTGGAATTGATTGATTTTTGGTAACTAATGAGGAAAATAATTTTTTTAGGAAAAGTCACGAAATTTCAGATCTGAGAAGTGATTTTTAACAGAATTACACCTATTTGAAGATACCTCCTGGTCGTATAAGACCCGATCATCGCCGCACGGGTTAAGACTTCTTTCACTAAAACAGGTCAAAGCATAGAATATCAAATCTGACCAGCCTTCATAACGTTGACTTAAATGTTGGTGGTAGTTTGATATTGACTTGAAGATGATGACTCTTAAAAGAATAAATTTAAACTGAGATGGCACATTCCAGTAGGGAAGAAGGGGGAATAGGGTTGATGGTGGGGTTCGGGGTGGAAGTAGGGAAGGAAAAAGGAAGGAATTAAATCTTAAATTAAAAAAAAAATTGGCGAAAATTTGGTGGATTTCTTGCCAACACTGTGTGTGTGTTTGGGGTNATCTATAAAAAAAGAAGCGTGTGTCATGTAAACTGAGTCTGCAGCACGTAGTTTTAGATTTAAGTCCCATATGATACAGGCTAGACTGGGAGAAGGGTGGGAGGGGGAGGGGCTGGAGAGGGCTTCAGGGGAAGTTTAAAAGACTGTCAAGATAGCCTAAATGATCCTCCTCGACCGCCATGATATAAACATTGTGTTTCTAAGCGGATACATGCCTGGTCAGTGGTACTACCTGCCGGGTAAGTCTTTGGCACCCATTCTATTGTTGTTTTTTTTCTTTTGGCCCTATTAACATTTTGTGTTATTCTGCGTATACCACTGTGATTTCGGGAAATTTCTTCCATGGAGGTTAAAGTGCTTTTTTTGCCTGATCTCATAATGGGAAGAAAAAGGGGGGTTAATGCCCAAAATTTTTCACAAATGTCTTTCGAAAAAGGTCACCTCGAATTCTGATTTGGTCCCCAACGTTTCATTTGGCTGCATTTGACCGCGTGCGAATACATAATATATAGAGAATAGTACTGAAATGTTAGTCGCTATGTATAATTCAACAAGCAATACTAAGCAAGAGGAAATCGATAGTGTGACAGGTGAATTAAATAACGCACTGCTCAAAGAGCAGCTGCCATAAAAACATTTGGAGAAAAAGGGCAACGTGGGCCACGGAAAGACGCAGAAGCTGCTAACGGAGAAAAAAGAAACAAAGAATGGTTCACCACAGAATTCGTTTGCGCAAGGAATGAATATAATAACGCCAAGAAAAGAAATAACATTACTAATGCACCAGATGACCGAATACAACTACAAATTAAAAGTAGAAAGTATAAGAAAGTTATGAATAAAGCAATTAACCCGTATAGAGAAAGCATGAGGACCATACTAAAGCACTCAAGAAAACATGACCCAAAGTACTACTGGAAGGTGTTGAAAAGTAAATCGACAAGTAAACCCCATGTAACAGCCAGTCTGGAAAGTCTGTATACCCATTTTAAAAATGTGAACGCAAGCGAGCAGACGAACCAACAGCAAGAATTAGACATAGAAAACAATGGAAACACGAACCCTATATTGAATGGGAACATAACAGAGAGAGAAGTGAGAGATGCCATTACCAAGCTTAACAATGGCAAGTCCAAAGGAGATGATTTAATTAGAAATGAGTATATAAAGGCTACAGTCAGCTTGTTACTACCAGGTATATGTGAATCTGTTTAACGTAATTTTGAAAAGTGGTATCTACCCAACAGCATGGACAGCAGGGCTATTGTACCCATCTACAAAAATAAAGGAGTTACCACCAACCCAGTTAATTATATCAGTGTTAAATAGCAGCTGATTGTCTCGGTATTGAGAGAAAGAAAGCTTATTAAGTGAAAATCAGGCAGGATTCAGGTGTGGGTATTCTACAGTTGACCATATGTTCGTCCTGGGAGGTTTACTTGAATATGCAAAAATGAAAAACAAAACAATGTATTGTGCATTTATCGACCTGGCACGTGCCTCGGACACTGTGGAGGGAAGGGCTATTCAGCAAACTTCTCACAATAGGGGTGAATGGTAATTTCCTAAGAATCGTACGGTCCATGTATGCCCAAACTAAATCACATATCAAACTACACTCACCAGATGAGCTAGGTATTTTACCGTACCGTTATGAACGGTCTGAGACCTTCCCATGTGAGACTGGTATTCGTCAGGGAGAGAATTTATCGTGCCTAATGTTTTGTATTTACCTGAACGATCTTGAGACATATCTGGCAAATAGTGGTATTGAAGGCTTTAAGTCACTGAAACATGACGATTTAACAGTCCTTTTATCATTATTAATTCTTGTGTACGCACATGACACTATTCTCATAGCGAACAGTGCAAAAGGTCTACAAAAATCACTACACGCATACAGCTCATATTGTGCATAATGGAAGCTGCAGATAAATACTTCAAAAACACAGATTATGATTTTTGGAAGAAAAAGAGGACGCCCCGAGTTTTATATGAATAATGTTAAACTAGATATTGTATCTGAATACAAGTATTTGGGATTAACTTTCAGCAAGAATAAGCAATATGCCAAAGCGAAGAAGATAAACAGAAATAAAGCAAGAAAGGTTATGTATGGAGTACTTGCTAAAAGTAAGTCACTGAATTTGTCTGTGAGCTGTCAACTCCATTTATTTGATACTCTAGTTAAACCTGTTTTCCTGTCTGGATGTGGAGTGTGGGGACATACTGATTTAAAAATTATAGAATGTGTCCATCTTGAATTTTTGAAAAAAGGTGCTTGGTTTAAAAAAATCTACTCCTGCATATATGGTATTGGGAGAAACCGGAAGATAACCTCTCACAATCGAAATTGAAAAGAGAATATTGATGTATTGGCTTAAAATTGTCACTGGAAAACCAATAAAATTAGTAGAAGAACTATACAACGTACTTCTTGCTTACCATAAAAACAGTACTATCCAAATACAGTGGCTAGGAAACGTTGAGAACATTTTAAACAATCTAGGACTACGAGAAATATGGCTTAGGCAGGGGCCCACCTTAAGTGTACAATATATAACCCGAATTGCAGACAGGAGACTTAAAGATCAGGCCCTCCAGAACTGGTTGAGCAGCATCGAAAACGCTGACAAAGTTACTTTCCACAAAAGTCTTAAGACAGAACTATTTTTCGAAAAGTATTTAGATATTTTACCGTTAAAGTTTAGACGCCCCCTATGTAAATTTAGAACAGCGAACCATAAGCTGTCAATTGAAACAGGAAGATGGAATAATCTGCCATTGGAAGAACGCAAGTGCAACTTTTGTAATAGCCCTTTTGCTGTGGGCGATGAATTCCATGCTCTGTGTATGTTTGAGTGCAAAATGTTTGATGCAGAAAGAAAGAAGTATGTTGTCAAAAAATACATGTACCTAGCATGTTCATTTTAACTAAGCTTTTCGGCAATAACACGCTCCAAAATCTTAAGGCCCTTTCTATGTTTATAAATATAATAATAGAAAAGAGCAACTGATGCAAATATAGTAATCTGCCGGTGGTTCTCTACTAGTACAACTGGCTATTGTATATTGACTGGTTGGCTGACCGGCTGACATTAGGCACAGAGCTGATTGATGGAAGGATATGATTATATGATTGGTCGACTGATTGACTGATGGAACGGTTGGTTAGTTAATATGTTGACTGATTGATTGATTGCTTGATTGATTGATGGGTCGGTTGGTTGATTAATTGATCGGTTGATTGATTGGTTGGTTGATCGGCTGATTGATTGATTGATTGATTGATTGATTGATTGATTGGTCTGTTGGTTGATTGATTGATTGATTGATTGATTGGTTGGTTGGTTGGTTGGTTGGTTGATCGCTTGGTTGGTTGATTGATTGGTTGGTTGATTGATTGGTTGGTTGGTTGGTTGATTGATTGATTGAAGGACTGACTGATTGATTGGTCGATTTCTTGCTGGATGATTTATGGGCGATTGATTATGCATAATAGCTATTGGCTGGTTGATTGGATGATTGGATGTCTTCTTCTACGTTTAAAAAAATGCCTGAATAGTTGACTGATTGATAAGCATAGATTAGCAAATGATATGACTGATTATCTGTCCCGTCATTTGGTTTTTGTCAATGGTTGCTCATATACCACATGTGGGGCCTGAGCTTTGTCATAATAAACGTGTTTAACTTGTTAAACATAGGCCTACACACTTTATTGTTTTATCTAGAAAGCTCAAATTGTACCTGGAAGTTTAAAAGTGATGCTTTATTTAGATCATAGGTCATTTTACATATTTCTACACCCTGACACTGGCTGGCGGGGCCCCAAGAAAGGGGGATTTTATATGTTAGTGGATTAATTGGGTTGTACAGAATGAGTGATTGATGGTGTCAAAGACCTTAACCCCTTCCCACATTTAATTATTTTCTACATATATCTTGAGTAATCAGAAGTAATGCATTCTTTAGTGTTGAAGTGTCTCTTTCTTGCTTCTTTAATGACAGAGAATGATATTCCTGTGGTGAGGTATATTTGCAGAGGGACACAGACAATTTTAATAGTCTCACACACTGAGATGAATTGGATGAGGTGTTGATAGCCTTTGTTAGTTCCCTGGAGAAATATGCAACGGTCAGCTGTCAAACACATTCATTTCCCTACAAAATGGTGCCAATGTTGCTGAAATATCTGTCTTAGATCATTCTTATGGCCCAATTTAGAGTTTGATATCTCTCAAAATAGCCAGTTCTCTTGATGACATACTCTGTGCTACTTTGAAAGATCCCATGAACCTACAGTTCAACCCTAAAATTTTGCCGTGGTAGCCTATTTGGAGAGGAACCAGTAGGGAATGGTCAGAGACAAGTGACCTAGGAGTGATTGGGAGGGAAGGGGAAAAGTGACCCCTTTTGGCAGGCCGGTGTGTCCATGTAAACACCTTGGCATGAGGAGGAGGTTTTTAGTTGACCAAATTTGCAACCCTTAATGGTCAAATCCACTTGTAACCACACATATAAAACCTAAGAGTGATCATATTATAGTGCGTCCAACAATATACGTTCTCGGATTTTCGCGAATATCTTTGATTTGTTTGGATCAATCTTCGCCAAATTTTGCATAGCCTCCTGTTTCAATTTGTCTTGACAAGAAACTATTTTTTGACGGTTACGAAGATAGAAATACAAAAGTTTTCTTCATCAACTTATGTAAAAAACTCGACCCACAGAAATCGCGAAAATAAGGTGGTTTACAGCTACGTGGATTATGACATGAGGATACACAGCTTCTCTAAACACAAACATTTTTGATACGGATAATTGTAGTGCATGTTTCAAAATTCTAATATCAAGGTTGTTTTGTTCCTGTAATATTTAACTTTTCAATCTACTTTAGCTTATGCTCTTTGTGTTTCTTGGCTTTTTGTCATGTCATAAGAGTAAACTTCTAATATAAAAAGATGATGATTGGACGTTTCAGGGGCGAAGGCTGACTTTCTCAACAGGGTAATCATAGTTGAACATGATCGTCACTTATAGTCACGTATGCGGTATTAGTCGATAGTGCGGTATTAGTCGATAGTGCTATAATATCCGTTCGTAGAGTCACATTTGATGTTCAAGTATGATACTGTAACACAGAGTATGGACGTTAAAAATCCGTAGGCATCAACACAATTCCTGAAAAGCTACAACAAAAGGTTGAGTCGTTAGAAACAGGTTGGCTGAAAAGGCACAAAAAAGTACAGATTAGTTACAGGGCCAGGATCGCACAAAGTATACTATCACTCACCGAGGTGTAATGGCTCCAAAATTGTAGAATTTAGGTCCCGTTAGGCTTGACCTAGCAGACCTAGGCTAATAAACAAAACATTGGAAACACGACCTTGCAGGAAAGACCCATCCAGACCGTAGGGGAGTGGCAATCTGTCAAGCTTTAAAAAGAATGACCTTTGGCTGCTTGGGTAGCAGACTGACTAACATCTTTGGACAAACCGCTCTATGCTCAGCGACTCCCTCCCCCGTTTCCACCTCTAGCCAAATATCCAGACCTAAAACAAGAAGATACTAATTTTATTGAAAACGTAATTTTCAGGGTCAGTCTACACCATGAAGCCGAGCCCACCTTTTTGCAAATGGGTAGGCCTATAAGAGTATTGCCATCGTCAAATCTTGCCGGTTTTGAGAACAGGGGGGCCAACTGAATTACTTTTCCAAGAAATATTGTCATTCATGTTATTTCCCAAGAAGAATTTATGTTTATTTAATAAGTTTGTTTGTATGTTTCATAAAGCCAGAAACCTCCTTCACGAAAAAGTAAATCTACCCCAAGGTGCTTTCCCCAACCAAAGATTTTGGAATCAGCTAGACTCCATTGCACTATAAAATAGGCAACGTGGCAACACCAGCACTGGGCTTGTGAATGGAGATATGTGTGTGGTGAGACTGTTCATGTGGCTTTCTGTAAGTGTGGATTCATTTCTAAACTGAGCGAAAAATAAAAGTGGTCGTAAACTTGTGACTGA
>JAWQUT010000184.1:1033424-1054227 GCA_033807755.1 Ellobium chinense | reverse complement strand
TTGCACACCCTATCCCTTTTCTAGGCCTACAAATTCCTTTCCCCATGTCTTTGAGTGACTCTGTGCCTTTGATCTTGTCACTTACCACATTCTTTCAGCTACAAGTTTCTGCTTTCCCTCTTTTAAACACAGAAAAGAGAATGATCAGGAATGTGTCACTTTTCACTCTGGACTATACAGCTATTGCTAGATTGAGCAAGTCTGTGCCTTAAATGTCATTTTCCTTCCATCCAACCCCTTCTACATACCATTTTACTGCTTTCATCTGTAACACCACTATGTCTACTCTATGTACATACAGTATGTTACCCCATATTGCTCATTTTGTGATGATTTCGGCAGTGAAGGTAGAGGAAGACAGTGACTATCACTTGGAAGATCATAATGGTACTGCTATCTTGTTTTTGCCTTTTGGTTTTGCTTCTTTTGATACACCACAGGCTGAAAACTGTTAGCAGATTTATCTCCACTTTTAGAACATGTAAGAAAGAAGCTTGTAGAGCTTTCTAAGTAATCCTGAAAATCACCTAGGAAATGTTAGCATGTCTGATGGATTTGTTTGTAGCCTACTGTGACACAACATGTACATATATAATTTAACTGCATGTTTAGACTAACAGAGACCACTTGACCACTAAATTCACCACCAAATACACTTACTGTTAATGATGGGAAGGAAAAGGATAGAGAAGGAATAGGAATTTGCTCAGATGAGGGGTAAGAATTTTCAAAACTTTCTGAATGCTTGCTCTAAGTTACCTGACAGCAGCATTGCCTCTCAATATTGGTGGAGTTACTGAACTCCTCATAAAATTTTCTTTGAGAATAGCAATGAACTCTGTACAACTTAGAATGCTGTAAAATTGTCTAATCTGCTGTCTATAGGGCAAATTTAGCTAAATGATAATGTCTCATCCTTCTTGAAGAAACGAGAGGTTTGAGGATAGAGTCTAAGAAGTAAGAAGCTCGAGTGGTGGGACCATTGATAGAAGAAATGATGCCACGGAAGGGTGGGATCTGTTGGGACAGGTCCTCAGAGAGGTTCAGTTTGTGGACCTTTGGCAGGCCATAGAAGTAGGGTGTCTGTACCTCGCCGTGGAGGATGCATTTTGTCTGAGATTACATCGAGACTATGTAGTTTGAGTATCTGTTTGGTAATAAGATCACTATGTTGGGAAGTGGGGTCGGATGGAAGAGGTAAGTAAATGTCGGGCCTGTTAAGAAGGTTGGAGATACGAGATCATGATTGTTTTTGAGACTGTTGAGAGCTTTTCTTTCGGACAAGGTGAGATTATCTTTGAGGGGTGCTTTGGAAGCGACAAATGTAAGGTAGTCGTGCTCAAGATTGTCACATACCAGATCGAGGGCCGCACTCTTATCTGGCGAAGGAGTCCAGGGGCTGGGCACGTAGAGTTTGCGGTACTATCTAAACTCGGTACTAAAATCCTGGTCGTGAAATGTTCTTTCAGCCGTAGTCTTCGGGTGAAGGCTTTGGTGTCATTGATGTATTGACTATAGTCAAAGGTCCGTTGCGTGGGGCAGAATCCTAGACCCTTGGCCAGTAAGGAGACAGTATCGGTGGACAGAGGTAGAGTTGTAAGGTTAAAGATCTTTGCTGTAGTGTTGAAGGTGAAGGGGGGGCTGGTCTGCCTGAAGGGATTCAAGACGTTTAGACTGAAGTCTTACCTTATGTCGGGCTTCTCGGAGGTTGCGCGGTGTCTTTTAGTTCTGGCATGTGCCCTTCGTGTCTTGATGGTATGTGCAGGTTGCTGGTGCTGTTGTGATAGCTGTCGTTGTGGAGTGCGTATTGCAGCGTCAGGTGGTTGTTGTACTTGCGATGTGGTAGTCGCAGTACAGGATGGCAGTAGCTGCTGCTGTTGTATATCATCATCATCCTCATCATCATCATCATCATCATCGTCGTCGATGTGGGCATCATCTTCATGAAGTTGACGAATGGTGACAAATTGTGCTGGCGACAATTTTGTGCCGTACTTTGGGCCATAACACCGTCTTCACCCACCCCCTTCCACTTGCCAAGCCGTGATTTACTTGGCTGGTAGACAAAGGAAATGTCTTGCGGGCTTTCAAACCATGACCATTGACTTTTCTACGGTTCTGCTGCAGGACAAAAAACAGAAAAAAAAAGTGCAGGAAAATACGACTCCGGCATTGAAGTTTTCCTAGGCGATAAACTCTGGGAGTGTTATTTCGCAGGAAAAAAGACAAAACCGAGTGAGTCCAGTAATGTTATATTTCCCCACATACAACAAACTGTACGGAGAATAATTATAACAATATTTCGCTCTTGAAAATGTTTTCATACAGAAGGACTGTACTATTTTGACAGACAGACAGACAGACAGACAGACAGACAGACAGACAGACAGACAGACAGACAGACAGACAGACAGACAGTAAAGTGAAAGATAGAGAGAGATAGCCACAGACAGACATACAGCTAGATAGAGACAGATGGACAGACAGACGGACAGTGAGAGATAAACGTATGTGGCGGACAGTGAGAGAAGACCTTATAGACGTACGGAAAGAGAGAGACGGATAGACAGAGAAACAACGAGAGAAAAGAAACGAACAGGCAGAGATGAATAGAAATAGAGACAGAGGCAGAGAAAGGATAGATACACTGAGAGAGACGCATAGATTGACAGACAGACAGAGAGAGGGAGAGAGAGACGGACAGGCAGACAGACGGATAGAGAGAAGTGTATATTATTTTAGATCACTAGTCTATCAAATTTCTGGCACCTATCAATAAGCCAAATCATTAATTGTGTACAATTTCATTAGTCCGCTAATATATAAAACCATCCATTTTTTGAGAGCGCTACCAGGCAATGTCAGGATGTAGGAATATTTAAAAGGATCTGTGATCTGGATAAGGCATCCAATTTTAAGAATTCAGGTACATTTGAGTCTTATAGGTATAAAGATAATAAAGTGTATTAGGCCTAAGTTATAGCATGCAGTCAAAACCAGCTTATTAAAAACTTGGGGACCAAGTCAGAAGAAGAGGTGACCGTCTTTGAACGAGAGTTGTGGAGCAATTGCCCCCCCCCCTTCTTTTGTTTTCATCCCATTAAAAGATAGGGCAATGGTAGCACTTTAACCTCCATTGGAAAAAAAATTCCGAAATCACAGTAGAATTTGTAGAATAACACATTTCATGTTTAACCACAAGGAAAGTTTAAGCTTCCTGTTTAGCCAACACTGCCTTTGGTGGCATAAGGCGGTCAGTTTTACAGAAGTTATAAATTAATAAAGAATAGGGAAAACCAAAGTGCTAAATGATAACAGATGATGGGGAGCGTAAAACTGGTTTAATTTCCACTGTTTTTAAATCCGTTTAGAAGCGAACCATTGGCAATGTGCGGAGTTGACGTCACAATGAGGAGTGGTTGGTGGTGGTGGTCGGGAGGGGGTGGGAAGATTATTACGTGGTTTGACTTATGTTAAAGTAGGACACGCACATCAAAAATAATTTTCTGTTTTTCAATACTTTTTCTCTCTGAAAATTATCTATGGTGCCCACCGAGTCAATTTTGCGAAGAAAGAGCATCGTTCTATTACCGTGCGCGTATGTAATATGACGCAATAAGGAGAGCTAGAGTTACCGGGTTTGGCCCTCGCGTCTAGAATTATTCCCCTTCCCCGATCAGCAGAAGCCTGTGGCAAAAACGCTGACGTCACTTATGTTCCAACAGGTACAGACGCCTCTACCTGACAATGTATTATTCAGCTTTTAATTAAGGTTCTGGTATTCCAAATTCAAATGTAAAGTTTGATAGTGTAAACCAGAAAAAGTATTCTGCATTTTTATTGCCTCAGCATGATTTTATTTGGCATATCTACTGTTCACAGAGGAATTAAAACATTCATACCAACATGCTATCTCCCGTCCGCAGAGCACTGGCTAGACAGCTTGGCCATGTGGCGAGAACGTATTTGACGTAAGCTTATGGCCGCCACGCGCGCAGTGGTTGTAACAATTCGGACTTTAGATAATGTAACCCTGTGGGTTGTCTGGGGCCAGCAGAGGTGTTATATCATTATGACAGACACTTGAAAGACTGTTTTATTGGAATAGTAGGGTATCATATGATTTAATACGGTCTGTAGGACGGTTCAGTCTTCCTTTAAGATCATTTGTCCTTTATCCATTTCTTAAGGTCTCACGTTCCTTGTTTCGGTCCGCTGAAAATGCGGAGATGGTCAGCTTTGTTTTTGGTTCTGGGGAGTTTATTCTACCTCCGCAGTGGGAGTGTTATTTACGTGGCTGCAGTGTAATTTCCCAGGATGAAAATATTGGAAAAGTGTTCTTTGCCTACAAAAAATGACTTTGGGAGTGTTATTTGCCAGGGAGTGTTTCTTCCGCTTCCACCGGCATCCAATGCATATAAGCAAAACTGGGTCAACTGTTATATTTGTAGATATATTCAGGTCATTTCCTAACGTTTATTGATCACGCCAACACACATTCGCGACTATGCACATCTGCTTTCGGAAAATCATGCCACTAATAATTAAATATAGGACATAATTATGTATTATCGTGATTTTATCTACTGTTTTTCACCTTGCGTCTCGGCTAGTCTAGGTCTAGAAATAAAGGGTTGGACTCAAAATTCTAGTCTAGTCTAGATTAATCAGTTAGTCAAATCTGAAAGAACTTGGACGAATTCAAGGTTACTAAAATTCATAGGCAGTTAATTATTTATTTGGGGCTCCTAAACATTAGCAATACTAGACATATTAAAATTTTTTAATTTGTTGTCTAGTCACGGTCAAATAACCCTCAAGATGTTTTCAAACAGTTAGAAGGACCTTGGAAATGGAAGTACGAGTGCCATTTTTATGATTCTGTCTTAGGAAAATAATGTGTGATATTGGAGGTCTAAACGTTACAGTTAAAACTTCGATACACATCGACTATTACTAGGTCTTGCAGCTTTACAATTAAGATTCTTGTTGTAGCTTTGATATGGTTTATTTTGAACGAGATGAGTAGCAGTCCGCTGAAACTGTCACCGAAACAAACAACAATTATAAACGTTCAAATCACAAACGAACAAATTTAATTACTTCATCAAAAATATGTCCACTGAAACAAAACAATAAAAATTGCACTCCTACCAGAGATTGATTGATTGATTGACTGACTGATTGATTGCTTGATTGATTGATTGTCTTCATATTTCAAGGGGCAAAGTAGGCGCTGAGATAGAGCGAGAGAGGGAAAGAGAAGAGTGAGAGGAGAGTGAGAGATGCACCAAGGGGTGGGGAGCAGAATAAAACGGAGGATTAGAAAATGTAAGGTTTTGTATGTCATAAATTTGTACCTAGTTCCAGAAGAAGGAATTTTTATTAGACCTTATTCCCAATAAAGGAATTTTCGATTATACCTTACTCCGGATTGGGTGAAAAACTGATGATACCATATCCCAGAATACAGAATTTTCATTAGACCTTGTTCTAAAAGTGGCAAAACTATATTAGACATTAATTCCAGAAGGAGGAATTTTGTGAATTTTATTAGATCGTATTCCTTTACATGGCTTAGACCATATTCCAGAAGAGAGATTAGACCATTTTCCGCGTCCCCATCATGACATGCCGCAAGCCGTAATCCTCATTTGTATTTGTTATGAGATAAAAAGTCAGGGTGCAAAAGTAAGGCTCTTCAATTCGTTGCGAAGTTTTATTGCGTACCCTGATTTCATGGTTTGAAAAATTATTTACAGCTCACCATTCATGGTGGAAAATAAAATTCCTTATTCAAGATCTTTACTGAAGCTGTAAAAATTGTGGTTCAAATATCTGTTTAGGATTGCGTCTTCCAGGACGCAAAATAAAGTTCGTAGTTCTTTATGGCATCGGTGAATATTCAAAATAAAGGCAATATTCATAAGCATCGAGAATATTTATAGTCAGAGTTACTGTGACATGTGGCAAAGCATACACCTCCAAAATGTTGGGAGCCACAAGACAGAGTCGAGGAATGCGCTCGCAGTGCATTACAGTCATGTGGTACATCCTGCTTGAAGGGAAAGGGCAGAGGGTTGCATTAGGAGAAAAAGGCGTGAAGGACTGAGTTTTTGAAAGTCCCTAGGCTCTTTTCTTCTAACGATAATAACTCTTCACTCTTTATTTTCAGTTTTTACTGTGTATTTGCGGCTGACCAGCCAATACTATTACTACTAGATCTACTACTACTACTACTAGTACTAAATAATAATAATAATAATTCTTATAGTAATAATGATAATAAAGTCAACAGATTCTAAGCCTGCCGTTATGAAAGACGGATAGGGATTTGATGGAAGTCAGTTTCCATTCACAGCCCAGCACTGCGATGGCCCCTGTCCCACTGTATGTCTGCTAGACCTTGCTTAAAGATAATTTTCCATTCATTATTCTTTTCCCAATAATTATAGCTAGGAGAAACAGGCCCCAGTAGTGTTCCAGATTGAAAGATCTCTAGATTTCTGTCACCTATTCGATATGTTGTTCGTTCTCGATAGTTCCTTTACAATTCTGCCTTGAATCTTACCGTTATTAAAAACCTTACGTATAATTCCACTTCCCACTGTATAAATACTTACGGGTATAGCTCGTAGAAAAGCCAAGGAAAAATAGACCTCCTCGGATCAAGACTAAGAAGTCCTGTTGCCCTATTCCACTCTTTCAATTGATGAACATGGAGCCTGAAGCGAGCTCTAGTTGGAGCATGAAAACCCCAGGCGCGATCGGTTGTTCGCGAGTTTAGAGCTGCAATCTCCCCCTCTCACCCCTCNGAATCCAACCTATCGTTTTTCACAATACTGAGGTCTAGACAGAGACAGATCACGCTCATCACGCTCAGTTATGATTATTCATTACCATTTGTCTCTCAAGCTATAGTTCTAGAGATTTATTCTGTCAATACAGGTTGCTGAAGAATTCATGTTATATTTTTATAATGAAGAAGTCTTTGAAATGAACTATGAGGTTAATCTTACTACATATAGAAATAGGGGAATGAAAGTTGTTCTTGCCACTCCTTTTTATGGTAGAAAGGGGACGAAGGCAAAGACCCGTCCTAGAACAGTGTGTTAAGAAATGTCAGTGTGAAAAATTAGAAGACTAGTTTCATTGTTAGACTTTATTTTCCCTCGTTTTTTTAAAAAGTTCTTTGGATTGTGTCACTCCTTTCAAAAACCTAAGGGAACAGTTACTGATTAAAAAAAAGCCTAGTATGTTTGGATTTTTAACACCTTTTACAGAGCGAATTTCAAGAGGCTATAAAGAAATGGCCAGATTATGTTTCCGTGTATTAAGAGAATATAGGACTTAGGAGGATTGTAGGTTAGGACTCTTCGGCAGTACTTTTTGTCGCGTAGAGATAGTTACAGAGGAGGAAGGTGAGGGGAATATGGGATAGGTGTGCGTTTATGTGTCCTTGTATGTGCATGTGTATGTGTATATGTGTGTTCGTGTGTGTGCGTGTGTGTGTGTGTGTGTGTGTGTGTGTGTGTGTGTGTGTGTGTGTGTGTGTGTGTGTGTGTGTGTGTGTGTGTTTGTTTGAATGTGTGACAGTGTGTGTAAGTGAGTGAATGTATGTATGTATGAGTATGTGTATGTTTAAGTAGGGGGAGAGGGGTTAAGGTTGGATGACATGACGGGATATATCTGGTGTTGTTTCAGCTGAAGAATATTGCAGATAAAAGTATATTCTTGGAAGTGATTGTTATTAATGTTTGCATTTCACTGTGAAACTATAAGTTGAATCCCTTGCTAACTAGCTAGCTATGCTAAGTCACAACTCGATGTAATTCATTTCACATTTCCTATATTACTTATTATTATTACTTACTGTCAGGATCTTTATTAAATGTTAGCCAAACAATTAACTTCAGACTTTGACAGATTTTTTCATTCAAAGAACATGTACAGGAAAACATAAATAGTACATTTTTTACTTAAGAAAAAGGAAAGAAAAAAACACTGCTCAAAGGAAGGAGCAAAATCAGTGCCATCATAATTTCCACCTTAACATACCAGCTACGACAAGAATAGTTCGAATTGTACAATATCTATGAATCTGAAACAAAAAAAAAAACAACTCACACAACAGTTTTCTAATCCCTTACATTAACATACAATAACCAGTACTATATTATACCCTCCTCTATCTCCCACATCTATTCACCTTTTTTTTACTCTACCTCCTTCTTAAATCAGTTTCTAAATCACCTAATATTTCTAAGCTAATGAATTTATAGATTACTACTGGACCAGAGAATGACCGTTACTTTACTTTCAAAACAAAACAAACCAACAAATAAAAGAAACTAAAATTGCGAACTTATTTAATTCATCACAATTTCCCTTCTTCGATAAATTCACAAATTTTGCCATACTTGGTTTTACCTAAAGACGAGGAGTTGAGTTTTTTTTTCCCTTAACTTACTGAATTTCGGACATATCAACAAACAATGATATTCATCTTTTACTTGTTGGCGCTCAAGGCAAAATGGATCTTTGTAGTCTGTTTAACAATGGTCTTTCCCATTGTGTGATGCCAGTTTAATTTTAGTAAGTGCCACTCTAAATACCTTATTATTTATTCAAGACAGATACTTGTCAAATTTAAAGCCTGATTTGATATGTTTATATTATAATCTTTTAATACTACAATCATCAACTTGACTATGCTAGTTCTGTATGTATATATACTGTAAGCGCTGTCTGAATTAGCTTAACCCTCTAGTGCCCAGCCCTATTTACAATGGCACAAAAAGTCCGAGCTCCAGTTTTTGAATCACTTCTGGATCCACTATGCTGGAACAAGCATCAAAATGATAATAATAATAATAATAATAATAATAATAATAATAATAATAATAATAACGCGGTTTATAAGTCTCATATCCAGGCTAATGCCCGCTCATGCGACTTCACACTATTATGGTGGGGTGATGATCTTGGTTTGCTTTTTCATTGTTCCACGAAATCTATCAGATCTGATACGCTGGGCACTAAAGGGTTAAAAATGTTCTCATTCTCAAAACCATTTTTGAACAACACATCTTTAAATAAAGAGGCCCAAGTAACCTCGCATGCATCTCTTTCTGTTTGTTTATACAGTTTCTTACAAAGAAGAGAGGCATAGTATACGGTGCCGTTGTTTCTAATTAATTTTAATAAATTTACACTGTCTATCCAGCTCAAAGGAAGCACTTGTTTTCCTTATGTAAAGCGGTTTGGCGTTGTCTTTCTTACTTCTAGCACCCGCTTAAAAACGATAAATGTAACTGTTCAGTTGAATCTGCTTTGCAAAAATCCCAAACCTCATATGACTAACTAAAAATTGGTTTGACAATATTATCAACCAGCTTTAGTTTCAACTCTGGTGATAGTTCCGGATTTCTGTTAGTATTACTTATGGACTTTATGCTTTTTCCTTCCAGAATCCATCTTTTTCATACCTTTGTACTAGATGAAATAATATCCTCGGGATCTGAGGGCCGCTGCTAGCATGAGGCCATCCAATGTTATTGTGTAGGGAGTAATAACTTTTTGGGTAGATCTCGGTCAGTCGGTGAAATTTCTCGCAAAGTAATAAAGCTGGATGATGCCTCCACCCATATTTTCGTGCCCTCGATATGAAACGTGACCCAATATTGTGTCCCAGGGACATAGCTGAAAACCCACTGACCACAGGAAGTTACCGGGTAATTAGTGAGCTCTCCGCCCAACGATGAGAACTTCTTCACTTATCCTAACAAGATGGCTACCGCCTGGAGCATTGCCGGACAGGCAATGTTTTTGAGTAGGTAGTTCCGGTTGGCTCCACGGGCTATGGAGCCTTGGGTAGGACGGCGTCATGAGGAGAAAATTAGAGTTGAGCACGCAGTCTCCATGGCCGTGGGCTTCGATTAAAGGATATGTATGATTAGTAATTACAACGCTGCGTCTTTAGGACCGCAGAATGGTTAGGGACAGGGTCTGGGATACTGGTGGTAATAACAGAAAAGGCGGTCTGGAATTCTGTTTATTCATCAGTCTAGTCATCATATATGAATCTTAAATTCAATCAGAATAGGCGCGGTTGTTTTTTTTGAGATAATTATTCTAAAACATATTTATTGTGGCACATGTTTGACCAGATATGGTCTTTTTCAGGGATATTGTTAGTCTCCATCGTCCTAGTCATGATGATCATCATCGCTGACGTGACAGTCGGCAGGCAGTGCATAAATTACGAGTAAAATGCCATCATCGTGACAGCTGGCAGGCAATGTATAAATGATACTTGGAATGCCATCAGTAATGTCGTGATGGAACACCATATTCAATAACATGCATTCAGTCATGCAGAGCTGATGCACAGAATGCCATCATTCCTATCGTGACAATCGGCAGACAGTGCGTGTGCAAAGAGCACAGAATGCTATCATCAGTGTTTTGACAGTACCTAAGTCGTGCACTTATCGCTCTTTAGAAACCATGAAAAAGATTCGTACCGGAATAATCAAAACCGAAACAAACAAAAGATACCATAACTCGTCGAATTATTTCGATCAAAACCAAGACAGGAACGTGCTAAGATACAATCACAGAATAAAATATAAGTGAGGTTACTGACATTTTATATATCTTCATCCGTTTTAAAAGAGCCATTTTGTGGTAATTTCTCCCTGAATGGCGTAAAAAGTTGAATGTAAGTTCCTTTGGACCCAAAGGTGATCCTCTTCCAGGTTTTATTGGTCTAAGTGACCTTGAAATACCTTTTTAAAAAAATTGGTTTGTGTCGTAAATAAAGCTTTGGGAAATCCTCATAGCTGCGTCCATTTTTAATATATATATATATATTATATATTTTATACATATTATATTATATGTGTGTGTGTTTGTGTGTGTGTGTGTGTGTGTGTGTGTGTGTGTGTGTGTGTGTGTGTGTGTGATATATCTACTCAGGTACATGGAGTCAACAGTGTTAATTTCATCTAGACTATAGAAAGTATTTCTAGCTGCAACAAATTTAATCACAATAACGTTTACTGATCATCGAACATACATTATACTATGCCTACGAACACCATCATCACCACCACCACCACCACCACCACCACCAACAACTATCGCTATTACTATTACCTCCCCTACTATGCGCACGACTACTGCTACTATTAGAATTACTAATGCAGCTGCTGCCGCCATGGCCATTACTACTACTACCACTACTACTACTACTTGTACTACAACTACGTCTGCAGAAGAAAAACAATCTCCTTTTCACACAATCCCTTTTACCCCCAAGTAAAATGATAAAAAAACCTCAGCAAAATGACCAATATTTAGATCTGCAAAGCCTGACCTTGAAAACTGTAGCAGCGATAATATGACAAAACACAGACGCATAATAGGGAGCTAGGGTTGATCACTCAGATGCCTCTCAAAAGGCCTGGCTGTCGCTGTCAAGGAATAATACAATATACTTTGATATTGAAGAAAACGAACGTTTATTTACTACACTGATACAATCGCATAGCAAGGCTCACCAAACAAAGTATTGCTGCGCGACACTTAAGCTTTCGCTTTTTACACACACCCACACACACCTCAAACACTTACGCCGTTAAATATATTTCCTCATCGACCTTTTAGAAAGTCTCGATAATCGAATGTAATCTTCCGCAACGGGCCGAGGTCAGATATTAACAGTGACCGAGCTATAAATATACTCTCTGGAACGCTCCAGTCATTACTACAAGAGTTCAATCGGGGTCATTGTTAAATAAACAACCCCCCCCCCCCCCCCCCCCCNCACCCACGAGAGTACAGAGAGGGGAAAAAAACAACAAATCACCCCGAATCTGGGTCACCGCCGAAACGGCGAGGAGCACAGAGTAGAAGCCTGAAGCAAAGTGGGGCGGAGCCAGTACATGCAAACGTTACAAAAACATGAAACGGATAGTAAATTAGTGATGGTTGGATAAAGGATGAATTATGGATGGATGATGAATTTTCCTACAGAGGAATATTAGTGAATAATGGATGGATTAATGATTGATGGACGGATGAAGTATGAATAACAGACATATTATATTGCATAAATAGATAATTAATGGGTGGTGGATGGATGTAGAAGGATAATAGACGGATAAGGGTTGGGTATTGGAGGAAGTTAGATAGATAACAGACGGCTAATGCATGGATCGCTCCTAAATCGATGATGGATGTATGTTGGGAGGACACTTAGCACATGGAAAATTGGTGGTAAAAAAAATATACAGACAGATAAAAGATGCATTTTATAATGTATTTATAATAGATGGATGATGAAAGAATAATGGATGGTTTTTAGACGGATCAGAGATGGACGTTAGGCAGATATACTGCATTCAGGTAATGGATGGATGGATCATGGATAGATAACATATGGATGATTATGGCGATATAACATACGGATGATAGATAGATGATGGATCATGAAGAATAATAGTTATAATAATGTACGGAGGATGGAAGATGGATGGATGGATGGAAGGTGAAATAAGATGGATGATGAGCTGATGACAAAATAATGATAAATGGATAATCATGGATGAATAAAAACGGAACGATGAATAAACGGATGATGGAAGGCAAACACAAATAGAAAATGGGTCTTTGATGATTAGGGAGCTGTTGGATGGATAAAGGATGTTTGGATGAAAAATATAGATGCCGGACGGATTATAGACGATAACTGATAGATGATGGATGGACAATAGATGGAGGATAGATGATGGATGGATGATGGATAGATTTAGAATAGATGGATAATGGATAGAGAGGAATGGCTGTCTGATGGATGCTCAGAAAACACTTTCATTTTTAGTATGGGGAAAATTACAAGTATTAATCATCATCATGACCACTGATTCTTCAGATTTTACAGATTCTCAAATATTGTAGGATTTCATAATGAAAGATTTCAGGTAGATCTAGACCTGTACACTTTGTATATCGAAAAATGATGAAAACACTATAAATATGCTGCAGTAACTTTTTACTGTTGCGAAGTTCAGGCATCAAAGATTTATAAACTTCGATATTGCACGATTTGCATTTTTTTCCTTACATAATACGAAAACTCTGACTTTGGAATGTAATAAAACATTTTATCGATGTGTCAGAATGTTGGAACTTGCAAGTTTCCGAGATTTCGCACACACGGTATGTCATGATTTTTTTAAGGGTTACGCATTTCAACACCTTTTAACAGTTTATAAAACCTCTAGCCAATCTGTGTTAAAACATTTTGTCGGTGTAAGAGGGTTGCCTTTCCAGGTTTCAGAGATTTTGTAAACTACAGTATGTCATGATTCAATATTTATTTTTAAGGAATACGCATTTAACAGTTTACAAAAAACTTTGGTTGTACTGTGTTAAATAATTTTTTCGGTGTGTCAGATTGTTGCGACTTCCAAGTTTCATAGATTTTGTAAACCACCAGAGACCAGGTTTTACATTAAGTTTTTGCAAAGATTTTCAGTTTCTTCAAGTTATCATTCCTGTGAGCAAAACAGACTGATCTAGATTCCTGGTTTGTCCCAGATTTTCAAAAAATACAACAAACTGAGTCCAGTAAAATCCAAGTTTAGCGTTTAACAAGGACCTGTGACCAGTAGATCTTAACACTTCAGTACTTTACACTCTAAAGCTACTGTTATTGTTATTCCTCACGGTGAGTTACTTGAAGAAAGATTTTACTTTTGAGAGGCAGCTCTCAATGAAGTCTGCATTTTACTGAGAGTGCTCTTCTCAACAGACACCTCAAAGCCGGTGTTTATGATTTGATTCACATGGAACTGAAGTGAAGAGGTAACATGTCTTTGTAAAAAAAGTTATAAGGTTTTATGGTTTCCATATTTCTTCATGCTTTGGTGTTCCCAAGAAAACCCTCCCAGATGCATCGGACGCCCATTTGCTCTAGAGGAGACCTAGACTAGTATAGCTTGCCGACGGAGAAAAAAAACAACCCTGTTTTGCTCTTAATTCGATTTCTACTTTTTAAATTTCTCGTTCATGCACAGATCTGCACTCACGAAGTTTTGGGCCTGGCATTTTGATGTATAACATGATTCAATTTATGCCTCGAACTATGTTTAAAAAAAAAATATGATAATGATATGATCTATACAAGAGGAAATGCGCATAGAAAGACATTCCCACTAGTTGGAACACTTCAGCATTTCTTTATTTCCGCTTTCTTGTGGAATAAGATTTATTATTTTACTTGATTTTTTTTGTTTGTCCAAAGGAAACTTCCCATAAAGTCAAATCAAAGTCGGTCCATAACTTTTGGAATTATTAAAGGGAATTCAGTATAATGAGAGGGTCTATCTATAATATTATTTTTGGACGGAGAGTCACTTTGGGGAGGTGGAGATTGGTGGGGAGAGGAGTCCAAATATAATGCTGCATGAACTGCAGGCTGGTAACTATCAAAGACATCAGTCTGTCTATGTCATATTTGAGGTTTGTTCACTCTTCTTATACATAGCATATATATCCCGAAAGAACAAAACTGCTCAGAAATTGGGCAGTTCAGACCCATATCGCTCCTAAATGTGGAAGGAAACAAAAATAGATGTGACCTTTGCGTGTCGTATGGGTGCAGGCATGGAAAGTTCACAAGTCTAAGACAGATCAGGCACAGAATGTCAATGCAGAAGAAAGCAGCAGATTCTGAAGAAGGTGACGTCATCCTTACCACTATGGATTTGCAGGCGGTACTTCTTGCCCCAAGTCTAAATGCTTCTTCCCTTTTTTATAAAACGAAATTATGTGTTCATGATTTCACTGTCTACAATCTAGCATCCAAAAGTGACGCTGAGCGTTTTCTATGGCATGAAGTGAGGGAGGCCACGCTGCTAATAAAATTGCCTTCTGCGTTTTTGACAACCTTGGTGACATCCAGGATATCCCAAAGATATTCGGTACAGTGATGGCTGTACTTACCAGAACAGGAATGCAGTCATTGCCAAAGCCATTCTTTTGGACCAACAGCAGAACAGAAGGCTTTTGAAATAATGGAGTGTGACTGTATTCACTCTGCTTTTGAGACATTTGTCTCGCGAGTCAACATAAATTGTCCAGCGGACTACACTGGCCTCACTGAAAGAGCTCGTGTCTCAGTGAACCTTACAAGGTACACAATTTTGAACATACGTTTTTCAGGAACTTCAACTGACGAGCATCCGTGCAGGAAAGAAGGCGGGTGACCCGCAAGTGATTGAAAAATTGTCTCAGTATCATCCTGATGGGTACAAACTCTCACATGACCAGCAGGAATGACTTGAGCAACCACATCAACGCAGTGATGCAAAAATTATCCCTGTGTTGATGCCACCACCGCTGAGTAGCTCAGGCAGGAAGATCACGTAGATGTAATAATCATCTCCGGGCACTAAAAGCGGCCCTATCCAAGGATCAAACACCTTTTACGACACTTTACGCCATTAAATGTGTCAAATGTGTATCATATTTTTATATTCATTTTCCGTCTTTGATAAATTCACTGATTTGAGGTATGTGTAGCTCACTGGTTTGGTTGAAGTGGGATGGGGGTGTACGTGAGCCTAAAGTTGAGCTGGTTGTCCAATGATTATTATTATTTTAAAAAAAAAATCATGTTTCATTTAGTTTGTCCCATCGTGAAATTACCAATGTAAGGTGGGGCCCTTTTTAGCGAAAGGAAGAGAGAGAGAGAGAGAGAGAGAGAGAGAGAGAGAGAGAGAGAGAGAGAGGAATCGTTGCCATAAGTAAACACCAACTCCCTCATTTTGCAATGTGAGTGAAAAATGAAAAAAAACTCTTTACTGATGTATTTGCTGCCACCGCCAGTGTACTTGTTAAACGGATCTTGCATGCTTGTAAATGAGAGAGAGAGAAAGAGACAGTGAGCGAGAGAGTGAAAGAGAGAGGAAGAGAGGAGAGAGAAAAGTTGGTGTAAACACCAACACTCCTCCTTGTTTACCTATGAGTGAAGGAATGTTCTTTACTGATCTACGTGTTAAAGGGTCCTCGGATACCTATATGAGAGCGAGGCCATTGTGATATCAAGTGGTGTGGGCAAACCAAAAGAAGCGCAGAGACATGGTCGCCCGAGAAATCAGAGATACAGAATATGAGACACGAGTCCAGAAAGCAGTGCAGCAGGTCCAGCAAGAACGGTGGACAACATGGGAGAGTGCGCTGCTAAGAGTCCTGACTTGGAACGACATAATAAATGGCACATGGCACCACCGCGATTAAGCTTCATCTTCAGGTCAGTGTACGATCTCTTACTCACTGGCGCAAATCTCAAGAAACAGAGAAAGACCACATATGCCAGTTGCCCACTCTGCAATGGAGAGCAACACAAGGGCTGAAACACTTGTTAGACGGGGGTATCTTCCTCTGAAGATCTTCCCTTGCCTCGCTCTCCGAGTAAGAGTTTCCTATTTATGTTTTTAGTGTATATAATTGCTCGATTCATGAATAAGCAACCAGGTGCTAAATTCATGACTTGTGCAACGGAGGTGCATAATTCACGTAATATGCAACTGGCTGCCATATTCATGAACTAAGCATTACATGCTAGCTTATTTCACGAAATAAGAAACAAAAATATAATTGAGACCAAATCAAATCAATTCATTGGAAGTTTGCCTTAGTTCACGAATTAAGCATTTGAAAAATTCCGTGAAGACTCTGCTTTTACCATCTTTGGATTTGAAAGGTAGTGTGTCCTGCCGTCTCTGCTTTGACTGTTTTATGTCATTTTTTTTTTCAGATGGTTACAAATGTGCATGTTTACTTCTCGAATTAATAAATGAATAAGTCTAACTTGATGTAATATTCTTCCTTGATACACCGTAAATTTCTGTCGAAACTGCAATCGCCCAACAGTATATTCTATCTTAAAGTTGACCGTTGTTTCTCTGATGATAAGACAAACTACAATATCTCTGCAACCAAGTTGCTTCTTCTATACCTATTCAATTTCTTACTGCAATCGTCACAGGCCACCTTAATTACATGCGTGCTAATGGCTTTTTCGCGAGTCAGATCTCGAGGCCGTTCCTTGACCGGCTGTGACTGCATCCCGCTTGTTTTCCTCGCTCGCTCTCTCTCGGTGAAGTCACAAGGCCACAGCTACGCCTGGTTTGCTTTGTTTACCTTTTGTTCGGAGTGAAAAACACTAAGATTTGTGTATCATTCGTTGTGTTTGTGCTGTTTTGATTTCTATATTTTCTTGAAATAAAACTAGTCTACACCGTTATGAATTGACCTATATAACCATGTATAGATTACGTTGTCCAATCCATATCACTCTCCTCCCACCCACCCCTCTTTTTCCCCTCATTATCCCAATTCCTGTTTCAAGCATGAAAACGAATGACGCTATTTTCACATAATTATCACATCAACACCTACGTGCAGTTTCAGTCAGCTGCTACAAACAGTGATGGGTCCGGCCGGTGGCCCGGGGGGGGNGGGGGGGGGGAGGGGGAAGGTGGGCCAGCCTAGCAATTCTCCTCCTTTGATTTCTTGTCATAGCATGGGGGAGAGGGAGAGAGAGAGAGAGAGAGAGAGAGAGAGAGAGAGAGAGAGAGAGAAAGAGAGAGAGAAACAGATAGAAAGAGATGGATGGGAATCGAGTGAAAGAAAGCATGCTACCATAGGTGTGCTTTACTGCTGGAATATTTATTTATCTTAAGAGGCTGGGGGTAGATTAGCTTCCAAAGCTTTAAATCTAGGAAGTGGATAATACAGTCAAACACGAAGTCCTCGAATACAAACAAGCAAAAATCACGGTCCCCACCCTCTTCCCTTTCCAAACAAATATTTCAGACCTGGTATATCTCAATACTCACTAGTCTTTCAAAATTCGACAAACTCGAATGAGTTGAGTCCAAACATTCCCTAAAGGTATACAGCAACAGAAAGACTTGCGCAATTACTACAATGCTTTGCGTATATTCTGTCTTACATTTTACAATCAAAGGCTTTACTATGCCTCCAGTTCATAAAGTGATATATATATCATCACACTGACAAAGTGAAGCTACCATATCATACATTTTATTCCATAAGATAAATAGACCTGTTTCTATGCCTGGCTGACAAGTGACACGTCAATAATGCCACTCCATAGGCAAAACTTCTCCCCTTTCCCCACCCCCACCCCCGCCGCCTCATACCCTCTCTCCAAACATTTTTGTCTAGTCTAGAAGTAGACTTTTTGTAGAAGAACAGCCTTACCTTACAGCCTACTTTGAAAAGTATAGTACTGTATCTATCTTTTCCTTTGATCAGCACTGAACTTGACAAATTGTAATGATAGACGCTAACAATGGGATTTCATGGCACGTCTACTCCTCCGAGACATGTCTAGTCTCTTTCCATTAGACAAATTGAATGTTAGTCTTATTTTTTTTTCACACTCATCCTCGCTCATTTGATGCCGCATTTTTCTCAGAGACAACGTAGAAACGTCGGGCGAATTGCCACATGATTTCTGTCCACTCATCTCTCTCAATCATATGATTCTTAAAACTAACAAGAAGTTCGATCACTTAAAAATGCCATTCAGACAACATCACCATTTGTAAACACAGTACGGGTGCGAAAGGAAAGCCACGGCGAGGCAGGCAGTGCGATGCCTACCCCAGGGGCTATTGCGCAATGAGATATAGTGTTACTGATATGAAATTGAGAGGGATAGCTTGAGCTTTTCACTGATACTAAATTTCTGCAGATAGGCTGAGCTGTCATTGAGTAAGTGGTGTGTAAAGTTGGATAAATTGGTCCGCGTGTCAAATTCGCCGGTCTAGCGTATGCGCTAGGTACTCCCTCTATACACAGATTAGTCATAGCGACAGGGATTCCACTTTTTTTTGTGTGTGTGTGTAGTTCGAACAAACCACAGTTCTGGGTCGAAATCGTCATCTTCTTCGCACAAAAACTGTATCGCCGCCACCTTGCACCTACAAGACTGTGACTAGCCTGTGGCCTCCTGACGTCACACCTTAGGGCAGGCACTATCATACCGCAGAGGCTCAGCTTGGTTACGCTTAACCATCCTCAGCCTGAGCATGACTGTTTTCTGCCACGATGTACATCGAAACGCACCTACAGGTTGCAGGAGCCTTATTGGTTAAAAAAAAAAGTTGGACTATCCGACTCGATAGTAGCAGAGTATAAAATCTGTCCTTTGGACAAATTGTGTAGCAATAATCATTATAACTGGAAACCACACTGCAAAAGTGGTGAAATTCAGTTTTGAATTTGAAAAAAAAAAATTGTTGCAGGCAGTGTTTCCCAAATCTAACTGAAGGACCCCCACCGTAAACAGTTTATACTTTGAGCACAGTAGTGGCACCAGACCTGCAGACTCGTCTTGGCCATCTCGGAACTTTCCTGTTGTTCGAGAAGAAAATTTTATTAAATGGCCCTAAGAGGCTTTTACAATCTGGCTCCTGCAACCTCAAGAGAAAAACTGCTGTTTCCTACCATAGACCTTTACCCTCAACATTACTGCTCTAACAAGCCAAGAATTCTGCCGTCTCAAGACAGAGCGACGTATCTGTACATTTCATGATTTTGAGGAAAATGTAAAAAACTTCAGATGCTTAGCCTGTCTAAAGTTGTGACTGCTTCTAATCATGACTTTGCATAGTGTTAGTTCTAAGTATTACCTATTTTTTAATGCAAGGTTCAACAGATCACACCAATAACTTTTAGCGGGAAAAAACATCAAAACAGATAAGGTGTTCAGTACGTCGCTCTGCCTTGGGAAATATAGATGCGTCGCTCTGCCATCGACTGTGTGGTTGTAAACACTCACGCTTTGAAAACTACTATTTCGGGTACAGATACGAGTACCTGCCTTTGACACAAAAATGATATGGGCAAGACAAGTCCAACAAGACAATGAAATAAAGAAAACTCGATTTTGTCAAATACGTCGCTCTGCCTTGGAACGGCAGAATTGTTGTGATGTCTTGATCGGAGTTTGACAATGACAAAACCTTGTAAAAATCTTCCAGTTTTGGTGTTTGGGTAGGTGAAAAACGAGTTTGCATTGTAGATTATCGGACAGTTTGAGTCTTAACAACCCTAGACTAGATCTAATTCTTTTGGATTCATCCTGATCTGTTGAAATCACTAGTCTAAGATCTAGATCTAGTCTAAATCAGTAAATGATTTGACTTTTGAGTTTAGCTTGGAGACATCAGTTCAGCATCTCTCCATCACATCCCCTCACCCCCCCCCCCCCCNCCCCTCTCCTCGCCCACCAATCTTTCTAAAGTCTCCCCTTCCCCCTTTCTGTAACAAGCCATCATTTAACAGTGTGTAACAAAGATCTGTCCAGTCTATGAATCCTCATTTCTCTCCACATGACTACTGTGCACCTCTACTGGTTCAATCAATTATCCTTGTCCCCCACCCTTGCCCCCCCCTCCCCCCACCAAAGCTCGCTTCCCATTTCCAATGCAAAACTGTTCTATCTACTGAACTCCACTGGACTAATACTAATTCTAACACTCTCAGCAATAGCTACGAGGTACCAAGTTTTGTATCAGCATATCTCCCACTCTCAACCTAAGATGAAATGATTACTTGCTTAATCTGTAATGAAATTTGCTTCTCTTCCCTCCCCTCTTTTCACACTGACTATTACCGTTTAGTCCAGTGAAGAATATATCTTGGGCAACTAACCTAAAAACAGCACTATCAGTGGTGTTGTGTTGTGCTTCTTCTT
>JAWQUT010000184.1:995158-1033149 GCA_033807755.1 Ellobium chinense | reverse complement strand
CCCCCCCCCCCAATCCCTCCCCACAACCACATACACACACTTACTGCAGCTCAGTACCTCATAAACTTTCTGGATTCCCCTTCACCCCATTCCCTCATACCCCTGTTCCCCTCCACCATCTCCCCCGCCCCCAATTGTATACAGACACACACAAACAAACACCCAATCATGCAGAAGCAGCCTACTGATGTAACTTGGTCCAGGTAAGAAAACTCATAAGATGCATTCTGATTAATCAAATTCCAGTTTATTCAATAAGCAATCGTGCTTTAGAATTTTCTTGTGTGCTTACTTGTCACCCAACATCATATAGATACACAGTTTAATTGTTCATTTGTGGGTTTCATCTTCTAACACTTTTCACTACTATCTTTAAATGATAGGAGGGTCATAATTACTTCCAGATGTTAGAAGATATCAGATATTGTGGGCTTATAAATTTACCTTCTCTTAGGGACTACAGATCATCAAAGGAATAAATTAACCCCACTATAACGCTGGAAAATGTCTTAAATGGACTTTTGATAATATTCTCAGTGCTGATAATGGGTTTTTGTGAATGTTTAGCATGCCTTTTGCATTACAGGTTGCCCAGATATTTATAAGGACTGTTTGAGCAAGACACGCAACACACCTGCAGCTTCAGAAACTCAGAGTGTGGAAGAAACAACATGAAGTTGTATGAACCTGCTCCACTTAAAGGTAAGATTTTCTTTTTTAATTTATTGAAGTTGATAATGTCATTTAACCCTCTAGTGCCCAGCCCTATTTACAATGGCACAAAAAGCCCGAGCTCCAGTTTTTGGATCACTTCTGGATCCACTATGCTGGAACAAGCATCAAAATAATAATAATAATAATAATAATAATAATAATAATAATAATAATGCGGTTTATATTCTTATATACAGGCTAATGCCCGCTCATGCGACTTTACACTATTATGGTGGAGTGATGATCTTGGTTTGCTTTTTCTTTATTCCACGAAATGTATCAGATCTGATACGCTGGGCACTAGAGGGTTAAATCTTTCAGGCTTGTCAGTGAGTGAACCAATACATGTAATATTTTACTCAGCACTGTAGAATGTCCTGACCAAAAGTCTGCGAGTCCATTTTAAAATGTTTAAACAACATAGTAGCAGAATATAAAATCTGTCATTTGGACAGATTGTGTAGAAATAATCATATAACATAAAACCACAGCGCAAAAGTGGTGAAATTCAGTTTTGAATTTGTGAAAAAAATAATTGTTGCAGACAGTGTTTCCCAATGGCTTCAGCGGATTTCATTTGTGCGAGCCTGTTATGTGCAAAAGAAGGCCAAATTTTACACCCCTTTTCATGTAATGTAAAATTGTGAAAACTCGAACTGAAGGACCCCCACCGTAAACAGTTTATAATTTGAGCACAGTAGTGGCACCAGACCTGCAGACTAGTCTTGGCCATCTCGGAACGTTCGTGTGGTTCGAGAAGAAATTTTTATTAAATGCTCAAAGATGCTTTTACAATCTGGCTCCTGCAACCTACAGTGCACGGACTATTTGACAAATCCACATGAAGTCGTCACAATGATTTTGAGACGGCTGAATCTATTGACATGAGAATTTGAAAACAGTAACGCGTATATCGCCGTTCGAGAAATAAACCAATCCGAATTTTTATTTTAAAAAAAGGCTTTGGCGTCATTTTGCACCACGAAACCAACAAAACCTACAACTTGAATTCAAAATGTAACTATCTGTAAATTTTCCGGTCAATCGGTGCACAAAGCGCCGTTGTGTAGCTGGAAAATGTTACGTACTATAGCTCGTTTCAAAATTGAAGAGCATTTTTCCAAAAGGCACTAAGTCCGCTTTCGTTGAAAATTTAGCTAAGTGTTTCACACCAAGGCATTCCAACTCTCTTTTCTTCCTGTGATTTGCTGATGCTTCAAAACAAGCTTAGTCCACATTAACCAAGCTGGTAAAATATTGCCGTTTTTTCTAAAGGGGTTAAGTCAAAGCTCTCTGGCTTTCCAAAACGCGATTAGTCCTCGCGCATGCGCCATGTCGGTCACTTCCTCGAAACAACATGGCGGCTTCCAGCGACGCTGACATGAGTTTGGAAGATTACTCTGTGAATGTGACACCAGGGCGAGGAAGAAAAAGAAAGAAGGAGGCGAACTGGCAGAAAAATCTACATAAAATGTTTCACCATGCAAATAGACTTATATTATTGTTTATTTTTCTGTTTTGCCCTGTAATGGTATCTCTCTCTCTCTCTGTCTCTGTCTGTCTCTAACTCTGTTTCATTCGTTCTTTTTCTATTTTCCATTCTCTCCCTCCTTCCCCATCTATCTTCTTCACTCTCTTGTTCTCTCTCCATTCTCTGTCTTTCATATTCACCTGTAGGTGGTTGGCAGGTGCCCTTGATTGGGACTTCTTCTGTCTGTCATTTTTTTTACTTCTGTCATCATCTTGCTTTTCCTAGCACAGTGTGATTGAGGCTCTCCTCTTCAAACTCAAACTCACTTTCACCCTCTCTCTCTCTCCCTCCCTCCCTCCCTCACCCCCTCTCTCTCTCTCACACATACACACTATTTCTCTCTCATGCTCTCCCATTCACACACACACACTCACTCTCTCACACATATGCACACATCAATCAATTAATTCAATTTCAAATATATTTTATTACAAGACAATGCCATCAGTGAACAAAAGATTTTCCTCAGTAATGTCAATGTTTCAGAAGGAGCTAAGTCCATGGAGTTGGAGCGTTTTGCAGAATCGCACAATTTGTCAACAACATTATTTAATGTATGAGTTCACAAAGATCTCATTTAACATGTCTCTAAAGTTACTCTTAAAATACTCTTACTTTATGTGGAGAAAGGAATTTGATATTTTAATTCCATCTGTCTTTCATTTAAAATTTGTTTCTACTGACAAAAAAATGTAAATTTGACTTAGTGCCTTCTGGAATAACGCTCTTCAATTATCGCGCGCGTTTTTCGTGAATATCTCTGTAACGCCTTGACAAAAATCAATGCCACTTTGCAAGCCTCTCTATATCAATTTGTCTTAACTGAAACTGATTTTTCTGTGATTTTTGGCTCAGAAATCGCCATCTTCCCTTTATAACGTCATATAATTATCGAAGAATGGTTTTGATTACAGCTCACCGAGTGTTTACAGTACTTAAACTCATTGTCAACAGAAAGAAATTTTCATTCCCTTCCATTTAGTGGAAGTCTCATTTATTCGTTTAATTGCAATATAATGTTATAATATCATATTATAACGCTTTGAGCGCATGAGAAAAGGATGAATGAGGGTTGTGTGAGTTGTTTTGTTCATGCATGAAGCACATGTAAAAGTAATATCAACGATTGCGAAACGACCAGTAGTTGTGCAGCTCAATTCATCTTCAAGCTCAAGTTCCTCCTCTGAAGATGAATCTGAGACAGATTGATTATATTAGCGTGTCTTTGCTTTACAGTGCGTTTGTTTTGATATACTATTATGTGTAACTGCGTAATTTTACTGTGTGCGATGGAAGGAAGACAGATGGAGAGACTGCAAAAATAAGAGAAAAGAAACAGACGAGTGAGAGAGAGAGAACGAGAGAGACCTGTGTATGAGAAAGAGGTGTAAAAAAAAGAGAGTTTAGTGGGAGGGGGGGGTACATTTTAATAGCTAACACAGCAATAAATCATACATTCCAAAATGTACACATCCTCTTTCTATTTTCTCCGCCATTCTCTAAGATCTGATTCTGTCCATCTCTCCATCCCAATTTTCTTTGTGACTATGTTTTTACCCGTATCTCTCACACAACAGCATAATAAAGTCGAACCTGACCTTGTGACCACTTGTTTATAGCGCCCACTTGGCCACAACAGACAGTCTGCGGAAATCTCAGATTATATTACTATATTATAAATGCACTGTGTATGGCGGTCATCTGCCTATAACGGCCGCATGTGCTCAGTCCCGTGTGTAATCGCTATAGACAAGTGCGACTGTGGTAATACGATTGCAATTAAAAGAACAAACAAGGATTTGCAATTAACCGGTTTCCTTGAAAGCTGTGAAAGCAGCAAAGCAGTTGCGCGGGTTAGACGAAAATACCGTCCAGAAAAAAAATGTAACCTTTCATTACTGTAAACAACCTACGTGTTGCAATTCTAACCAATTACCGATATTTACAAAGAGTTATGAAGCAAAAATCTTTATTTCTTCTTTAAAACACGCGTAAAAATATTTTTTCCTTTAAGACAAATTGGTTTATATAGGCATGCAAAATTTCAGTCAATTCGGTGGTAGCGTGTAATAAATATTTGGAAAAAACTCGCGCGGATAATTTTGAAACGGGCTATAATAGTTTGGTTGGTACCATCTAGGTACAGTGGTTTCCAATGGTGAAGTTTGAAGTAAATGTAAAAGTTTGACGCCATGCAGCTCAGGCAACTTGTGGAATTTTTAAGGAAAAGGAGTGTTGGTTAGGTAAGCAATAAGTGATTAGGCTAAGTACATGAACTTATGAAGTTGTTGAACAAACCGGCACGCTAATTTTAGGTTCGAAATGTGATGAGGCAAACGTCTACTGATTCATAAAGCTACACAAGCTTGACACAGAGAGAGAGTACATGAAGCGACTTTTTGTGTGTGTTTGTTTCATAAGAATTTCATGTACATAAGAACTACTCTATACAAACCTAAATTCAAAACTATGAGGTGAATTTCATAGGGCGCTCACTCCTGACAATAGTCTAAATCAACCTGGTCCCAATTTTTCAAGCATGACTGAGAGACATAGAGGATCTATAATGAGTGTTTCTTTGATATCAGATTTATGAAATGAGTTATACATTTATCATATTCGTGAGCCTCTGGCAAGCAAATACGATAAATGTATAACGAATTGGGTATTTTCAGCTCCATCACGTGACCTAGGAATTCTTGCTCACACGTTGGTTTGTTTACATGCTCTGCCCATGCATGATTACTCGTCATTAATATCCTAGCAATCCCTTGATCACGTGGCGTAACTGAAAATACCTCATTTCATAAACCTGATATCAAACAAATACGAGTTTCAGATCCATTTTATGGTATAAACTCTAACAAATAAAAAATGAACTTTTAATCGTGAAAAGGACCCTGAAGTGGCCCTCATCTTGTCTGAGACACATCAGTCACAACTGAACTGAATGAACCACACAGTTAGGCGACACAAATTAGATCCAAACAGCTGACAATCATCGATGAGAAACTTTTAGACTATAGAAACACTGTGACATTTCAAGTACCTCTTACTCAAAGGTTTAACTAAACTGAAACTGAAAAGTGAAGGGAATGATGACAAGCGATAAGAAAGACAGACTGAAATAGATATATTTTTTAATACCTAGACAGAGGGAACCCCCCCCCCCCCCCCCNAACCCCCGGCAGTGAAAATAGTTACAAAAGAAACGACGTCACATATTCATACGCCTAAAGGTTTCCAAGGCTACTAGTCAAAGTTTTCGTAAGCAGGTCAAAGGTCAAATTTATGCAACGGTTGACATACCAAAAACTTATTACACACAGGTGTAATACAAGGTTGAAACGGAGCACTACGTAAAGGGAGTCAAATAGGATAAAGGGGGAAGTGCTCGAGAAGACAAATGCAGAGAGAAAATGAAAGAAGGAAAGAAAGTCATGTGGTGGGAATCGAACCCGCGACCTCTGCGTCGGTACCCATCGCCTCGCCGTCAGTTTGGAATCAGGTAGACATCTATACACGACCACGCCGCCACTCCAAAAATAGTGGCTTAGTGGCCGGGGTCTTTCCCGAAGCCGAACAGAAGACTAGCAGTCATAGCACTAGGCACGAGACTCACACACTCATACACACATTTATTTCATCGGAAATAGGCCCTGTTTATAAGATAACATAGCGGCAGCGGACAAAGATTTAGTTCCGAGATTTGTACTATAAGAGCGATATCATTCATCTCCGTATTTTTCTCTATGTCTACTGTTCGTTTCGAGAAGGAAAAGGGAAACTTTAATTCTAACAGCGACGTGATTTTGAATAATATAACTGTGTTCTGAATAGGGTTTCATTAGAGTTCATTATGAAGACGAGTTCAATGACCTTACTGTAAAATGTAAAAAATTAGCGCAAGTAATTATTAACCTTTTCTTAATATAACTTTATTGAATGATTTCTCAGACTTATCGTTCACTTCTTCTGCAAAAGGTATGTTTTAGGAAGGAAATATTGATAAAACACTGTTTAAAGACTTTGAAACAGTTCTATTTAGTCGTAGAGGAGATATTTCGAAAAAAACATCATTCATTTATTTTCGATCGCGCAATAATAAAAGTCACATTTCTTCAAAACTAATTGGTCTTGTGGTTGCATGTAATTTATCTGTTAAAATTTGGAAAAAGAACTATAGGCAATATGTGTGGATAGTATTTTGATCCCGGACACCATGATCAGTCAATGAGAGTTGCAAAAGCTTATATTGGCAACAGTAGCGAAAAAAAACACCAACAACTTGGCATCTTCATATCTCAATCTATAGGCTCGAGCTGGAGCCAACTACCACAAGCAACATTCGATACTCCAGCTACAAAATAGTATTTCGCATAATGCTACCGGAAGCAGATGGTAAGAAATGTTCTTTTTTGTATGCTATTGTATAGGGTTTGCAGCAAAGGGCCCAGCAGGTTGTCGTAGATCCTTAAGGACTACGCTTCAAAGAAAGTGCATCCATCGACTATTTGAGCTACCGCCATCACGCCCCCCCCTCACCCCCAACCGGCTGCTTCTGCCATCATCAGCGGCTGCCAGCATTCAATTCGTCCTTTGTCCTGCAGAAGTGGTTGTAGTATTTAGGTCAGTGCGCGTGTGACAAGCGCTTAGACGAACCTAGGGAATGTAGGCCTATAAACAGGATTGTATGGAAAACGATGAGAAATTGACCAGGAAATGGCTAGTAAGATTGAAAATAGGGTAAGGAAGGGNGGGGGGGGGGGGGGGAGTAGAAACTCTGTGACTCTGTAGCTGGAAGGAAGCTTGGATGGTGGGAGTGGGATATAACAATTATGGCCTTTATTAATAGTCATGACATCACGCCAAATTCTCTTTGCTCTTCTCTCTCTCGCTCTCTCACTCTGTCTTCCCCCCCCCCNTCTCTCTCTCTCTCTCTCTCTCTGATTTTCTTTCCTTTATTATTCTTTTAATTGATGAGGGACAGAGTTGATGGAAGAAGGAGAGAGTGGGATGGGGGAAGATGGGAAAGGGGGGGGGGNTGGGAAAGGGGGGGGGGTGGGAATGGCTGAGCATTTATCAGTCTGCTCTATGTCATACATCACCTATGCAAAAAAAAAAATGTCCTCCATATGAACATCATTACTAAGCTCATTTTATTCACTGGAAGGGCGGACAGCGTGTTGTGTGTATGTGAGGAAGGGTAGGAGGAAGAGTAGGGGGTATTCTGATATAATTGACTTCAAAACTACTTGCATGTTAGGGCAAACTGATGGAAACGCAAATTGCAGACCCAATGTGAACTTCTTCTGTCCTCACGCTGACCTAGACAAAAAAAAAAAAAATGAAGAAAGCGTCGAGAACGATTCTCCCATGACCCGGTTAGTTCGTACGCTATACGGTCGGTGGGGTCAACGGGTCGTAGTTAGACCACTGCTGCTGACAATGACGAGCCGGGCGCAGATTGTATTGTGCATATACAATGTACAGGCAAGCAGCCTATGAAGGTCAGACACTGGGCACTGCGCTGCAGCTGCTGTTTTGCTCTGGTCCCGATAATGAGGAATCAGGCACGAAAGCATTGACCTGTCCTGGGAAGCTTGGGGCACAGAAAAAAAAATGCAACAACAACAAACAAAAAAAAAATTGTACACACTATCTAGATCTACTATGATTTTATGGGAAAGCTCCCTTTATGATAATTATTCGAATGAGGAGCCAGTGGGCGGGCGGAACTATGAGAGCAACTCGGTGAATTTATGGCTTGTAAATTATAGATATCGTTATTGCATTTGGTGCTGTAGTTGTTGTTAGTGTTGATGTTCATAATGTAGAAAATGATGATGTTGTCTAAACAGTAGACGCTGCACCATAATTGTCATTGGCTTAAACAAGAGGTGGAGGACGTATCTTTATTTATTTCCCAGTTCAAGCAACGTATGCAAGATATTTATAAACAAAAGTGTTTCAGCGATATCGAAAATGGCAGTGATAATAGGCTATATAAATATATTATGACAGACTTTGATAGAGCGAGATATTTATCAGAAATTAAAAACCGGCACCTTCGAATGGCAATCGCAAAACTTAGATTGGGATCACATAATTTTATGAATGAAAGGGGAAAGTGGCAAACTCCAAAACTGAATTATAATGATAGACTATGTGAGACTTGTAACGAAATTGAAGACGAATTTCACGTTCTGTTAATATGCCCTAAATTTGACGGACAGAGAAGAAGATTTTTACCACAAAAAGTTTGGAAAAGGCCCAGTATGTTTAAATTTGTCAATTTTCTAAAATGGATGAAAGATAAGGATCTGAAAGCATTTGCTATTGGTTGCTCTAAAACTCTGAATCTGTATAGGGACTCAGTTCTGTAGCATCTCCTGGTGTCATTTTTACCCCAATGTGTTTGTGTGTGCGTGTGAGGGAGTGTGTGTGTGTGTGTGTGTGTGTGTGTGTGTGTGTGTGTGTGTGTGTGTGTGTGTGTGTGTGTGTGTGTGTGTGTGTGCGCGCGCGCGCGCGCGCAGGCAGCTGTATGGGAAGGAGTACGAGTATATATGTGCGAGTGGCGTGAGAGGGTTTATGTGTTTGTGTGTGGGGGAAGGAGGGGGGTTGCCTGTGTTTCCTTAAGTATAATGTAACCACGTGTGAATGATGGCTCGCTTAGTATACAAGTGAAGTGTACTGGAATGGCAGAGCGGGTGAGGACTGAGTGCAGTTGAGTATGTAGTGTTATTGTTAGCTTAGATAGTTTTCATATGTATTTTTTATATAACATGAAATTAGCATTTGTATTGGCCAGGACAGGCCTAAAAATAAACAAATCATCTATCATTATCGTTTTCGTTTTGTTTTGGTTTGTGTTTTTTTTTTTTAGCAGGGGAATAGAAATAAAAATGTTTTTTAATCCGTCAGCAGCACTATTTCACTTTGACGATAATGCTTCCGTCAGCTGCCAGGGTGTTTGGGGAGGGGTAGGGGAATGAGAGTGAGAAAGGCCACCCCAGTGAAGGGTAAGCACACATACATATATACAAAACAGTACTCTATAATGGTAAGAAGAGGGATGTTTCGTCCGTAGTTAACTGGGCATGGAAAAAATTCGGAAAATCGCTTGTTGTAGAGGGAGAGGAGAAGAGGACAAAACGACTAAACCGTACACAGATGAGGAAACAGACAAAGAAATAATGAGAATGACTTGTAGGACTACTTTACTTTGTCTGACAAGAAGGTTTGTCGTATAAGTCATCCCTTGATTGTTTGCTGAAAAGTGGCTCAACTATATTCAAGGCTCAGACATATGAAACAGAAAGAAGGTCTGAGATCATAAAAATCTGTTTCTTGATACCTAAGATATTATCTACATACAATTGAATATGGGAAAGATTAGGGAAGGAAAAGAGAAGTCCTAGCTCACTCAAAGACTTCTAACTTCAGACAAAAAAAAACACAGAACTTGCATATTCGCAGAGAAGATGATAGTCAAAATAGAACTTTCGCTTAGTATCAAGGTATTTCATATTGGTGATACCAGCATGAAATATGGTATGAATGTTTCTTAAATCGTGGCCTGGCCCTCGCTTCTCGAGTTCTTTTGAGTAAGAGCTTCTCGAGTTCTTTTGAGTAAGAGGTGAACCCCCTTAAAATGACTTGGAAAGGCTGAAAATTTTGATACAACCCGTTACGTTAAGTGATAACGGTGTGAAACTAAGAATAGATTTTATTCTTATTAAAGTAAGAACCCGGCCCTTGTTTATTTCTTTGCCGTTTCTCTCTCTGTTTACTTAATTAAGAGTGTTTTTGTAATATGACAGGATATGGAAAATCTATATAAAAAATAAAATGCTAAGACGTGTTCATATTTGTAGTAGTCTAGTAGTGCCTTTGGGTGTTTGGTGAGTGATTGGTGCAGGTTTAGAAGTAACAATTCAAAGAAAACAACAATAATTTGGACCGATCTCTCCCATTTTGTGACCTTTGAACCCCATAGCTGCGAAATTCACCAGCTGTCTCGCGACCACGATCTCTCATTGGCCGACCAGCTGTAGTTTGTTAGGACGGCACATGGGCTATCGAATTCGCCATGTAACCCAGTATTGTGGTGTTTTATGCGACCACCCCATACTATATTTATTTTATTATCTATTGTTGCAACCCTCTCCTACTCGCTCGTTGAAAGGGGTTAAGCACTAGTATTAATAAGCAACCGTTATAATTAGTTACATCACGGTGAAATTAAATTATTTTGTTATATCATTCTCGGTAGACTGAGAACCTAGCCCTGATTGTTTTTTTCCTGCCGTGGTTATTTGCTTAATTGTAGGCCTTGAAAAAAATGACTGGTGTAAAATTAGGACTATGTATTATTCACATTATTCATGTTAGACTGAGAATTCAACCTGAGTTATAGTTTAAAGTTTCTGGCTTATTTGCTTAATTAAGGATTGTGTGAAAAGTTATAGTTTAAATTTGTATTTGTATTACCAATAGGCTGGGCCACCTTTCTCAGTCTCCTTTTCCTGTCTAGCTTTGTCTAGGGCAAGCCCACGGGCCGTTTTCAGGATCACAAAGAAAAATTAGGCTGCTAATTTCTTGGCCACCTCCTTCCTGTCAGGTATTCACGTGCTAATCTGCATGCTGCTGTTTACGTACAAACAGAAACGAGGCCACCCGAACCAAAGAAATCCAATCAGACAACCAGGTCACGCTTGCCGGAAACAAACGAGCGAATGAAACATCAGCATGACTTGTTCCGGTTGAAAACTAGGCCGTGACCTAGCTATTTTTAGCGATGTAACTAAGACCAGACGTAATTTATGCTTCGCTTTCGGGGAATGCCGTCGTTCCGACATTTTCACTGGCCATCCAATGAGAGGTTGACCTTGTAGAGGAGAAAATTTCCTTTCCAACGGATTGCAACAAGATATGTCTAATTTTATTGCATATAGACAAAATATGCGATCAAAATCAGACAATTTCAGCATAAATTCACATAATCAGACTAAAAATCCTGGGGGGGTGACCCTAATCAAATGCATTTTTGAGAGGTAAAATGGATTCTTTCGCATGCGACCATCAATGCTTTCGATTCACACGATGTCAAAGTGTCTAAAAATAGCAAAAACCCAATTTCGGTATCTTGAACCCAAATCGACGATTTCAGGTGGCGCCCCCCTCCTTAAAACAGTGACTCATTACGAGGGTTGATCAAAAAGTCTTTTGTCTGACTATGAAAAAAAGCTTAACGTCTCCACTAGAGATATTTATTTTTCTACATAGTTACCATCCAAAAGGACACTTTTCTCCCGTCTGTGGATGACCTTCAAAAGACTTTCAGAATAAAAGTCCCTACTTTGATCGTGAAACCAGGCTTCAACTTCACTTTTCACTTCATTTTCTATGTCAAAATGTCGTCATTTGAGATGTTTCTTCAGAGAAGGAAATAAGAAAAAGTTCGAAGGAGCCAGATCTGGAGAGTATGCCGGGTGTGGTAAGATTTCGTGGCCACACGTTTCCGCAGTGGATGTTGCTACGGCCACTCTGTGTGCGGGCGCATTGTTTTGGAGGAGAAGGACGACTTTTCGAAGTTTTCCTCGTCTTTTCTCTTTGAGAGATGACTTCAGTTTATGAAGCAAGTTGAAGTAATAGTTCCCAGTAATAGTTCTATTCTTCGTGAGATAGTAAGTATGATGGCTTCTTGATCCCAAAACACAGAAAGCATGACCTTCACAGCCGATGCTTGCACTTGTGCCTTCTTGATAGAAGTGAAGAAGGAGTCTTCCACTGTTTAGACTGGCATTTCATTTCAGGATAAAAAAGGAACACCCATGTTTCGTTCATGGTTACCGGTCTGTCGGAGAATTAGTTTGTTCACGACACAACCTGAGAAGCATTTGACTACATCCTTTTCTTTTCTTTTTCATGTCAGGAGTAAGAAGGCGTGGCACCCATCTAGCAGAAACTTTCGTCATATTCAACTCCTTACAAAGAATGTTCTTTACAGATCCATAAGAAAGACCTGTTTTCTTCACAATGTCTGAACATAATTTACCCTGCTATCTTCCAGTACTAGCTTCCTCACTATCAACACATTTTGTTCTGTCACAGCAGACACTGGACGTCCAGACTGATCTTCAACACTCGTATGCCCACACTTAAATTCTTACACATTAGGTTATCACCTGATATGGTGGGCATTTCTCTTTGTAAATGGCAGACATTTTGTCATATATTTCCTGTGGAGCGTTCCCATCAAGATACAAGAACTTTATCATGGACCGCACTTCGTGTTTCTCCATCTTCACGTCATGTTGTGTGCTGAAACGTGATGCTTTTCAAGTGATAGGTCAGTCTGTACAAGGGTGGTGCACTTTATAGCGCTCTACAAGATAAACCGCTTATCGGAATTTTCCTAATTTTTTGCACACCTTCCTGCCTATGAGTAATGTACTGTATGTGTGAATTTTGAGGCTCTAGGATTATTACTTCATAGTGAGAAATATTTTTTGATCAACCCTCGTAGGTAGTGGCGTCGCGTCACTGCATTCTATGGAGGAAGGCACCATCTGCCTCTCTCCCTTCACCTCTTCCTTGCGACTGTAAAAATCTGATTATGAATTAACAAACTAAACCCCACGCCCATAAGTACTTGAACTTTACATGGATATGGGGCATGCAATCCGAATATGTTGTCATATTTTCTTATCAGGCCAGATTTTACTTTAAGATTTCTTCACTAACCCGAAAATGCCAAAGGGAGATAATCAAAACATTTGTAACATTGAAAAACAAATTTCTAGACTACATTTCATTTTAAAATGTCTTCCTTTGATTTTACTTAAATAAATATTAGGCACTCAAAATGAAATATAAGCACTAGGAGGGGATATTTATGAAATGCTGACCTTTATTCAAGGCATCACCTTCTTTGTCCAGCGTCTTTGTTAAATGTTTCATGAGGCCCAGTTTATGTGAAGGGATGAAAGAACTCTTTTACGAGCTTTACAGAGGTTAAAGCGAATGCTCTGGCTGATATTTTTCTCGAGCCGGCCATTTTAGATGGCTAAATGAAAAAAGTCCATCTGTAGTCCTACTGACTCACGGGTAGAGGAATCAGCAGTACACCGTACAGCTACCCTGCATGACCATTTAGCAAACCGATGACCTTTAAATTCCCACAGATATACTATTCGTATTTATCATAATTCAGTGCGTTGAGCAGATAACCATATGTGGTAGGTTTCTTCGAGGTGAAATGAAAGGTCGACAGGTACATTTGGGTGGATGTTACCGTTGTGCAGCAGGACAGCTTTGATGTTTCTCCTGGATGAGGCAATAATCTGTAGCATGGCAGTCTGAGTTTTCACTGGGACAGATTGTCTTGATCTCTGAAAGGATAGGATGGATAGCTGTGAGGCACAGGCTGGATGACTCATGGGACATCTGAATATTTCACCATGTGTTTATATTTAGAGAAAATCCTAGTTATTTGAGTTAGCCATAAGTAACAATCAGTTGCATGATCCTTTAGCTCCCGCCAACACAAGGCATATATGATGTTGCTCGTTCTCAAACCAACTCTGCCGTTCTACAGCAATAATGGGATGCCTACGTTTTATCCTAGCCTTCTATTTTGCATCCAAAACAACGTCAATAAGCGGTTTTGATAAGAACGGTATAGTATTTTAAAAGATGGCTGGAGTTAAAAGAATACAAATTTATCAGAATAAATCTCAGCTGTTTCCGCGGCTGCGTCATCTGGACGTAGCCATTTATCACTTAAGAAATGAAGTGCAAAAATACCATCGCACGTTCCTTTTGACTTTCGGCCCAACTACATTAAGCTTTGTCGGTACCACATCACGAAAAGTAAATTAAAATGAACTAGTTATCAATCTGAATGCGCCCCGAGTTTCGTCGTTTGAAAATAATACACAACAGCTTTAAATTTGAAGAAATAAATTATATCCCTTGGAAAGAAAATTTGGTTTTGCTATGAAGCTGAACTGACAAACAAAAAAAACTAATTTCATTTTCATTTTCAGAGCATCAGTTTACACACGATTTGACTGTTCTTAACACTGGGATATTTTCATTGTTGACCATGCGATTGGTAGTGTCTGTGTTCTCCAATAATAGAACCTAAATCTAATAATGGGTTCGCTAATCAGAGAATCTAAACCTGATATTAAATCTAATATTAGGCTCACTAATGAGAGTACCTAAATAGGTCATCTACCGAATTAAAAGTACAACTGAACTTTCGCTCTTCCTTCAGCAGTGTGATATTAGCTCTCTCTCTCTCTCTCTCTCTCTCTCTCTCTCTCTCTCTCTCGCTCGCCCGCTCTAATGGTTTAATTTTCCCCCTTTGTCGCTGCCATAGTGAACAACGTGTATACTTAACAAAGATTATTTTTTTTTTAAATGAAACGACGACTTCTGTTTACCAATAACAATAATAACAATAACAATAATTTTATTAAGCTCAAACAGCGTCTGCTGTATATGTGCAAACAGAACAGTAACATTGTAAAGAATATGTTCACTCTCTCACCCATACCTTATTACCGACAGCCAGTCGTACCCCGTTAGGAAACTGATTTAAAATGTTATACAATGTTATACATCTCATTCATAATATAGACACATAGAACAATACACATCTTACGTGTGAATACATAAAATTTACAGATGAAATACATTTCATAACAAAGTAATTGCTGATCGCCAGCGGTGCAGCGGTCCCTCTATCTCTAAAGCCAGGTACTCAATCTGAGTCGCGCGAGGAAATAGAAGTGAAGTGTCTTTCCCAAGGACACTGTAGCGTGTAGTGACTAGTGAGGAGGCAATGAATAAATTAGCTTCTCCTTAGAAACGCCACTGATGTTGCTACTTTGATACACAAACCAAGTCTGCTGTGCAGGAAACAGAATACTTCTTTATTGGTAACAAGGTGTAACCAGCAAATAATTCAGCACAGACCATAACAGCCAACTCTCAACTCTCTCGGCTCTCTCTTTTTGTCGTGCCTTTTATACTAATTTCAGTAGAAATTCTGGAATAAATGACGTCATCATCATATGATGCGCCCAAACAAACATGTTAGTCTAGAAGGTACGAGCAGCAACTTCTAGGCTAGGCCTAATTAGAATCAAAACATGCCGATTGCGGCCCCACTCGAACCTTCGGGAAGGCTAATACTGCGTTTACTCATAGCACTATACGGTCGAGCTGACCTTGACACATCTCGGCCACTAGACAGCCTCAATACCAGCGGGCGGGACGGGAGAGTAACGCACTGTCGCCCTAATTAAAAGAGAGAGAAAAACAAACTGATCCCAACAAGGTCAGCCACTACTGCAACATTCTCGGATCATGAAGGACCGGAGCCGCGGTCCAGAACCGTCGAGTAGGGCAGAGAAAAAAAAAGGGGGGGGGGCACCAGCCCAAAAACAAATGTTACAGACACTATAGCGTGAACCGCCTGATCTGAGAGTCAGACACACAAACCCTAACCTTGACAATCTTCCGTTTCCGAGTACGCCTCACAAATCACATGGCCACTCTGCCTCCGATAAATATGATGCTAAGGAGTAGTTACTAATATCACGTTTTCTGCCTGCCCTAGATCATGTTTTTCATGAAAGGCATTCATGATTGTGTTCAGTGTCACCCATCTGTCCACTCTGTACAAATAAAAAATCCAAGTCAAATTTTGTAAAAACTTTACTGCACACAAATTGAGTTGTTTTATATATCAAAATGTCCGGCCAAACTCCCTGAGAGCAGATCTGTCAAGATATTTTGTAGCTATTAGCATAAACGAGAAATTTGATAAAGAAAGTTCCAATCAGAGAGGACAACAAGGCTAGTCACATCACTGCCGACGGCGAGGGAATGGTCACCTCAACTGTGAACTTAAAGCGAAACCCTGGGGTTTGTTCCTGTTGCTGCAAGTCAACCTCGGAGAGAAACTGTGCACACCTTCTAGAGTTAGTGGAATCGTTTCCGATTACGGCTCGGCAAAATGGCGAACACCATTAACAATTTCAACTTGTTTTATGAATGGTGGAACCTTTCATCAACAGCCTTGTGTCGGAGAAGGATGTGACAAGCGTCAACGTTGGTAAGTATTAGGCGAATACATAAGGATTGCAAACACACTTGCAAGTCAGCATATTATTTTCCAGCTCTCTGATAACAGTCGAAGACATCTCGACTAGTTTAGAGATCGGTATTTCCATTTAAGACCAGTCACGAAATAGAAAGACCGCCCTTTTCGCGCACCCGCGCAGACCAAACAAATAGCCCAGGTGTTGATGGCACAGCGGAGAGCAGTCAGCTGTTACTTATAAGCTTCGTAATCTCTTTCGCGTGCGATAATGCAAAGTACAACGCTTTCTGTTTTACCTATACTACAGTATATGTAAAACGTGAAAGAGCTGTCAGCAGATTATAGCAGTATATTTTTGATTCTTCCAGTAAATAAATTTACAAATGGCAATTTGCTCAGTTGTTCTACAGTCCTTCTGTCGAATTGAAGAATTTTTGGTGGCAGGAAAAAAAATAATTTGCACGGATTGACAGTTAAGAAACTAAAGCCACGAACACCTGTCGTGGAATAAATAGATCAAGGATGACGTTACAAATTATTTCCAAGTATTGTATTTATTGTAGTAAAAAGTAATTGCAATATTGTATGTGTGTTTTTTATGGCAGTTACAAACGGCCATGTAGAAAGAGAGAGCAAGCCATTGCTATGCGACTGGATTGGTAGAGAACCTATGTTTATTTTTGAGTAAGTGCCCCAATAACAAGGACAACAATAACAATAACAATAATTGCTGTATGTGAGCTAACAGAACAGTAATAATTGTAAACAGTATATTCACTCTTTCACCCCTACCAAATTACCAACAGCCACTCGTACATAATTCATATAATGACTCACTCAATCATACAGTCACGCGCCCGCGCAAACACACACACACACACCCACACACACGCACGCACACACGCTCGCTGATACAGTTAATGAAATATACATATTGAGAAACATGCTGGCGGCATGAGGGCACTGCTATTTGAAGAAAAGGGGTCTTATTTACTTTATAGAATGCAATGAAGCAATAATTTCGCAATTCAGGATTTTACAGTGCTTAAAATAATCCTTATAAACTTACTCAAAATTTTCAAGCAATCTAAATGCTGTGTATAAATCAACTCCTTATATTTAAATCGGACGAATTCGATAATGATGAGGCACAGAAAATTTCCTTTCCCTATCAAAACATGGACAATTCAATTTGTAGTGGCATTCATCCCCTATGTCTTGAAAGCATCTTTGACAAATTCTGGCTTTATAGTCTATATCCCTATATCTCCCCGTTTTCAGTAGGTAAGCGGTGATTACTGGTGCGGTATTTAATTACATTATAAAGTTCTGGTGGGTCTAGCATATTCAGATAGACTTCTTGCTTCCACAATGTTTTAAGTACTATGTAATTTTTTCCTTTCTTGCTGTTACTCGCGTCTGCTCTACATTTCTGGATATACTGGTCTGCTATTCTGTCCTTAATTTTGTTTGTCGTTAACCCGTGCGGCGATGATCGGGTCTTATACGACCCGAGGGTATCTTCAAATAGGTGTAATTCTGTTAAAAATCACTTCTCGGATCTAAAATTTCGTGACTCTTCCTAAAAATCATTTTCCTCATTAGCTACCAAAAATCAATCAATTCAAGTTAATGAATGACCACCACTTTCTGACCACAACCCCCCCATAATGATTTAAGAGCAATTGATGGTTGGGATTTTCATCTTGTTGCTGCTAAAGTCGTTTAATAGCAAATACCGAAAATTCCACACCTCTGATTATTATGAGCTGTAGGTGAGGGCTTCCATTATTATTTTTACTTCAGTGGTTCTAATATTATTTTGGCTTTTAATATGCATTGTTAATGCGCTACTTAACAACACCAGGTTTAACTGCTTGTTGTTCTGGCACATTTGTTGGCCTCGAAGTTTTGATTCACACAATGGAGGGAGATGACAGAAGAGAAAACATTTTAACAGTTATCAGGAAAGTCATATCATAGACGAAATCGATAGCGAGGAAAACAATCATTTCACGGCCAGGACACAGAGTTCGAAGTAGACTAAGATGAGATGCTGTACTTAATAGAAGATATGCCACTTAAAAAGGTGTTCGTGAACCAGAGAGGACCGCAGTTTTTTCAATAGCTTCTTCATTCTAACAAATGCCATAAGGTTCAAGGAATTTGAAGGTTTAAGATATGTGTTAGTTAAGTGTTGTGTTGTCCTCCAGCAACATAATTAATGTATCTTCATAGATCTACTGCAAAAAAACGTATGCCCATCAAACCACTCAAATCTCACCCACACGAATAAGGACTGGGATCTTAAAATCCACAGATTAATCTTACATTATAAAAGTATTCGAACACCAGAATCGGGGGTAGAGTCCCAAGTTCATGTTGGCTACATGCTAACTGTCATTGTATTGACAGATGCGTAAACTGGTTACGGAGTTGCAGAACTGATATCTTTGCATTCTGGGCAGACCCATACGTGCTCAGTCCTCGGCAGCAAACGACTTATGATGGTTATGATAATGGTGCCGGTCGCCCTGTGTGTACCCTCCTGTCCCTTTTTCGCTGTAGCCTTTCCTTTTGACCTGGTCCTTTTGTAATCACAAACTCTTGCAGTATGAGGGCCACAGCTTCCTCGATTGATATGTCTGAGGATAACAGGCGATCTTTCAGTAACTTTTCTATGTCTGCCTTATCCATCCGTAATGTCCCCACCATAGGGACATCAGCCGCCAGCCGATCAGTTCTTTCATTATCATGGACCCCAGCATGTCCTGGTCAGTAGATCCTTGTGGCTCCGTGAAACCTGGAGGTCAGCTGATAGTCCATCCACTCATGCTGCAACCATCCGTTTAGGACCTATAGGAGCATGGATTATGAGTCTGTCACAATGACTGCTTTTGCTACTGTGGTCCCAGAGAACCACTTCAGAGCCGCGGTGACTGCCTTCACCTTCGTTCTCAAATCGGAAGAAGTCGTTGATCACTCTCAACTCTACTCAGTGATGACGCTGTCTCTCAATGAGAAGTCCTTTCCTGACTTCCAGCCACACAGCACAGACCCATCAGTGAACACGATAGCATCGTCTTCTTTCCAGTTATCAGCAATGAGTTGCTCAATCTCGAGGTCGACCTCCCAGGGACCTACTTCCTGCATTTCCTGCCAAGGATGATGATTACTTTCTGGAAGTAAGTCATGCGCTATCCAGAGTTGAACTAGTCCTTTCCTTCGACTAAGTCTTTCGCTGAGGAGACCAGAGCAGTAGTATATTTTTGCTCGGTGGTATTTTTTTACTTATGCCATTCATGACATCATCTCTTAAATCCTGTGCTGTGGATGTAGCAGTGTTTTCATGTAGTGGATGTCTCTTGTCCTCCACTACTCGCAATTAGCCTTGACAAGGTCCTTGGAAAGCATATCTGGATATTATTGACGCGAGTCCCTGTATGTGTCTTATTGTCGCAATAAGGCCTTCTCTAATGCACCCCAAACGATGTGCATACCTTCATTCTGGATATATTCCAGTCGATCACACTGGGGTGGTGACAGCGTGAGGATTCCAAGACCATAACTGACAAATGCTAAGACCAACTGATGGTGCAGAAGAGCCAGTCAACTCTATTCCAGGTTCACAGCTGCTGTTGATTTCAGCGTTGCCATATCTCGTTTGCATCTCTGAATTATTCGCTCCCCGTGAAGCCTATACAAACAGGCTGCAACCAAAGGTCACCCCGGGATATTTAATTCTGTGCATTTTCCATGTTATGTTTCTGGAAGGTGATGATGGGGAGGTCAGCCAAGACTATGTGATTATTTAAAGAGCAGACCTCTTGCGGGTTGTCTTGTGAGCTAGATTTATCACTCCACTAAGCGATGGCTGGCATCATTTCGTGAATGCTTGTGACCATCTGCAGCCTATCTGGGCCAGTCTATGAGGATATCGTCTACAAATGTTAATGTCCTTCCTGGACCATTACATTTAATCCTTGTCACCCTAGCAGTGTGGATGTGGAACAGTACAGGTGAAAGAGGATATCCCTGAGTCAATCTTGGACATAAATACATGGATTCAGACATCCATAAACCCAATAGAAGGGGGACTTTTCTCTCCATCAGAGCAGCTGCGACCCAGTTCACAAGCCATGCATCCCTGTCCATATACAGTATATTTGATATTGCAGTCTATCAAGGGGTCGCGAAGTCCACTTTTTTTTCTAAGTACCCTCCAGGTCGATGGCCTCAGGCGTAACAGTTAATTGAGAACAAAACTTGGGCCAGCCCATATTAATTTAAGCTTACAGTAGGACAAATGATAAGTAATCTAAAGATTACTCAACATTCTTCCTCCAAAAAATGACAAATTAAGAGTAAACTTTGCTAGTCTGGATGCAGTACCCAATAGTATAAAAGGCTCAAAATAACTACAATGTGTGCTCAGCTTACAGTTTTGTAGACAACACACTCGGATTTTATAAGACCCCATCACGGGAGTGAGTAACTAGTAAAGTCAATCACCGCGGCACGGGTTAAAAGGTCATAAGCTCACCTAGGCTACATGCTAACCGTCACTGTATTGATAGAATGTGTAAACTTGAACGGAGAAACAAACCATGGACCTGTCCACCTTAATGTAAGCCTACAATGTGATTTATAAACGATAAGTAATCTAAAGAGTACTCATCCCTCTTCCTAAAAAAAAAAGGACAAAATGGCATCAAACTTTGTTAGCCTCGATGCAGCCATCTTTCTACACCAGTCATCTAAAAGGCACAAAATAACCACTATGGGTGCTCAGCTTAAAGTTATGTAGACAATACACAGTACTTCCGATCATCATTTCCTCAAAAAAGTCATCGGGTCTTATAAGACCCTATCATCACTGCATTTAACTGAAATTGATCATCGCCGCACGGGTTAAATGTAAATAAGGTTTTCATAAGTGATCCACGTATAATTAAACCCACTCTCTTGCAGAATACTATTTATATAGTTCAGTCATTTAGAGTTGTTATTATTATTAAGCATGATTCTTTCACTATACATTATTCTAAACAATATATAAGAACGTTTCTCCTTTCGACCTGTTATTAATTTTTCCCAAAAAGATAACATTCTTTTTTTGATTTCTTATGTAAGAGGTAATTTCCGTAGTTCACCATGTAGTTTGGAGTGCTTGATCTTACCTTCAGTATCATCTTGTAGCATTTCAATCGGAATTTTTCCAATATTGAGGAATTTTCAAAGCCCCACAATTCAGCTCCATAAAGTAAAACGGGCTCGATACATTTTGAAAATAGTTCTATTTGGCAGTCTAACGGAATATACAGTAGTTTTGCCAAAAGCGGCGTAAGAGTAAATATGTTCCTCGTTTAGGCTTTTCTAAATTACCTTTCATTGTTTTTATAAAGTTACCAATCTTACTGAAAGTAACTCCAAGGTATTTAAATTCATTTACAACTTCTAGTTCCTCATTATTTGTCGTTATTTTAGATTGCCTTTAATCCTTTCCGAAAATCATTAGTTTAGTCTTTTCAACCTTAACGTTAAGTTTCCACGTTGCACAATAGTCCTCATAATGAGTTAGTAAGGTCTGCAGTTTCTGTGAACTCTCGGCAAAGAGAACAGTGTCATCAGCATACATCAAAAGAAACATATTAAAATAATGTACAGTATCAACAGTTTCATTGTCAATGACGATGCCATTCTGGATTTTTGATGATAAATAATTGTTAAGGTCGTTGAGATGGAGAGAAAACATGACTGGACTTGTTCTCTCCTTCCCTGAGACCCAGACAGCAGTTAAACATGGACGACATTGTGCCATGTAATAAATACACCTGATTTAATATTATTGTACACACACTGTATCGTTCCAATCATATTTTTTCCTAAATTTTCGAGAAAAAGTCTGTCGAATAAGAAGGGGCTTGATATGCTCGGGAAAGCCTTTTTTAGGTCTACAAAGGCAGTAAAGACAGATTTATTTCTCTGCTTCATGATATTCGTCAATGCATATAGTACACCCCATCCAAAAGTTGAGTAACCCTCCTTGAATCCAAACTGTTCCTTGCCTATAACATTGTTTCTACTGGTGTACTTGCACAATCGTAGATTCAAAACAGAAGTAAATAGGTTGTCAAGGCAAATGAGAAAAGTTATTGGTCTATAGTTATAAATTGGTTTTATTATACCTATTGTCCAAGATTCAACCACTCTGAGGAATATACTAGATTGAAAAGTTCAACATAGAGCGGGATCATTACATTCTTAGTTGATTTTATATTATTCATTTGTGATCTCGTCAATTCCTGCTGCTTTATTGTTTTTTAATTTCTGGATGCACGTTTTTTTAAATTTCTGGATGCACGTTAAAATCTCTTGCTCTGAAAACAGTTGGTCCATTTCCTCGTTGTCTAAAAAGTCCACCACAGCCTTCCTCGTCTTAGAACATTACACTGGCTACCTGTAAAAGCTAGGATTGAGTATAAAGTGGCAACACTCTGTTTTCGAACCCAGGAGTCATCTGCACCATCATACCTGGTAGATGTACTTTGCCCATCAAGAAACTTAAGATCCAAAAATTTAAAACAGCTATCTGTACCTCGATTTAATTTAAGGAAATATGGTGATAGGGCCTTCTGTTATTCTGGGCCTCATATTATTTGGAATTCACTGCCAGAAAATATTAGAAATTCTTCCAGTTTTGAATCATTCAAATGCCAGTTAAAAACACATCTATTTGTAAAGTATTTGTCAGAGTAGCTACTGCAGTCCGTACTTGGAATGCTTGCTGTATCAAGAATATCTTTGAAATGTATGTCTATATTATGCAATATGTATGTGCGAGTGTGCATGGCTATGCTTGTAATATGGCTGGTGTTTAAAAGAAATGTATGCGATGTAAAACACCTCGAGTTTTACTTTTATGGGGGTGAGGCGCTATATAAAATTCTCTTTATTATTATTATTATATCCATATTTGAATTGGGTAATTTATTTTGTGTAGGATTAAGGCTATTCAGATCTCTGAAAAAATCGAAAAAGTGTTGTGCGTTCAAGTTCTGGTCATCAGTACGTTCCTTGTTCTTATTGATTATCCTCAAGTATTGTTTGACACTGCCCGGTTTTCTTAAATGTCTAATAGTGCTTTGAAGTCTGTCGTATGGATCTTAAAGGCCCGCTTTATTTCCTTTTTATATGCCTTGCCAGTTCTTTTCCTCAATGCCTTTGGTTATATTATATCGTTTCTTTGCTTCATGGTACAACAGACGTTTGTTTTTGCAGGCTGCATTAAAGTACGGTTTATCACATTTCTTATTTCTATTTCTGGAGCGTGTTCCGAATACTTTAGTTCCAGCTTCTGTAAAAACTGATTGAAGTTCATCACATATTCACTTCCTGTCTTCTCTAGACTTTCTGGGTCACGCCCTTGTTAATGTAGAGCTGCACACATACTATCAATCCTATTTTTGTCGATTAACTGCGTGAACTCAGCTGAGCGGATCGAGTCCCACGGGTCAACCCTCACCGCCCGGGCGCCTCCATCGCTACCCAAAACTTTGGCGCCCAGTGATTGCGCCGACTCAGCGCGCGGCCGTCCGCGGTTCACAGACCCGCTCAGATTAACATCAATTGCACAATGAACATCTGATAATAATGGGCAGTGATCTCGCACCTCGAGAGTCGAGATTATAGACAAGTTTCATAATATCAGTACTTCCAATTATATAGTCGATTACGGACTCATTAACAGTTGTACATTCTACTGAACTATTTCCAAATCGTCCGTTGCAAATAAATATGTTCAGTGATTTAACAAGGTCTAATAGACATGTTCCCCAATTATTGACATGATGCTTACAATTAGTCTTTCTAACAAGTGGCAGATTCACACTTTGCAATCTTTCTTTCACACTCCAAGACTCATTCTTACCTAAAAACATACCTGAATTGATAAACTTGTCTGTGTCAATGTCGACAAAATCATTTTTCTCGCTCACATGAGCGTTAAAGTCACCAATCAAAATACAGTAATTGCTATGCATGAAATTGTTGATAAAATCAGCTTCAGTTCTGTCAAATGATAAACGAGAAGAAAATGGTGAACCTTCCGGTGAGATATATACAACTCCGAGGATTAACGGTTCAATTTCATATACTAATCCGCATTTCAATTGGCACCACAATATATCATCATTATCAGTATGAACAACAGTGATATACTCTCTTAACTCGTTTTTAACAACCAACGATATTCCACCTGATACTCTCCCACTTCTAGTGTCCCTGAATTTATGATAACAAGTATATCCAGGTATTGTTGTAATATTTTCTTGATTTTCACTCAGTGACACATCAAACTCGCAAAATTAGTCTCCACAAGACCAATGATATCTCTGGAATATACAAAATCATGATAATCTGGACATCTCAATCTGGTTTTAAAAGCACATACTTTTGAAAAAAGATAAACGCACACAGTTTTCACCTCCTACATCATTAACTGAACTGGTTACAGAGTCGTCATCAATACAATTCGGTTCATCATAAAAAAAAATCTGAAGACTGCATTGGCATCAACTGTATAATCCTTATTAAAGTATATACCATCAACTTCTGTGGATGATATTAGTAATGTATGTTACACTTTTTTATCCCAAACTTCTATCCGCCCGCTACTAAAGCGTACGCCAACATTTTCGTCACCAAGAGGAGTAGAGCTACGTGATGATACATGAACAATCAGGGTTGTTAAAACTTCCTTTTAAAAATAGCTGTTACAATTACTGTACTTTACTTTTCTGAAAAATGAGTAACTGTTACAATTACTTTACTTTGAAAAGTAACTAGTTACTTTTTAGTTACCGGGGTGTACCGTGATCAGATTATCCCCCTCAATTATTACCCCCCGGTAATCTGATACCGGTATCAAGCTACCCCCCGGTAATCTGATACCGGTATCAGATTACCGGGGGGTAGCTTGATACCGGTATCAGATTACCGGGGGGTAATAATTGAGGGGGATAATCTGATCACGGTACACCCCGGTAACTAAAAAGTAACTAGTTACTTTTCAAAGTAAAGTAATTGTAACAGTTACTCATTTTTCAGAAAAGTAAAGTACAGTAATTGTAACAGCTATTTTTAAAAGGAAGTTTTAACAACCCTGATTGTTCATGTATCATCACGTAGCTCTACTCCTCTTGGTGACGAAAATGTTGGCGTACGCTTTAGTAGCGGGCGGATAGAAGTTTGGGATAAAAAAGTGTAACATACATTACTAATATCATCCACAGAAGTTGATGGTATATACTTTAATAAGGATTATACAGTTGATGCCAATGCAGTCTTCAGATTTTTTTTTATGATGAACCGAATTGTATTGATGACGACTCTGTAACCAGTTCAGTTAATGATGTAGGAGGTGAAAACTGTGTGCGTTTATCTTTTTTCAAAAGTATGTGCTTTTAAAACCAGATTGAGATGTCCAGATTATCATGATTTTGTATATTCCAGAGATATCATTGGTCTTGTGGAGACTAATTTTGCGAGTTTGATGTGTCACTGAGTGAAAATCAGTTGGTCTTAGCATTTGTCAGTTATGGTCTTGGAATCCTCACGCTGTCACCACCCCAGTGTGATCGACTGGAATATATCCAGAATGAAGGTATGCACATCGTTTGGGGTGCATTAGAGAAGGCCTTATTGCGACAATAAGACACATACAGGGACTCGCGTCAATAATATCCAGATATGCTTTCCAAGGACCTTGTCAAGGCTAATTGCGAGTAGTGGAGGACAAGAGACATCCACTACATGAAAACACTGCTACATCCACAGCACAGGATTTAAGAGATGATGTCATGAATGGCATAAGTAAAAAAATACCACCGAGCAAAAATATACTACTGCTCTGGTCTCCTCAGCGAAAGACTTAGTCGAAGGAAAGGACTAGTTCAACTCTGGATAGCGCATGACTTACTTCCAGAAAGTAATCATCATCCTTGGCAGGAAATGCAGGAAGTAGGTCCCTGGGAGGTCGACCTCGAGATTGAGCAACTCATTGCTGATAACTGGAAAGAAGACGATGCTATCGTGTTCACTGATGGGTCTGTGCTGTGTGGCTAGAAGTCAGGAAAGGACTTCTCATTGAGAGACAGCGTCATCANGTGAATATCAGCTAGATGAAGAAATAGAGAAGAGAAAGCTGATATATGATTAGAACAAACTGTCAGCCAAACCAACAATAACACAATCCTCAACTCTACCGATTTTAGAAGCAAAAAAATATGTCAATCCTGTCTTTTTAGCACATGTGGGTGCGTGCAAAGATAAGGTGTATAAAATGTAACTATATAAACACAAATAACAACTTTTTATAGGGGGGGGGGTAATATCATACCAGGGGGGGGGTAGCTTGATACCGGTCTCAGATTACCCCCCCGGTAATCTTATACCGGTATCAAATTACCGGGGGGTAACTTCATACCGGGGGTAATTCTATTCCTTTACACCGGTACTTTCAAGTATCACTAGTATCAGTTTCTTAGTTATCCAAGAAACGAAACAAGCGTGCAAAAAGTCAACTGGCACTTTTCACACAAGTTATCACGGTTGTCTTTTGAGTGATATCCATTAAGTCATTGAATTAATATCTACTTTATTACTTGTGGTGAAGTCCGAAAACAGCATGCTTTGTTCGTTTTGGTATTAATGGCCATTTATTTGTTTGGATTATTTTTAAAATCTGCTTCTCCACAAGGAATTTAACAATTTTACGAAGTGCACAGCCTGTTCTAGAGAAAATCTTCAAAATACAATCCTGTGTGTATACTGTATTAGTACAGTGACTTTCAGTCACCCAGTTTGTATTTTATTATTATTCCAGTATCATCTTTACGATCTTCAGTCGTGTCGCGTGTGTCGTTAATTCGACCTCAGGAACCGTAAATCTCGCTTTACCAAGCGCATTGTGTTGAACTGTTGAACCCCCTGTATACATTAGAGTTTTTGTTTTTTTCAGTGAAATTAAAAATCTGTGAGATTTTAGGCTTGGGATTAGAGATTCAGAAAGGGTAATCAACTGGTCATTTTGTAACTTTGATCTTCTGTGGCTTGAAATGATAGATTTAATTGTCCATTCCCTCTTCTTCTTTTAGCTCAGTGTCATAATGTCTATATATGCCTGCCTGCCTTCCTTTCCTGCCTTCCACCTTCACTCCTTCCTTTGTTCAATCATTCGTTTATCTTTAATTAGATAAATACAGCTTCCAGGAAAGGTTTTACCCAAGTACAGTAATACCTCGATATCAACTACCGGTATGCTATGCGTTCCTCCTTACTAAGTATATACTCCTAATGCACTGAATTTTCCCTTCTTTACTTTTTAAAATAAACCTTGATCCCAAATTACAAAGTATACTTATAAAGTATAACCGCACTATGAACTATAAACTTGAAAGGTCCCACTAAGCATAAACCTTTTTTCTAAAAAAAAAAAATCGACCCTGTCACAACAGACTGGAGATAGCACGTGATCATAAAACAGGCGCCACCCGCATGTGTCGATCAGGCCAATATCGCTTTTAGCTTGACGGGATTGGTGGAGAGAATCACGACACTGAACGACGGATTCGCTTATGACTCGTGACGTAATGGTGATGATGACATCTCTGTAATGAGTGCAGGCCAGGTGCGTTTGCAACCGGCCGACCGTATCCTCTTAATAAGTAAGTTGTATTTGTAAAAGAGGAGATAAAGCCTGACACCGGCGTATTCTGGCTTGCACGTGATGTTCTTCAATCCTCACATATGATTGATTAAAAACTTCAAACATCTTGCGGTCTTGCGTCTTGTGTTCAAACTCCACAGCCATCCTACTCAGTCCTGCCCCGCCTTCTCCCGACTAAACGCATATAAGGTCGCCCCTCTCATGGTTACAGGCCTGTAACTCTACTTTCACTATTGGGTCCTACCCGTAAGTCTATCTTCACTACCGGGTCCTAGAAACTTAGGGGTTATATTTGACCTCCCTCTTTTCTTCTTTTGGCATGCCCTGCTTCCAGTAATAAGGGCTCCCTGGGGGAACTTTGGATTTGACGGTAAACTGTGTCCATTTTAGTTTATTTTGCCAGGCATTATTTAGCCCTGGGCTGGGACTGTCGGGTCAAGAGTGTGCTCAGGCGGAAGAGGAGGGGTGCGGCCTTGACCAGTGAAAAAGTAGGGTGTGTTTACAAATAGCAACCAAGCTTAAAATTTCATCGGGCCACACATTAAAAGTTGGGCCACACAATGAGCTTCACTCTGATATAATGTCTGTGTGATAGCTAAATCTTTGGGTTCAGAGGGTAGCTCCAAAGGCTAATATAGCCCAAATAAGAAAAGAAGGGCCCATTTGCCTTATAGGTCTGTAACCTTAACCTCTCATACCCCTCCCTTACACCGCGGCCCAACACGGCACAACCTGTCCCCCTTTCATCCCTTCCCCNCCCCCCTCCCGCCCGCGACTAGGTGGCGTGAAGGTGAGGCCCGATCCTAGTATCCTTTATAACTATAAGTATACTTTGTAACTTGGGATCAACGTTTATTTTAAAAGGTAAAGAAGGGAAAATTCCATACATTAGGAGTGTATACTTAGTAATCCTACTTCACCCCTTTCCTCACCAACTTCCTCCTTACGGGTCGGCGCTAGATTATTACGCCCCACCACTAGCTCCTTTTCATCTTAATTCAAGCAAAAACACGGTCGAAACATGATCGCTGGTTACCAGTGCGATCGCAGGTTGCGCCTATCTCGATTGTTTACATGATCATGACGCGACGATGTTTACGCAGAGAACAACGCAGGATCAGTGTTATAGTACCGTTACTGGTCTGCACTCATTACACTCGCACCACAATCTTCGTTTAGTTTTGCACAGGTATGTGGTCAGACAAAGGAGTTTGCGCCCGACGATTTTTTTGTTCACCCCGAAAATGCAATTCGGGCCGTCAAGCAAGCGCGTGACACACACACGCACTCGCGCACACAAAAGTAACGAAAAAGTAACAAGTAATTTTGTAATTGTTACACAAAAATTCGGTAACGAGTACTTTTTCGTTACTTTAGATGAAGCTTGTAACGAGTAAGTAGTTGTTACTCAAAAACTGTAACGAGTACTCGTAGCGGCGTTATTTTTTACTCGTTACAGCAACCTTGTGAACAATTAATTTGTATTGGCATGTATAACATAACTATAATTTTTGCCGTCAAAAGGAGTGGGGGATGTTACAGTTGCATAATTGTTATCTGCAATACATAGCGGTTGAACACAACAATTAACACGCTAATACAACCCGCAGGTGTAACAATTAACATTACTGCCAAAGTGAAGGCCCCCCTCACAGTCTTTCGGTCGATTTTGTTAGGGTTAAAACAAGGCAGTGAAAACATACTTTGTATGGACGCTCCTGATAGAGGGGCAGGGCATGGGGTCAATTCTCCACCCCTGGGACCCATCCAGGCCAGGGCATTAGATGATAGGGACATACTAACAACTAATGAGGGTATTCCTCTCATTATGTTATATCGGCGGGTGGGAAGTAACACAAATAACGTAAAGGAAAGTAAAATGAAAGCTTACCGCATTTAACCAACAACGGCACCAATCAAAATAGAATGGGACAAAAAAAAAAACAACAAAACACAGCGGTTGTGAGTCAGATGATTGAAACGAAGAATATTTAACTAGGAAATGAGGATATACACAGTCATTGTGTGAGCCATAGAGCAAGTGCCCTCTTCTGTCCTAAGCCGTATTCACTGTCTCCGTCTCCCTGTCCACGGTGACGCCGCTGTTCTCCGGCCTGTCGCTGACTGTTCCCTGTCTGTGTTTGTGTCTCCGTGTTCATGTAGTGCGTCGGTGGATGTTATAGTAGCGTCTGATCTAGGAGCACTGGGACGACTCGTTGTTTCACTAGACTTTACTATTTCCATTTGCTCCGGCCCGCTATTCTGAGAAGGATTCATTCTGGCGGTGCTAGCGACGTATTGTTCTCTGACTGTTCTGTGGCCGCTGTTGGGATGAGGGGTGAGTCTGGAATCCAAGACGATCTGCCCTCGTGATTCCACAAGGTACCTCATCCTGTCCGTGACAAATATGTCGACTATGAAAGTTGCTCTCTTGCCTAGACTTTTTTCGAACTTGAAAATGGACATGAGAGCGTGCCTTCTCTCATTTACCTCACGAGGGAACTGCTCCTTGATGCCAAAAGGTTTCCCTGCGAGTTTTGGTCCGCTTTTGCGCACAGCTTCTCTGTCTTTAAAAGAGGTGAACTTTGCCACGATTGGCCTAGTTTTTCCACGTGAGACGGGGCCAAGGCGGTGGACTCCTTCAAATCTAATGTCCTGTGCAAGGCATAGTTCCTTTGCAATAAATTCCTTTACTGTGGCTTCTGGATCCTCATCAATGTCACCTTCTTGCAATCCCCGAAAGATCAGGTTACTTCTCATGGCACGAGTCTCAGTTTCAATCAGCCTCTCCTCTTGTTCTTTGATTTTATTATAGTCTATGTATGCATCATGCTGCAGCTTTCTGATGTCCTGGTTCTCCTGCGTCTTCCTTTTGTTCTCTTCTACCATGTCGTGCAGGAACTGGACAGAGGTTTCCATCTAACTAATTTTGTGAACGACAGTTGCTAAATTTGTCTCTATACCTTCGAGCCGTGCCATTTTTGCAGTGATGGCGGCAATATCCCCCCTTAATTCATTCATGGACTGCATCAGAGCATGTGCCCATGCAGAGGGCTCATCATGAGCCTGGGAAGATACGGCACCTTGAGAAGTGAGCACTGGTGAGCAAGCACTCTCGGTATCGGTATGGGCAGGGAAAGTCTGCAGTCCGGGTAGAGTAGATGTGCTGGGTGGGGTTACTAGGAGATGATGAGGCGGGAACACTCCGGTAGAAGAGTAGGTAGTGGATAAGAGTGGCTGATGCATGGAGGGAGATGGGCTGGGAGTCCCATTGTAACATGTCATATAGACCAGCTGCCTGCCAGTTTGCCAGGTGTGTATACGGGACCGCCAGCGTTCTAACCAAAGAGGCCGATGGTCCACACAGTGGCACACTTTCCCACTGGGATGTGTTAGGATGGGAGGGGTTTTCCGAAGTATTTTTCTCCATAACTTTCTTTGACCGTGTTACCTTCGTTTTTTTCCCTTTCAGTGCACCTTTTTTTTTGCTTTTTTTTTTTTTTTGGGGGGGNTTTTTTTGCTTTTTTTTTTTTTGGAGGAGGAGGGAGTTTTAGACAGTAACCGTTTGCGTGTCAAAATGTGGCGTGTGAAGACGAGATATCATTGAACGTGGTGAGCATTAAGCAGTAAGTCATGCACGACTGGATTTCACCACCAAAAGTAGTCCGTGTTACTGTAGGTTTGTGACACCTATTAGAAGGGCAAATCACTGATTGTGTACAAGCCAATCAATCAGCAAATATATAAAAAACCCTTTTTTGGGGCCCTGCCAGACAGTGTTAGGGTGTAGAAATATGTAAAATGACCTGTGATCTAAGTGAAGCATCCAATTTTAAAGTTTCAGATACAATTTGAGCCTTCTAGATAAAAAAAAACAAAATGTGTAGGCCTATGTATTTGCACGCGGTCAAACCCAGCCAAAGGAAAAATTGGGGACCAAATTAGAATTTGAGGTGATCTTTTTCGAAAGACATTTGTGAAAAACTTTGGGAGTTGACCCCCCTTTCTCTTCCCGTCAAAAGATCGGGCAAAAGAAGTACTTTAACCTTCATGGAAGAAATTTCCCCCAAATCACAGTGGTATATGTAGAATAACACAAAATGTTAATAGGGCCAACAGAAGAAAATACAATAGGTGTCAAAGACCTGTGGTAAGCAAGGACGGTAATTAGCTGTGTCTTGCTTCAAAAATGGGAGCGGGTCTGGTGAACTGAAAAGTTCATACTATTGTGGTCCATGACTTTCTGGTCCAAATACTGAGTTCACTTTAGCACGATGCGTACTTGGTTCGGGGTCAGGACTCAGGGTTCGATAACTGGTGATCCTGAGTGAGATCTTACTGTCTACGTGGTAACAAGGCTACCATGAAAAATGACAACCCTGGGCTAGGCAACAGATTTCAGCAATATATTCCTTGTGAAAAAACTACTGCAGGCAATATAATATCCTGTGCAGAACTGGCGTACTTCTAGAATCCAGACAGAAATTGGCAGAGCACAACACAACGATCTGTGCACCTCGTGGCCGCCATGTTGACCCCCTCTAATAGGGTGCTAGGACCAGTATGGATTAATATTAGTTATGATCAAAATTTCATGAAAGATTAAGAACGCAGATTCATTCATGAGCCTACAAAATCATCTTCAGGCCCTTCCTTTGAGTTGCAGTCTTGGGGCACAACCATGTCTGCGCAAACAACTTCCTTCCCTTTGCCTCACTGTCCAGACAATATCTCAAAATATGTGATGAATTTTTCTTATTTTATTGTAAGCATCTAACAATAAATATTTTGGCATAGTTTGTATTTTTTTCCGAATCATTTCAAAGACACCCTTGCTTCCCGAGTCACATAGCCAACATTTTTAAACCTTCGTTCCTGTGGATAAAAAAAAAAGGTAACCATATTTGGAACTTCCAACGTACTACCTACGGGTATGCCCTAAGTGATGCTCTAAACGGCCAACCACATGGCTACAGGACTATTAGCTGAGGTTGGCTGATGGTAAATTAAATGTCACTTTATGCAATTTTAAATTATTTCTTTTTATCCCAGTTATATGTTTGGACGAACGTTGCCAATTCCTTTACCAACCCAGTTGCTACTGTACTCATTTTCCTAGGTTAAACATTGGTATATTTGCTCAAACTTCATGTTTGTTGTTAAAAAAATAAACTTTGTAGTGTTCTTCATCTTTTATAACTCTCTGTAGTCTATCTATATTTGCTGAAAGAACGAAAGGTTAAAATTTAAACTTTTACAGAAAGTACTTTACAAAGGGCCAGGTGACTGATCATTTCGTGTGGTCAATTCCACGCCCACCGAGTTCGCCAAGTCGCCCCTCCAAAGAACACAGGAGGGGAGACCCGAGAGTTGCAAAGAGGCTTTTTATGAACTCCTATGGGGCCGGACGGGTGGTAACCTCCGGACAAGAATTGAAATGGGGGTGTGGAGTCGTAGCTTATCCCCGCTTAGGATCACCGTGCCGGCAGGCCAATGACTGGGCCTACTTTCGGGCCTCTGGGTGCAATGAGGTCCTAGCTGGCTACCCCGACTCGCCACTCCACGGGGGTAGTCTGCGTTCGAGGGGAAGTGGGATGAAGGGCCACCCGCCCTAAGAAATCGGTGGCTCTGCGGACCGCCCCCGTTCTCCGAAGGGTCTAAGGCTGCGAGCGAGCACAACCACAAAGCTGAAATTATAAAGGGACTCATGACGTACTTACTAGTGCCACGCGAACACCAGAAGTATTCGTTACCAATGGTATAGGGCCTGCGTGCGGTAGTTGTGACTCGATCGGTCCATTGGGTAAAGAAAAAAGATAAAGATCCCGGACCGGTTTGCTGTTGCAAGCGAGCGGGGTTAGCGAATGCTCACTAAGATGAACACCCACCCTATTCCGTATCCCCAGGGCAGCCCAGACTGGGGTCCCTTCAGCTCACCCCCGCCTCCGGGTCCTGGCCACTCTACCGCTGGGCACTCAGCTTGCGTGGGACTGTTGCGAGATACCCTTTGAGAGACGGCGGTCCTCCTGTCTATGGCAGTCGGACCACCTGGGGTAGAGCTCGCTCACCGGATAGGAAAGAGTGCGATGGTCCACGGCTCCCCTGCGTACGATCGTTACGCCGTCGGGCATGTATGGCCTTAAGCGCTCGAAACATATGCCTCAACTGTGTCGTTGTCACTATGCCCCCCCCCCTCCCATGATGGCGAGACGGCAGACTCATGTTCCGACCGCAGATCGGTCAAGCAAGACCCTTCGGCCATCTGCGAGGACCTAGACACGTTGCCCCGAGGGCCCGTTGGCCTGTGTCTGTGGCATAGAGCCCCAACACATTTTGCCGATCACGTCCGGTAACATTACCAGGGGCGCTGATCGTTTCCAGTTGCCACCTCGTGGAGGTATGTGTGGAGATCTTGGGCTAGGCCTTGCCATCAGCCAAGCCCCCCGGCTCGGACACTGCTCGTAGTCTTCCTCATCCCGCAGATACCGCTCTTTTGGGAGATTCGGACTCGCGGCCCCAAAGCGTCGTCACCGAAGCAACTTTACAAAGGGCCAGGTGTCGTTATAAAATGAACGAAATAACTTAAAGTTGAGTTTGTCTGTTAGTGTTAATGATGATCTTAGAGCGACACGTTTAAGGTATCCAGGATCTATGCTAAAAGATCCACACGCTGTCTGCGTATCCGTACCATTTATGATATGGAGAAGAGGAGCAATTAATATGTTGTGTTGACCAAATATATATGAAATTCATGCCAGTTGGATTTGGTTCTGACGCATTATTTTTAAACATTCATGCCTGCCTAGACCATTGCTGGCCAGTGTTTTTATTGTTTATTGTACGTAAATTGATGAGGCTGCATGCTGGCTCTTGGCCGACGGACCTTTGACCAACGGAAACGTGGCCGACCAGAGACTTGAGCAATGGGCACTATTTGCTTTAAAACGATTACTTTGCTTTCATTCTTCTTGTCACTTCTTCTTTTGTTTTCCTTTGTAACTGAAGGAGTTAGCATAAGTCATTCACGGAGGTATATTCAAATCACATGTTTAAGCGTAAATACTGCTTGATAAACAACGACATTACTGTAAATAACTCTCAGAGAAAAATCACGCTGTTATGTGACGTGAGTATATTATGCCTTATATATATAAACTGTCAATTCCCTTCATGCCCAACTTTTGTAATCTAACTTCCGGCTGTCCTAGTGCAAGGAAGCATGTGAGGATAGTGGATATCAGGCCCGTAAATCGTGCCATCGAGACCGACCACAACATAATTCCTGGGAAAAAGAGGACTGTCAGTACAAGAGCTTGAGGATGTCCTTGACGCTCTGATGCAATATTCCAGAGAGGTAAATGTGGTGCTGCTCATAGAATTTTATCAGACTTTGAAAACACGTCGTGATTACACAAATTTGTTAAATTTCTTGAAGACACTGCCGTGTAGTACTGCATTTTTTTACCATTCCTATATTCTCTACTATAAAAGACAGGATTATAAGACAGGATTTAGTACTTGATCTATCTATGGACTCTTGTTTTGATCTCTTGGGACCATTCGGTACCTTGGAGTTTAGAACTCGCAGTAGAAAATACAGTGTCACAGCGCGGGAAATCATTAGCTTATCAACACTCTGCGGATCGTTGAAGGCTGTTATATTGGAGACTTAAGCACCGTGTGTTATAAGGTACCATGAATGCTCTGTCTGGGCCTTCCTCTGATCGCAGAAGAGGTAGCAAAATACAGCCCGAAAAAGACGAGAGTGAAATTTAAAGCAACGGATAATCGGACTCAAAACTTCATATCCGAGACAAGCAATCTCATTACTGACACCTGATGATACTCTACAAAAGTGCTGATATTAGAAGAGATCCCCGATTCTTGGAAGTCGAAAAACGGAGCTCTCAACTTCGTTTTAGGCAAAATTCCAAATTTCCCGCTAACATCTTTTTCACCACGATATCAGAAAAGACATACGCCTTTTTCATAAAGAATAAGAAGGTGCCCTTATACTGCGTGCGTGGAAAAGGAACGTGAGTGCTTAAAATAATCGAGAAATTCTGAAGGCTTAGTGTCATTACCTTAATCTTGCTGCTTACGGCTGATAAAAAATGTCACACAAATGATCTTCCGATTATAGTTTTGAATTATTTATTGAAGACTTATGTTTCTGATTTGGAATCAGTGCAGCATCCAGCGAGACAAAAGTGGTGTAATGGCTGTATTTACCATATCTACATTTGTGAAAGGCGACTATGACTGCCCCATAATATAAAATTTTATATAGTGAACCTCGAATACAACGAGCTAGGCTTCAACGAGGGAAATGAAATTCCCGTGTTTTTTCCGTTTTTTCCCCTTATTTGTAATAGTCTAGTAAATGTACCTCTGATCCAACGAATACAAAATTCTAGCAACCTCGGCTGTAACCAGGTCATCGACCTGAAGCTAGGCCGTCGCACATCCTTTTCACCCGCAATAAAACTGTCAGCAGCGGGCAACTCCCGACGGTTTACGCAACAATCTGCCTCAGGTAACGGATTTTAGCTGTACTGGTTATTCTTTGGTACAAATTTTTGAAATTAATGTGTAGCAGACACTTATTATTTCGCGCTTTTTCCTCCCTCATACAAATTCTTATTTCAAATACTACAAGAGATATTAGCACTTGGGCCCTCGGGGTTTGAGAAAATTGTATTTGACGTTTTATTTTCTACATAGGAAGCTAGAAAGCGTTTTACAAGTATCCTTACCTAAAAATGTCCCTGCCTAAAATACGGGGGACCTCCATCTCCATCCTCGGCTTCTTTCATTGTTATGGCCTTTACTGTTCTGTGCTTCTGCTCCAATCGGCGCGCATATCATTCTTCACATTTCTCTTTCTTTACTACCACGAAATATTGCAATGTCCAAAAGTATCGCTTGATGTGACAAATGCTCCCATCGAATGTTCTGTGGATATGTGTCGTAAATATGTACACGAATTTGTTCCCATTGCTCGTATTATAGTGTTTAGCATTTGTGTAGCCGCTCGACAAAGTTAACCGCTTTTCGGCATTATCAAAATCAACAGCAATAGCAGAATGATATCATCGACTCGAGTTTATCGAATTTGAGGTTTGTGTGCGTCTGAAAAGTTTGCTGTATTTGCTGTCCCCATTTTAAGATAAAACTGTTGTGCAGGATGGGAAAAATCCCTAAAATTGACCTTGAGTATAGTCACCAAGGATAATTTTGGGATATATGGAGCTTATCACGGCTTATACCTCGTCACCGATTTTCACCGATATCGTCTTAATATTTTTTAAAAATTCACTGCCCTTGGATTTAATTTTTCATAATGTCATTTCCTTATGGAGATATGGCCAGTCTGTCTGAAAAGGGGTTTTAAATTAGTAAATTAAACCCACATTTAAACTGAAACTTTACGAAAATAATTTCTCAGTTTACTGTGGTTGTGTCTCTTTCTGCCTTTAAAAGACCATATTTTTTCTACTAAGTTAACAACAAATATTCTTCACCAAAAGAAAGGTCCGTGGACAGTCTGTTTGGTGATATCAATATCTCATGACTACAAACATCGAGATGTAGATCCATATTGACGAGCGGCTACACACATCAGTAAAATTATTGGCCATTTTTAGAGCATAAAGACACATCCCATTTATTTTGATATGTTGTCCTATAGTGTCTACTCGAGGAAACCAAAGAAAGACTAGCAACTATTGCGAGATTCCCGTTATAGCAGATAACCCACCGCCTTGAGTAACGTCGACAAGAAATTTTTCGCGGTCTTGAGTTTGGAATAGTGGCCAAGGCGGGAAAACACCTCAAAATTGGCTTCAAATAATTTTTTTTCCATGTAGACTATTAGTATTGTACCTTACACCCCC
>JAWQUT010000184.1:964894-990791 GCA_033807755.1 Ellobium chinense | reverse complement strand
GGGGGGGGGGGGGATACAAACCTTTCGCAGATTTTAACATTCAGCAGTTTTAAATGGTATTTAATATATAGACTAGATCTTAATCTCTCGTCATATTAGGCTTGTTTTTTATTGCATGAAATTAAATACAAATCCTCGCGTCTGTTTATTTAAGACAGAGTCTGCAGATGACTTTATTGTCTTTTGAATTCGATATGAAAATAAAGCATCACTTTATCTGTACTATAAATGCAAACAAAAATTACGAATGCTCCATTCTACAAAAGGTTTGCATTTAGTGTGATTTTCAGGTGGGACGATATTGCAGTTTTATTGAGAAATTATTAAAATTACAGGACAAATAGATGGGCACCCTGTCCAGACAATTCACACCACATAGATCAACATGAAATAGCTTTATAGTGTTGAGCACAAACAATACTATTATCGTAAACTTTTCAGATCTGGAAAACAAAAGATCATCCTGTCCTTCGTTAGATTCTTGGATTTCTCATAATTCGATAAAAAGAATCAATCAGTTTTGCGTAACATTTTGCACCTAATGTCAGACATTTTACCGAGGACAACTCTTATAATCTAAATCAAAATGAGTGAAGTTTAAATTTAAACATTCATGTTTAGTGCAGCAAACACTTTACATTTTTGGGAACTGAGAAATCATCTTTTCCTTCCTGCACTTCTCGAAGTGACTTCTTAATAGTAACCTACATCAAAGTACTGAACATCCGCTCATTGCCACTCCTTCGGCGCCTTTATGTCGCCATCCGACGATGACTTGGGGGAAAAAAATGAAAGGGCTAAGACCGACACCAACCCTCATTTGGCTCGCAGGCACCAACATAATTCTGATATTAGGCTTAGATCTCTTTGCATTTTTGTAGAACAAGATTGACTGATTTATTTGTCAGATACGACATTAAAATGCGATAGTATGTCAATGGGAAAAAAAATAATTAGATGCAGAAGTAAATAGTATGGGGGGGACAGCCTGGNGGGGGGGGGGGGGGGAACAGCCAAGCATGGGGGACATTCTAGCATGCGACTAACGTATGCTAGTTTGTCTCCCCATGTCAGATTGTCCGAGGGAGACAGTTTGGCATAAGAGGGGACACTTTGGCATATGCTATCTTGTCCGGGGGGGACAATCTAGCATATGCTAAGTTGTCCGGGGGTCATGCCAGCATGTCTCCCCGGACACAGATATGGGGAGACACTTTAGCATGATTGTGGCACCGGCGAAAGCGAAACTAAGAAGAAACGCGCGTCAGCATTGATATTGCTGTGTACTCTACGCCATAACGGAATGCCAATATTTATACTATACTGTACTGTACGAGATGATTTTCAGTACAAGAAAGCTCTTTAAGCGCCCGACTTCATTGCTGAAGGCATTCACGGTATTCTTTTTCACAATGACAGTCGATTTTCGGATTTTGAAGAGTACGAATCCTATTTTCGTAACGAGGTCACATTTTCCTATGAAATACGAAAATTTCGTACTGGTTGGCAGCTCTGGTTTGTGTAACACTGAGGATCGTTGTTTTTTCTTTTTGGAAACTGAAAATAGTGTATGTTGTTTTTTCTGAGTATCGTTTTGTGCAGATTTAGAATAGTCTACATATTTTCTGAGTAAAGTTGCATAAAGGTTCATCTCTGAGTTATGAAAAGGTCTTTGTACTGTCTGTATTCATTTGTTCCCATTTTGTACATCTGTGGGCTTGTTTTCCTGTACATTTACATGCGGCCGTACTTAGGTCATGCTTTTGTTCGCATCTAGGAGAGATGGCCGCACTTAGGGCTTACCAGTGACCGCACCTCGGCCAGGTGGCCGCACCTTGGCCATTTTTCCTGACAACATTTTACTAATCTCTGCCATAAATAACAACAGTGAGCGCCTCTCGCCACTTTCAATCCACAGTTATCTTCACATGTCCTAGGTACGGTCAACAAAAAATGTTCTAGGTGTGATAGTGGAGCTAATATAAAGGGTAGTTCGCTCGTGGCCTCAAGTGGACTGGTGACTCTAATGTCCACTTAGTATCCTCATTTATATTTATTTAGTATTTATTTTAGTATATATGGCCAGTGACTTAATACATTGTACTGACTGATTATTGAAGAGTAATTTAGCTTTGAACATATTAGGTCTTGTGATAAATTTTTTGTAGACATACTTCTTCCTTTCCAGATTAAATTTTGGACATTCGAATATGGCGTGAAATTCATCTCCGATAGCAAATTTATTATTACAAAGAGTGCATTTACGCTCGTATAGGTTACAGGCCTGTAATTGTACTTTCACTATTGGGTCCTACTACTTAGGGGTTATAGTTCATCTCTCCTTTTCACTCTCTGACATGCCCTGCTTCCAGTGATAAGGGCTCCAGGGGGCAAATTTTGATATCATGGGAAACTGTTTACTTTATTTTGCCAGGCACTATTTAGCCCTGGGCTGGAACTGCCAGGTCAAGGGCGTACTCAGGCGGAAGAGGAGGGTTTCGGCGTTGACCAGTGAAAAAATTAGAGTTTGTTTACAAATAGCAACCAAGCTCAAAATTTCAATGGGCTTGCTAGTCAATCTTAAAATTTGGGCCACATAATGACCTTCAATCTGGTGTGGGTCTGGATGAAAGCTGAAACTTTAGGTTCAGAGAGCCGCTCAAAATGTTAATATAGCTCATAGAGGAAAAAAGGGTCCAATCCCATTACATGTCTCTAACCTACATAGGAACATTATTCCATCTTCCTGCCTCTATTGCATTTAATAATTAGTTGTTCTTAATCTACAAAGGAAGTGTCTTAAGTGTTGTCTAAATAGTTAGCGACTGTTAATTCCGACTTGATGCATCTAAAAAAGGTAGCTTTCCCCAATATTTCTATGCTGCTGTTCCAAAACTGGAATGCCTGGTCTTTTAGCTTCCTGTCAAATAGCTGGGTGATTTATTTTATTTAATATTGATGTCTGCTGGAGCCAATTTCTCGATAGCCAAGGAAATTCAGAGTGTTTTCAACTATTTTTTAACCATGGTACAACATTTGTGAATTGTGAATTTGTGGTAGTCAAGAAGTACGTCGTACATTTTCTTGGATAATTTAGTTGCTTTCCCAGTGATAAGTTTTAACCAGTGCGTCAGCATTTTCTTATCGATTTCCAGTTGCAGAGGACAGGGGCGTAGCGTGGGGGTCGAAACCAGGTAGGCAAATCAGCACAATGGCTACGCAAATTATCGCACTGTTGCCTTTTGGTCACCCTACATTTTCATTAGGTAAAAGTGCGGTAAACAAACGAGGTTTTATACGATGAATATTTGCCTCACCGTCTATACCAGGAGTGCATAATAACATCAGTACAGTATCTTGACAATAGTCAAACAAAAACAATCTTAACTTACTCAACAATAACAGCACTGTAATAACTGAACTCACCTAATGTTTACTCCTTGCAAATAAAATTGAAATGTCTTTCATATGGGTAAAATTATTATGGTGGCGTCGCTGAAGGAAAAGTTTTAATGATCAGCTTTACTTCCAATATTAGGGACATCATATTTCATGGTCGTGTCTGGTTCATAGTTGAACGTGTCTAGTCTATTTTATTTTTCTTCATGAGAATCTAAACGAGAGCTTACAGGCAACATTGGCTGCTTTCAAAATATCAGCTACGTTTGTTAGGGGGTTTCACTGAATTCATTTTGCCAAAACAAACGGTCTCAAAATAATGTGTAAGGTCTAGCCCTAAACTAAGATTTTTATAGTCTAGACCTATGTTAGAAGCACCGAGCAGGGTTATCAGACTTTTTCTTTCCGAGTCGAACCCAAATCGCATACCAAGAGAGCCAAACCGTGTCCGGAATGGGCCTGCTGGAGTCAGGATTTGACTAACGAGTAATTTCCTAGAAACTGTTCGTTTACTGGGCATACGTGAGCATTATAGTTATCATTATTCATTCTACTTATACCAGAGTGACATCATAAGAACTGAGTGTTAAATGGAAACAGGGGTCTTTTTTTTTTTTTTTCAAATCTTTGTTCACCGGGAAATTATGACAGAAGCCTGATCATATGAAATACCATTTTGAGAGAGGTAGACTAGATGTGTTTTTATTATTTTAAAAATTAGTAAATTTTAACCTAAATTATGTTGGACCCAGAAAGAGACAAAGAGCGAATCAGTTATTTGAGAACCAAGAGCTTTTTAAACTGACAAATATATGGTATTTAGCCCCAAAGAGCTATGTCTGGCAACTGGCACCGAGATGATGCAGGCCTTGGCTAACACGCACGACCTCATTCCACTTCGGCCAATGGGAGAAGAGAAAGTCAGTCGTCTGAGCTCGTTTGTCCTCCGTAGGCATTTTGATTTTTGCCTACAGGCATGGAAATTTAACTACTACCCGCGGACATCTTTGGGACTTAGTCTGGGTTAGAGTGATGCTTTTTTGCGTATGATATTGTCCCGCGAGTTAACCTATGTAGTCAAATTTCCAAAGTGACTACTTGGCTAGCCAAGCTGAGCTGCGTTTGGGGTTCAGTCAGGGTTCAGTTGCTGTTCTTTTGATATAGCACTAGTACGGTAGAAGAGGTGCGGCACTAGTGGTTGCCTTTTATAGTAAAAAATGTGAGATGACTTGCACAGTGCTTTTTATGTTTTTGGTCAGTCTACTAAGCTGCGAATTCATAAAGGCTGATTGGAGCTGGCATTTCTTATTTCAATTATTTCCTGTTCTCTGTTTTTTTTTCCTCTTTAGCATCTTATAAAGCCTTCATTTTTCATTTTTCAAGTGGTAGTCAATATTTATTACGCTACGCCCGTGGCAGAGGATACCGCCCAATCTCTCCCAATACCATATATTATGCAGGTGTGGACTTCCTTAAACCGAGTACCTTTTTTCACAAATTCAAGATGAATATTTTCTAATGTTGTTACATCAGTGTGTCCCCGTATCTCACATCCATACATTAAAATAGGTTTCACATGAAGATCAAAAAGATGAAGCTGGCAGCTCACAAACAAATTCAGTGACCTACTTTTTGAGAGAACACCATACATTGCTTTTCTTGCTTTATCTCTATTTATTATCTTTTTCGCTTTTAGAAAAATGTTTATTCTGTGTAAAAGTTAGGTCCAAGTACTTGTATTCTGACATAATTTCTAATTTGACATTATTTATGTAAAATTCAGAGTGGGTTCTTTTTCTTCTAAAAATCACAGCTTTAGTTTTATCTGTATTTATCTGTAGCTTCTATCTTTCACAATATACAGCATATGCTTCTAGTGACTTTTTTTTAGGTTTTTAGCATTGTTCGCAATGAGTCTGGTGTCATCTGCGTATAATAGGACCAGTAAGGATATAAAGTCTGTCACATCATCTTGTTTTTCTAATCTGACTCCTTCACCACTTAGGCCCTATATCTATAAGAGAAGACTCCAAATCATTCAAATAAATACAAAACAAAGACAAGACAAGTTCTCTCCTTGACGAATCCCGATACTGCATGGGAAGAATTCGGATCATTACCTGGAGACTACAGTTTGGGCATACACTGAATACAATTTTAATGAAATTTCCATTTACTCCTGTTTGGAGAAGTTTGCTGAACTCTCTCCACACAGTGTCGTAAGCACGGGCCAGGTCAACGAAGCGCAGTAGGCCTATATTGTTTTGTTTTTCTGCATAGCACATTCAGCAAACCTCCCAAAACAAACAGTAGAATAGCCAGGTCTAAGGGTACAACCATGCTGACAACGGAACCCAACGATCAGACCGGACCGTCTTCGGTCCGAAAAGAATGTGCGCGACAGATGGTGAAAAACGGTTTGGCCTCCCATGCTGTCGCTTTTTCTGTCGGGCGCGCCGACCATGCTAACGCCGGAAACCGACGGTTAGATACCACTACAAACATGGCGTGTAGCAGAAGAAGAAAGTTGTTGTTGTTGTGGTTAAGGAGAAGACAAAAGATATTCTTACAGGGTGTTTCAGGTCGCTGCTCGCTGAAACGGAGTCCCCCAAGCGATCTATTTTTAGCCGCGCCGTCCGAACCGGCGGCTGACTGTTAGTAAGTTACCTTCATTCATGCGTGAAAGGTCAGATCCGTGCTTCCTTCGATGTTGACTGTTAGTGTTATTACTACTAGTATTACTGATTAGGCTGCTAGGCTTAACTTAGATGTTTGTTAGACCAATGCCTAGGAACAAGCATTGCGCTTAGACTTAGAGTACTTGCCACTTGAACATAAGAAATAACATTGTCAAGATCTGGAGAGAGTATTTTTTTTTCCTCTTTCCGAAACTTTAGAAATTTCCGAAATACCACTAACATGCAGTCAAGAACTTTTTGGTAATGGTGCTACGCAGTCAAGAACTTTTTGGTAATGGTGCTAAAATCAGCAGAATTTTACAGAATTCCTGCTGACCAATAAAAAAAAAAGTCTATGATTGATGGTTGCAGCAGCTAGTAGTTATTCTGTGCAACGCAGCGCAATATCAGTGAACGAGCAAATGAGTAGGGGAAAACTTCAATAATTATGTCGGATGTTCTTGCCTCTAGACTGTAGACATAGAGAATTATCAACATAATATACGTATATNATGATAGAATGATAATGAGTCCGTGCACGTGAAATTTAGTCTTAATACCAAGGTAAGTTACACTTATTAAATGAATCAACACTTAATATCGAGGTTCCTCTACATGTTCACATAAGGAGATAAATCAACCTTTATTTACTGTCTAGAGAATATGTTTTATAATGTCTGTTAGTATCAGTATTACCTATTAATCAGCTGCAAGTAGGAGAGGAGGAAGGGGAAGTCAAGATATTAAGTTATTATATCAATAGGTATACCTCTTTGCTAAGTATGAAATCATATGCGCGAATTCTTAAGTCCTTGATAAGTATAACATATACTTTTTTCATGCACCAAGGGGCATTTGATACAAGAACTTTATTTAATGAAATGATAATTACAAAATTTTTATAAACAAGGTAGGTCTGATTATGGGTTCCAGCTTCTAATGCTAAGTTTACACAGATCTTTCCCTCTTCCCCGAGCGAAGAAGCCGGCATAGTGGTATAGATCTATGGATCACATTGATTTCGTGGGGATACCCTACAGAAGAACAGTTTGATGAAGTAGATTTAGGTCATTAAAACAATTTAAGCGCCAGGAACGTCATTTTCTCCAAGCTCCACATAGAGCTGATCACTAGCTACGGCCAATGTTATGCACGGATATGCACTTTGACCCCCCCCCCCCCNCAGGTGACCTCCGACTGATGACGTAGGCGGTTATCGGACTTAGAGCGATCCGAGGTCCACGCGGAAGATCTGAACAACCCTTCTATAGACGATTTGGGGTCCACTTCATGCAAAGACATCGCCAAACACGTATTTAACAATGTTGTGATGTAATTTTTCTCGTTTGTCAAAAATAGCTGATGTTTGCTATACCGTTTTTCATCATCCATCTTGAAGACTTTCTTGTAAACAAGTGACAGTGCCGCTTTCAACGTTGGTTCGAAGAAGTTTCGTTACAGTCGACTCCGCTGAATCGCCTTTTCAGCTTAATCGCCTCGTTTCCCAGGGAATCGAATTTTTACTATATAAAAGACACTGAATAATCGTCTCTCACTCCGGATAATCGACCACTCTTCAGCGCCCGTGAATTCAAAGATCAGCGGTTGAATGCTTAAAATTGACAAACAAATATGTACACAGACAACCTTCTGTGCGCGACGGATGGCAGACAGGTTGACTGACAGCTGCCACGCCGAAATAGGTGTGATAAGCCTTTCCTCCCCACCTACCGTTCCCCTTGTCCCCCTTCGTCCCACGCTACTCTGATTTACTTTTATAGACGCTCATTATTGCACTAGATTATTTTTTACCGCCACGGCTGAACCGCCTGACAATCCCTCATATTTGACCCTTCTCACTTTGTGAAAAAAAATATAACAAGGTATCCAAATATCTCCTTTAAGCCATTTGGTTTCACCAAAAGTGACCATGTCTTAGTTAGAAACAAAATCTATAAATTTAGGATACTGTTGCTTTCTCCCCAGACCATTAACATTTATATAACAGATTTTTAAGATCGCATCCTCACTGTTACTTTCATGTAATAACTTTCTGCTTTTGTAGTCGTTTCTGCTCTCAGTTTCTCCACAAACCGTAGCTGAACTGTCAAGACTCTCTTCAGCATCTTCCTTACTGTCAGTTATTTAATTTGCTATCATAATACAAATTACATAATTACAAATGAATACAAAGAGAGCATTCTGTGTTCTAAATATTACGTACGAGCGTATTTGTAATAATCATATAACTCATCCACTTGAAAGTAATTATCACAGATTGCATTATTTTCATTTAGTAAGTTATTTTCATCACTGCCATAGGTATAATCATGACATTAACTCGTGCACAGTGAACGAAAACAAAGTTCAGAGTCACAACAAGGGACATAATAATAGCAGCAATATGTAATGTTATTGAAGATGAATACCATGTTTTGCTGGAATGCCCCAGATTTGCCATTTACAGAAACAAGCTTCTCCCGAAAAGAATCACCGTTAAACCCAGTATGTACAAATTAATATCCTTCATGAAAAATATGAGGCAAGAAGAAATTAAACCATTTGCAATTATGTGTCACAAAATTTTACTAAACTATCAGAGAATAGCATTATAAACATCTTCTGGTGAATGCCTATGATATGTGTATGGTAAAGGTTTTGGAAGTGGAATTATTGAACGTGTATGTGTGGATAGGTTGCCAAGAGGAGATAGAAAGGAAGAGAGAGTATGTGGCTTCTGTGTGAGAATGAATGTGGATGACAGTCGAATAGTGAACGCGAATGGCTGGCACGTTTGAGAGTAATGGAAAGACTGACTCTGACGTGCGACAGGAAATGGTATGAAATGAGGTACGAATGGATTATTTGTAAATATTTTCAATGTATTATGAATCTGTACTGGCATATATGCCTATAAAAAACAAAACTGAAAACTGAAACTGTTAAGTCTCTCCGTTCCAGCGTCCATATTGCACGCCAATCCTGGGCTGCCTGCGTCATCGCTTGCGCCCTCCAAAGGGGTCGACTTCGGACTTCGGGGTTTGACCTTGTGGATGTTTCGCAGGTGGTCGCCAGACAAACGTGTTGTCTAGCCTCATGTTTCCGGTACTGTCTACGAAGTACCTCTGCTGGTCGACGGTGCAAGTGTCCCTATTCAGCGCAACTCTTTTATTCTGCGCCCTTGCCCTTTTCATCCTTTGTGAGAGGATGCAGCGTTTTTCGTTCCACTCCTTTGCGAAGTGTTCATTTATGCCGAACTGGGTCTCCTTCAGCTTCGGACCGGTGAGCTTTGCGGCTTGAGAATTTCGCGATGATTGGTCGGATACTCGCAGGAAGTTTTCTGCTCAGCCTGTGCACAACGTCGAACTCAACACTATCTCCTTCTCCTATTTTCTCATTTAAGAACTTTTTCAAAACTTCCTCCGTGTCTTCGTCGTTGCTTTCCTCTATTCCTGTGAATATCAGATTGTCTCTCATACTCCTGTATTCCAGGCCTGCCATTCTGTCCGCATATGACTCGAGCTGTTACGCAGATACTCGACTTCCTCGCCAACTCCCTTTAAGTCATTGTTCTGTGTCCTGAGCTTTAATCTGCACTGTTCGATACCTTAATTCAGAGAGGCAACACTTTCCTCTAGCTTCCCAACTGTCTGCGCCATCTCTTTTATCCCTCTCACTTTCTTTTCGAAAGACTTCATGTCCTGGTCAATATCCTCCACTTTCGCGCCAGGGACGTAAAGCCGTGTCATTTTTGTGTGCATACTTTACATTTTGTCTGATATAAATGCCAGCTTGTCAAATTAATAGTTCTGTGTGGGGCTTACTCGTTCTCTCTCAGCTAGGCTGTCCTCTGTTCTGGTGTGCCGGAGTAGATTAGGATTCCTTTCTGACATGTTCAGCTTTCCCTAATGCACCGTCAGGGCTGGTGTCAGCAGAGTCCGCCTCTGAAGCTGTTAATGGCGAGCTCAAGTTGGTCACGCTCTCTTTCAGGGCTCTTTACATCCTCGGAGCTCTTACTGCTGTCACAGACTGCCGTTTGTAAGGTACCCTTTCTCTCCAGATCCGCCTGTGCACCTGTTTTCCCTCTTGTGCCTGCAGTCGCTTTGCCAGGGGCGGGGGCTGCACTGGATGGCGAGGCTGCAGAGGTGCGCAAACTACATTTTCTCAGCATGACTGTAAATATCGCTCACCTCCGGCCCAGTTACCGCCTTAAGTTGTAAGCAATGTTACAGGTTCAGGGTCCAAAGTCCAATTTACCACAACATCTAATTAGATATTTTCAGCTCCATCACGTGACCTAGGAAATCTTGCTCACACGTTGGTTTCATGCTCTGCTCATGTATGATTACTCGTCATTTATCACAACATCTAATTAGGTATTTTCAGTTCCATCACGTGACCTAGGAAATCTTGCTCACACGTTGGTTTGTTTACATGCTCTGCTCATGTATGATTACTCGTCATTTATCAAAATATATCCTAGCAATCCCTAGATCAAGTGGTGTAACTGACCCGTCTGAAAATACCTCATTGCTGTAGTCCTCTATATCGCTGTAGGGAGTTAGAGAAAAAAATGCCGACTTGCAGTGCTCGATAACTGGTATCTCATACCACTGCCACTTAGAAAATGGACGAATTCTATACTCCCAGAACTTTAGAAAGATGCAGGCTTCGATTAGTTTGTAAGTCAACACAAGCTGTCACTATCGGGCATACGACAGATGCAGTAACTCTTCTACTTCCCTCAGATCAGTACTACAAGTTCACACATGCTAATCTAGGCTGTTGTCAAACTGCCGCGTAGGAAGCTAACGGGATGAAGAAGGTCGATGATGATGTGTGGTTGGTATTGGCAGCTTCTAGAATGAGTCGTCCTTGTGACTACTTGGCTGATATATCTTCGCGAAACGTTCTTGTCTTGTTGGGTTTATAGATGGAATAGAAGATACGCTTACACAGTCAAGCGTAGTGACAAGTTCTCGTATCCTCCATCTCTAAGATGTATGTGTCGTTTTCTCGTTGGATATTTTCTCGTTTGCACGTATGTAGATGTATCCAATCTGATTTAGTCCAGTTCATGAAGTTACCACTGCTGTCGATGGATATCCATCAAAATTAGTTTGTGCATTGTTGACTGTGACAGCCTTATGCTTTGTGATATAGATCTTGCAGTTTCCTCAACTTGGGGATCATAATTGTAAAGTTATGACAGGTAAAAAGCCAGGTGCTTAGCATAATGCATAATAATGTGGGCTACAGATGCCAAACCTTCCGTACATTTGGGAGTGAAGAGATAATAATATGCTCTTTTTGAAGAAGAATTCAACCCCATCCATCATCTTGCGCACCATACGATCTTATCTTTAATATGTTTGAGATCTTTTTCTGTAAAATATAAGTTGGGGAAATACAAAGTAATCTTGATATACAAGTGACGTTAATTGCTGATAGTGCTCCAGAGATAGTTTGTACAGACCTGTTTATTTGTTCCACTACTGTCTTGTCAAAGCTGGTTATAATGTTCGTGAGGTCGATACTATGCCTTAGATAAGGCGCGTTTTGCTCTGATCGTACATGGGAATAGCGGCATTCTGTATGGGAAATCGCTGGGCTCTTGTCATCGACTTTTAATTTCAGTTGTTGACAGTTCGCTGCTTATACAGGACTGCGCATCTTCTATGGTTCACTTCCATCTGAGCTGTTTCCGTGAACTCATGAATTTCTTTACCATATAGGTCGGTTCAGTTGCTGAGATGGCACATCAGCATAAGTCATCAACATAGCCTTGTACTGGTGTTAAGATAATGGCTGCAGCATCTTGTGCTGAGTGTGGTGTGTTGATCCACTGTAACCATTTGTCTATTCCTTGTGAATGTGAATTATGTTGGTTATTCCCTCTCTGGTCTTTACTTGAAATGTGGACCTACCTACCTTCCTGGCTACCTAGCTACTTATCTAGCTATCTATCTACCTACCAACCTACCTACCTACCTACCTACCTACCTGCCTGCCTGCCTGCCTGCCTGCCTGCTTACCTACCCATTTACTTACCTACCGACATCTATTAATTTGTTCATTGATGCGATGTGGCGGTAAAATGACTCCTGCTCATTTCCTTCCGGACCTGGTGGGATCCAACAATGGTGCTTATACCACTGTAAAATTGTTGAGAGGAATTTATTTTCAATTCTACTGATACTCGTGTTTCATAAATCTAAGGATGTACTTTTTGTGAAGAGCTCGTAATGTGTCTATAACAAGCACTAAAATTTCGCAGTGATAGCCTAAACTATATCTCGAGTGAAGGGGGAAAATATTTGTTGAACTTTTCCCGATAACACATTATATTCAGTGTGGACATCAAATGGACAAGAAACTTCTGTGATCTTCACTTCTATTTGTTCGAAATCAATAATAATGATGTAAGATCTAGTGTTTGCGTGCTGGAATGTGTTTGTTTGTGAATGACTGTTTTCAGATCAATGACTATGCTTCAGCATGATGTCCTGCAATACAGTTTTGTCCTTGTTACCGGCTGCCACTTTCTGGAAGATAATGTAAAGAAATGCGAATGTGTCTCTTCTGACGAATGTTCTGTTTCATAAGCCACAGAATACTTCAGAGACAGTCTCACTTGGGTGATTGCATATCTTGCATCTCTTGATGTATGTCTGCGTGTAGTAGTTGATAAAAGGGATATACATACCTACGTACACGTTGCAGGATAGCACTTGGCCCTTCATATGCTCTCTTATGAACTAGCCGTTTCATCCCCGTGTTTTCTCATACAGAATGGGGCTTGCATAAGCGGAGATTACCTTAGCTCACCCATGTATTTTAACCGCTGACATTGCTGGGATGGCGGATGGCCACTTCTAAGGAGAACAAGGGACAGCTCTAACACGGACTGGCTCTGTTACTGGAGGTTTTGCTTTTTTTTGTGGTAGATTGAGTGCAGCTCCCACTGCTTTGTGCGTTGACTGTATTCATCTTCAAACAGAGCAGTTCTCTCCCCTCCCAAATGCACGGGAGGTTTGGCATAATAATATAACTGCTTTATGCCAGTTGGTTGTTTGGAGGTTTTACTGATTTATGCAGTTGGTTGTTCAGAGTTTCTGCTGTTTTATGCAGTTGCTTTTCTGGAGTTTTTACTGCTTGATGCAATCAGTTGTTTGGAGTTCCTGCTACTTTATACAGTTTATTGTTTGAAGTTTCTGCTGCATTATGTTTCTGACTTTTTAATCTAATGCAGTTGGTTGCTTGGAGTTTCCGGAAGCTAATAAAAGGATTGTTGATTGATTTTATTGTTGGAGGGATGGGAACAGCATGTAAGGGAATACAGTGATTGTTAAAGGTGGGGGTTGGCGGGGGGCGAAACAGACAGTAAAATTAAATCAGTCTTCAGGCACATGTGGTAGCTGGGCCTCCAGAAAAGGAAAGTGGAGGGGCGCGTCCTACTCTCTCTGGCCACCGCACTGTTTGGTTTTCTTCATTCTCGAGGTTCAGTGTAAATACATTAAAGCAAAGTATGTTATGAAATCTGGACAAGGCTGTTGGACGAGTTCAAAATTTAGGATGAAATTAATACGCAGATCTTAATCAGTCCTAAGCGGAAAAACATACGAATTTTCATTACCTTTCATAATACTCATTTATGGAAATGGTTTCACGGTTAAGGATCTAAATCTGGTGGTTTAAATCTATCTATCTATCTATCTATCTATCTAACTGTCTGTCTGTCTCTGTCTGACTGGCTGACTGACTGACTGACTGACTTATTTTATGTCTACCAAAATATACATTTTTTATTTTTTGGAATATCACCGATTTCCTTGGATCAAACGTAGTAAAATTTTTCATAGCTTCCTCCTTCAATGTGCCGTAACAAGAAACCATTTTTTGACAATGATGAATTCGAAATAAAAAAAGAGTTTTCTTCATAAAGTTATAGACTATTTTAAAAAGTCGACAGCCACGAAATGTTCAACATTAATTAATATTTTTACAGCCTCATTATGACTTCCGGACAGGAAGCTGTCGTAGACGCAAACATGCTTGCTGTGGATAAAATGCATGTTTCAAGTGACCATCAGGCTTTTTGGGTTGTTTTTTTTTTTTGNGGGGGGGGGGGGTAATGAACACAGCTCCGTCGGAACTTACCGATGATTTTTTCTTAGCACTTATAGTACTTTGTCGCGAACACAAAATAATTTCTGCGTCATGTCGCGTATTTTTCATCATGGAGAAGGCTATGCCTTTTCTAATATCGTGATGAGGAAAATATCAGCAAGGAATCGTTTTACTGCACTGCAAAAAGTCACCGGTATGTAAGCATTTTCGTAGAGTACCATTATGGATCGGCAGTATGATTTACGAGTAGATTGCTTGTTTGGGGTGTGAACTCCAAGTAGTCAACTGGTTGCATTAAATTCATAATGGGTCATTCTCGGGCTGTAGTTAAGATGCCAGCTTTTCAGCGGTCAAATGAAGGCTCAAGCTTCGTTTCACGAAGAGCCATCATCCAAACGTATGATACACAGTGAGGAAGTTCCCTGAATATCAGACATCAACAAACATCCCCGCACAGTGGACACGCCAGTCATATCCCGCCCTGCGACCTTGCGGCTGCTTCTGTGTTTTCTAGATTCTATGTCAAACACATTAGTGATCCAAAAAAATCAAAGGATTGTGCGCGTGCGACGTCTAAAGGCTCCACAAATAGGTCAAATGCCATTTTAATGGAAAATATGAGAAAACATGCCCCCCCCCCTCCCCCCACAAAAAAAAGAATGGTATATAGTAGTGTCGTTTTAAATATATTTTTTCGGTTTTCATTGTTGCACAATTATGCATTAAGATCCATTAAATGGTAAAAATAACACATGTATTGTAATTTAGTTATTGTATAAAACAGGAAGATCAACCATAGTTTGGGTAACTGCCCTATAATACTGAACTCGACGTTTATTTTTCTTAATTACATAGTTGAGTAGGCTGATCAGGATACATTTTCTTTGATGATGGCAGTCCCATTCCAATATAAACACAGTTTCTCAGCCTCTAAAGATTCTGTTCGTGGGCATATTTTGTCAACCATATCAACTTAACTGGCAACATCCAGTTATGCAGCATGTCCGTTCTGCCAAATGTCCATTCGAATAAGTGTCTGTTCGGTCATTTGTCCTTCGGTGAAGTTCGCACATGTGTCCGTCAGAAAAATATGAACGTCCATTGCTAAATATCCATCGGCCATGTGTCCGGGAACCGATTTGCAGGAAGGAATGGCAATGGGATGCGCCATTTTCCTTTTATTATTCTTTCTGGAAAACTGAAAGCCGCAAAAGATGGCCCAGATTTAAATAGGGGATTGCTACATGCTATCATTAAAAGCATTCATTGATGATACCACATGTACTGACTTCTGAACCAAACCCACAGAATGATAAATTGCCTAACTGAATTGGCCAGCTAGTGCCAGAGTGAGAGAGAGGGAGAGAAAGAAAAAAAAGAGAGAGAAAGTGAGGGCGAGAGAGAGAGAGAGAGAGAGAGAGAAACAGAGACAGAGAGAGAGAGAGAGAGAGAGAGAGAGAGAGAGAGAGTGAACGGAAATTTAATAATTTTATGTTAGAAATAAATAGAAATTCTATGTTCATCCTCAATCAGAGTTTTGAGGTTTTTTTTATTGTAAAGGGGGGTGGGGGAAGGGGGAAACGATATAAATTACACATGATGCTCGTCATCTGTGATGCAGTAAACAATATCGCCAAGGAATGGTGGGTAATAGAAAAATCTGACCCAATTTTACCAGACAGCTTGCAAGCATTTGATGCGGGGAACTCGAAAATGGGGGTCCCGTAGCCTATGCTACTTTAGTTACTAAGTTAATAGATCTCGAATCCAATTGTAATTATCAGAAAAAAAAACTTACATTGATTAAACTCTATGCCTTGCCTGAACTAAGGGTATCATTATCTTTTAGATCTGAGAGCAGCATCACAGTATCAATCCCGTACTTTGTCGAAAATCTGGACCGTCGATAAAATATTCCGTACCAATCAGCTGTCGCGGATATAGACTACCTCTACAGACATGCTCCATGGGTCCTGGTAAGATTAGAGAGGATGAAATGCTATGATTAACCGTTCACTCACACTGTGGTCACTGTTGTACTTTGACTGATGGTTCGGATTTCATCACTGTGGCTTTGGGTTTGTTAATGCGGACACCTGCTCTATTAATAAATTTTAGTAAGGGTCATACTTTGTTTAACTGCAGAGAGGACGGGACGAGCTAACGAATTTGAAACTTTGTGAAATGTGGGGTTGATTTTGATTCATAAATGACAGATATCAGGAGTAAAGTTACTCCTCCAATATTTTGGCCAACAATATTATGCAGAACACTACATATACAATACTTATAAATAAATAGAAAAAAAATACCTCGGATTGGACAAAATTCTTGGCACTAGTTCATTTACAAATTCATGCACACAGTCTCCTGCATTTTTCTCGGAAACTCACTAATAATATGCAGTAATTTCTTGCATGCAGTCTTAGACTGTACATGACGGTAAGATTTTCTCGTGAAAAGTCCACAAACACCTTGAATTTCGCAAATCACGAATTCTTATCTCTTTTAGGAACATCAGAAAAACAATGTAACGCAACATTTATATTAGTGCTTCACGACTATTCTGACACCTTTCGTTTTCAAAATCGCACGTTCATTAATGTCTTTGTCAAAATCGTCAACTTTTCTTTTGCTTCCTTGCAAGAACGTCGGTCTTTCAGCTTCAAAGTCCTGTTTTATCGACTGATAAACGGATTTTCTATCTACATCCAACGTTCGGTGTGTTCTCTTCTCCGTGGTATAAACCGTTTCTTCTAAACCTATCTGCAGAAGTGACGGTACGGTACAGTAATAAAGTTACCCTTTGCATGAGGATGAATTTACACTTCAAATTCATGCTGGGTTTTATAATGAGATCAATGATTTAATAATTTTATGTGATAAATTCTATGTTCATATATACCCTAAACACAGTTTTGATTTTGTTGTTGTTGTTGTTGTTGTTGTTGTAAAGGGAGGTGGGAGGAGGGGGAGACGATATAAATTAACATGATGCTCGCCATCTGTGATACAGTCAGAAGTATCGCCAAGGAATGGTGAATATTTGAGAAATCTGATCTAGGATACCCCAGATTCTAGGAAATGAGTGCACGCTTAAGTGACATATCCTTTCACGTAAAAAAATGTTGGATCATCGTTGGTAGTCTGTGGTTAGACATACGACGCTTGCTAAGAGAGGTTAGTAGTTTGAACGTTAAGATATCTAGATAGGGTTCAAAATGAAGTTTTCTTTAAACATTCTGTAAAATTTGGCATTCATTCATTCATTCATTCATTCATTCGACAACTACAGCATTATCAGAAAAATATTTCATCTGAATATTGACTCTAAAGTGTCCAGTCATCATTTGAATAAACAGTTCTTCTTTTTCACGTCTCTTATTTTGTTTCAGTGGCTTGACCCGATAGTCCAAAAAATTCGATAATCCGGACGAATACACGGGAGCCTAAAGGTTCGGATTAAGGAGATTCGACTGTACTCTGCTATTTGAAATAACAGTGGGAAAAATGGGAAAATGTTTATCTGATATTTATCTGATTTCAGCCGTTAAGTCTCAACCAAATCAAATTTCTGAAACGACCTATTTTGTCCTCTTACACAATACAGCAGTCTCCATCCAATTTAGCTAACTTTGCTAGTCGTTCGGAAAGCCGAGGTCACCTGAGGATATGTCCGACTGGTCAACACACATTCAATGTCATCTTCGCCAGCGCTTGCCATCACATACCAACCACCATACGCTCGCTCTTGACATGGCCAAAGAAATGTTAATGACCACATCAGAGGAAGGCAATGAACCCGTCAAGTCACCAACAATCCAAGGTTTCGTCTATGGTCAGTCTAACATGACTACCGAGTCAGTGTCCACCTCGTCGTTTTAATGAGGCCATAAAGTACATACCAAGGTCAACAGAATGAATGTGTGTGCTTTCAAAGTACACTTTGGCCGTTTGGAATACCTCCGCATTCTCTGTGTCATTTGTCATGAACCCCTGAATCATCTTGACATAACATAGTAATGAAAGGGCCAAAGAAAATGTGTCATTTAAATAATTTTAAAACTGACATTAGACGTGTAGATCTGAGCGTGAACCAAAATAAAAGTCTTGACATCAAATCCCTAAAGTAACCGTGGGGTATGCTACTAATCCACAGGTCTTAAAAATAATAAACTACATACATTCACGAGCAAGGAAGAAAACCATGACCAAGTTATATTTGAAGGTTTTGAGAAAAAGTGAGGCGATGTTCTCATGGCAAAGCAAAAACGGTGGGCACGAATTTTTTCAGCTGTAATTCAAGCGGGATAAAACTTGTCGATTATAATAATTTTTAACCTGTGAACACAGGCTTTGACAATGTCATGACTTAAGTGTGATGTAGCCCATTATGGAGTGGTCATACACTCGTTTCCATTTCAGACCAGACTGAAATGCTCCTTCTTGACATTGACATTGATCTGTAACCTCTCATGTATTCTTGTTGACCTACTATAAGCGACCAAGCGAACGAGCGACCGCCGACCGACCGACCGACCGACCGGCCGACAGACAGACCGACCGACCGACCGAGCAATTCACTTACCCAAACAATGAAACAAACAAACAGTATTTCATGCAGGTTGGACTTTTTAGTTGGATTTGATTGTTCATTGTTGCAGCAGTATGTCCCTCGGAAGAAAAGAAAGGTGAGATAATATGTCGCTTTAATATGATGTGTACCAAATTGTAATTATTCGCATTTCAAACCGGCCTCAGTTTTTTCCAAGAAGCTTCTCAAAGATTCAAAACATATTGAGTTATACTGGTGATATATCAGTGGCAAAAAAAAATAGTACCAAAAAATCTATTAGTTTCAACCCTAAATTAGTTTAGGCCCAGTTATTCACTCATTTCATACAAACTGCAAACGGTTGAGTCAATTCGTTAAGACCTCAAACCTCATTACCGATTAGTAATTAAGTTCTTTCGCCTCGACATGTACCAAACGCTAGTCTAATCATTGAATTAATAAACCAGCAGTTCTTCCGCCAGATGCAATGCAAAGCACTTCGCAGCGTTTGAAGCTCTTTTGTCGACAAAGAAATGTGAGAGGCATTGATTTGTGAGATTAATAATTTCCGTCTAATTCATACCAATAAACTCGGAAGTTTCATGCAATTTCCTAACTTTTAAAGCTATGCTGCACTGTAAATAAAGTCTGGGATAATCTTCTTGATTCAATACACACCAGAATTAGACCACTGCAGACGAACATTTCCACTGGGCTTCTTTCAAATTGCAGGGCAATATTCTGATTTTGATTTACCAGAACATAAATGTAATTAATAGCATGTTTTGTTAGACATGTCCACTTCCTTTGACAAGTAGTTATTTACTTTTTAATCAAATCAGTGAGTAGGTAATATATAAAAACTCTTATAATAAGCTCGCTTACAAAATACATAACCAATACCACGTGGATAAAATTTAAAAGATAATCTCAGTTGTGAAAGAAATTACAAAATCCATTTTATTTAGTTTAAATGATTAAAGGTAGGCTTTGAAATTGAATATAATTTTTGAAAAAGCCAAAGAACGAATTTTCCTTGTCACAGCCACATAAGGCACTTGATTCACTGGAGATATACGTTACTGTCATTTAGCCTCTAAAGATGGCTTGACCGGTGGAAGAAAATTTCATGGATGTGTCACAATATGCGCGGCGCCCAGGGGGTGGGGGACAAGTCAGCCGGTAAAAGAGTCAACTTTAATGGGATAAACAAAGTTACAAAACATCAAATGAGCTTAAATATCTAAGCCGAGCAGTCTGAGTTCATGGCGTGGTTTGAGTTCGTAAACTAACGTGTTAACTTTTGGGCATCAGTTCCGAAATTCAAGTCCATATAGTGTCCAGATTGTGTTGATAAAAATTGTCTTTTAATTTCAGGAATCGGCTCAGAAATTTATTAGACTAGGCGTCCTGATCGAACTCGTGAAATGTTAAATTCCATGGGATTTTCAAATTTCTGAGCTTTTCATCTACTAAGGACCACCTTCGAATTTTATGGTCATTTTGTGTTGAGATCAAGTTCGTGAGATATACGAGAGGTTTCTTAACTTCAGGGATTCGCTGAGAAATTCAGAAGTATTTGAGTTTGTGATATGCTAGAGTTCGTGAGGACTTCGAGTCAATTTGTCATTCTGTTTATCTATCACCCTGTCCACCAGTCTGCTACACAGTTTAACACTGTCAGTTAGTCTGTGCTACACTATCTGTCAGACTGTCTTTGAGTCTGTCTGTCTTAGTCCGGCTGTCAGTTTGTCACTTTGTCAGGCTACATGTTACTCTGCCACTGCCACTTTTCTGTCAGTCTGTCACACTGTCCATCAGAATCTGTTACTGTGTTAGACTATCTGTCAGTTGTCAAAGTGTCTGTCTGTCAGTCTGTCATAATGTCTGTTAATCTGTTATAGTGTTTGTCAGTCCGACTGTCAGTCGGTCGGTCACTCTGTTAGGCAATTAGTCTGTCACTCTGTCCATTAGTCTGTCACACTAACTGTCAGTCTATCACAGTATCTGTCAGTCTGTTTGTCAGTTTGTCTGACTGTCAGACAGTATGTCAATCTGTCATTCTGTCAGTCACTCTGCGTATCACTCTGTCACTCTCCTTTCAATCTGTCTGTCATTCGGTCTGTCACCCTGGCTGTAAACGTATTGGCAGAAACTGTTTCAAGGCAACGAACACAAAAAAAATATTCAAGATAATAACCGAAGTGCGACAAAGCGATACCTTGGTGTTTTCCTCTGATGTTATATTGCTGTAAAAATACTAAATATTTTGATTAAGCGGGAATTATGTCTTTTTACTAATGATTATTAAGGGAACTTTTACCATGAACACAGAATAACGAGGAAAAAAATATTTCTTGTTAAAACAAATTGGTTTCCACCCATGCACAATTTCAAAACAATCCGTTCATTATGCAAAAAGATATTGATGAAAAACCCTGTCCATTTATTCATTTATTTGTGAATGTGTTATAGTAGTGCCCATAGTTTTACTTGCAACAAAAGTGAACTCTACCACGACATCTGCCTTCTGCCACTAAATATAACAGCATTTACTGTGCATCAACTTTGGTTTCTGACGATTCATCTATTGTTAACTCGCAAGCATATATCAAAATGTGCTTGGTTATTATGTTGAAAGTTTGCTCTCTCTCTCTCTCTCTCTCTCTCTCTCTCTCTCTCTCTCTCTCTCTCTCTCTCTGTACCCACACAGGCAAATCTTCTGGTAGAACTGTGCGTGTGGACGCCAAAACTGAATTTCAGGACCCGAGGTCAGAAATCGTGGCCTGTCAGAAATTAATCATTGTTTGATGTTTTTTCATCCGGCCGATCCTCGAAACATCCGCCGTGGCTTCTTTTGAAGCTTTAGTAAGTGGGGTAGTTTTGTGTGGACAAATAAACAAATAAATATCTATTGGATCAAAAAAGTAATTGCATGTTCGTAAACAGCGTATCAAAATTAACAAAGACTACGCGTACACGACTCGATTTATTGCTTTATTTTCAAGTAAAAAAAATGCAGTAGTTAAAATGTCACACTAGCATTTGTACGTTTGCATTGTGTCTAGGCTACAGTATTGTGTGTCGAGTTCTGCAACACTAACGTGGTCAAAGGAAAATATTCTTGGGTTCATTGAAAAATATAAATCTCATGACTGCCTTTAGAAGGTTAAATCAAACGGTTACATTAATAGGGAACGAGCCATGAAGGACTGATTGTTATAAATAGATTTCCCGCCAAACGATGGGAAGCTGTATGGGACTTTTAGTGGGACAATATGCTTTTTTCAGTATTATTATTATTATTATTATTACTGTCATGTTTAGCGACCGCTACATAAAAGTTAGTTTCATAATTTGATGAACTACTTTACTATTACTGCTACTGCTGCTAAATTATTTTTACTTTTAAATTGCTAAATCCCCAGTCTGCTTTATCTTTATACTATAGTGCATTCACAAAAAGATGAACTAAGTTCTTTTAAAAGTACATTTTTTCTTACTAAATGGATTATTTTCAAATTTTTTGCATAGGCTGCTAAAGCATTTTGTCTTAACAGAAAATGTTTTTTCACACCATATCTGTGCTTGTGACAAAAGTTTTTATCATAAACTTTGTGAAATGAATATGATAGTAGGTAAGTTTCTCGAACATACACAGAAGTATAGTATGAAACTTGAAAATATAAACATTTAAGAAAACTTATAAGTGCAAACTGCTTAAACGCAACGATCACAAATATAATTTTCAAGAACCGTTTTAGAGACATCCATTTAAAGACAACAAAGTAACGAGCAGAACAATAGTACGATAAATACTGAAAAGACTTATCTAGTTGTCCGGAAGTTAAAACTATTTTGTCATTCGAAAGTAGGGGCATATATATAAAGTGTCTTCAATAGCGTCGATGGTGTGACACATTGCCATTGAAAACAAGTAGGCTGTACAAAATGAATGTATCTGGTGGTACATAAACAACAAAAGGGATGCATTTTTGGTTGCTGCCCGCAAGTCACGTTGAGGAAGTGTGAGCACCTATAGTCCGTCCAACATTATACAGTTTTCGTTTATTGCGAATATCTCCGATTTGCTTTGATCAATCTTCACCAAATTTTGCATAGCCTTCTGTTTCAGTTTGTCTTAACAGAGACATGTTTATTCACATGTGGACAGTTACAGATAAAAAAGTTTTCTTCATTAAAGTATATAAAAAACTCGGGAGACACGAGGATTCAAAGAACAGACAATTTACGGTATTCACAGTAGTCTTCTTTTCACGGCAGGTTCACATAAGAGCAAGTCCAAATAATTCAGTTAATGCAACATTCCGTGGTTTAGCTGTTTATACATAACAAGCGCTATTTTTACCGCAGACAAAATACTACGCCCGGGATCAGACAAGTTACATTTCACATGCATAAAATACTCACAACAACACAAACAGTGTAATTTACACTGATACTCGACCTCCCCGATTATCCCCCCCCCCNCCCCCCCAAACCGCCTCTTCCACGTACACTAATGTAAAGGCCGATCTTTGTGCAAATTTTTGCATTCCCGATTTCACGCATCACTGCCATTCGTTCTCTGTATCTAATTCAGTACATAGTTCACGTTTATAAACTAGACAGACACCCAAAAAGTTCATATTTACATATTATAATAATAATAAAAAAAGCCTCGATTTTGTGTGTGGCATAGCATCGTTACGACTGTTCGAATCGCCTTGAAACTTCCTGTGTGCCTTTGTTTTACTCTCAGCACGTTACAAGGATGCATTTCATTACTCCAGTCGATCGCTAAGTATTTTATCAAATTTCATTTGTGTCGTAACCAGACCCACGTAGATACCGCACCGCCACACTTTTTAAGCACTTCAGCTAGTATTATAAAACTGGGAAAGAGAATAACAGGACCTTGTGACCGGTCTTCCCAAGTAGTCGCAACTTTACACATCTCATACAATTTAGATTTAACCATGTTTCTATTACAGACAGAGCCAACCTTTCTATCAAGGTAAATTCAAGGTCGTCAGTAACTTTTCGAGTTATCTTGATAGGCACCCCAGACGACCAATCAACCAAACGGGACAGTCATATCACAACAATTCCTCACAACAAACAAAATTACATCATTCACATACCGACTAAATGCTATATAATATTTAGCTATTGCATTTATCCAAGTCCAAACCAAGTCAAACACAGCTCTTGTTAAAACCTGCTTTGCAATTATCCATATCAAATATGTTTGCGTTTAGGGAAGCTGCTTTTCATCACGTCACATTCCATGAAGCTGTAAACCACCTTATCTTCGCGATTCCCTTTCGGTCGAGTTTTTTTATGTAACTTTATGAAGAAAACTTTTATATTTCCATCTCTATAACCGTCAAAAAATTACTTTCTTGCTAAGACAAACTGAAACAGGAGGCAATGAAAAATTTGGTAAGTATTGATCAAAGCAAATAGGATATATTCGCGAAAAACGAAAACCGTATATTGTTGGATGGACTGTAGTCTAGACATTTGCTAGAAATGTGACGTCTGTTGCGAAGGCCGGAAGTGAGAACTGATCCAAATTATGGTGACACTGATAGCCATCAAATATTATAAAAAATTGTTAGTGAAACTTTTTATCGACGGTCATGTGTCGGAGGAGGATGTGGCAAGAATCAGTGGTGTACTAAAGAAAGAGGCAAAGACAAAGATAGCAAACACCACTAGAAAGTTCACTAAAACCTTCCGATTCTGATACTCTTCTTTCCGACTGATAACCTAGATCTTTGGCAAGTTCTTTTTACATTAGCAGTGTCTTTGGCAGGGGGGCAGTGTTTCATCCAAGTGGATAAGAGGTTGAGTAAACAAAAACCTTGAGTAAATTCTTTGAGTTTCTATACATCTTAGGTCGGTGAAATTTCTCCAGTGTTGTTGGTTTTATCTTTATCGAGTTGATCATGCAAATCTGCCATTTCATGACAAATAGGCATATTATGCACTATTCATGATATTGCATATATGTGTTTTTGGGGTTTTTTTGTCATAAAACGGCAGAAATAACTAGCGTATAAGAGAACAATGATTTGGTGTTTTACGGCACGTTACTTTAAAACTGTTTAATGTTTGACCAAACGGTAAATGAGACTTTCTTACTGAAAATTATTAAGAAAACTTTTTACTATGAATCCAGGAGAAGGGGGACCAAACATAATTCCTGTTAAGACAAACTGATTTAGGAAGCCATCCATAATTTCAAAACGATCCGCTCATTAGGAGAAAAGATATTGAAGTAAAACCTAGTTCATTTCATTAATTTGTGAGACGGTGCATGGGACTGATAATAAGAAACAGCCATGGATATGAGAACACCACCCTAAAGTTTCTTTATGTTGGATATATTTGTATTTTTACTTGTTGGGAATATTTTGCGTAAATCTTTTTAACAGAGTGACTAAATGAATGACTAACACAATTTGGATCCAACTATCATGTCATCGGAAACAAATGGATGACAGGTTTTTTTGTTTTTTTTTTATGTCTCCGTTGTGATTCAACAGAACTTTTCAGTTTACACATATAGTTTTTCAGTCCTTCCTAACACACATTATTGATGGAAATGTGCCAACAGCTTTGAGAAATCTATTAGCAAAGTTATATTTTACAAAATAAATGATTATTTGGGGTGATTTCCATTTTTACAGTAAGATTATTGAACCCTCATTATAATGAACTCTAATGAACCGCTTCTCAAAACAAAGTCAAATTCTGTAAAAGCATGCCGCTTTAAGAATAAAGGTTTGCCTACTCTAGGTGTTTTTTCTAATGCTGCTCGATAAAAACGGTAGACAATAGGGAAAAAAGAGAGGCAATAAATGATATTTTGCTCTAAAGTGTTAATCTCCAAAACTAAATCTTCGGCGCGTGCCCATACATTCTTTTTTTTCTTTTGCCGTTGTTGGTATAGATAGATAGATAGATAGATAGATAGATGGGCAGGCAGGCAAGCAGGCAGGGTGACAAACAGACAGACAGACAGACAGACAGATATATATATATATATATATATATATATATATATATATATATATATATATATATATATATATATATATATATATATATATATATATATATATAT